>CM025150.1:29106535-29117311 GCA_013467495.1 Gossypium gossypioides
TTATTTATTATTATAATAATACTAAATTAATAAATATGTCTTCCACAAACCCTAACAAATCATCACGTCATCGACAAAAGAAGAAACATTAATAGATATTATTAAATGAATTATTTAAGATAATGCTTGCATTATTAAATAAGGAAAATAGTACTAATTACATTCTTTACATATTAACTAACATCGCTAAATAGTAATTAATATTTTCGTAAATAAATATAATCAGCTAAGAACTAAATTTTAAATTTTTAAATTTCAAAATTTCTCAATTCAATCTTCAAATTAACATATCGTTTTGATAAAATCTTTTTATTAATTTAGTAATCATGTTAAATACAAAAGTCAAGTTAATGATGATGGCTCGACTGATGAAAAAATAGATATTATGACAGTTTAGTTTGAAAGTTCAATTATAACAATTTTAAAAGCTTAAAATCAATTTGAATTTAACACATAGTTTGAGTATGTTAGTGCAATGCTGTAACAATTGATTCTTTGAAAAATTAGTTTTTTTAAGGTGTTTTTATTTTCTTTATTTAAAAAAATTCTTGTAATTTCATCATTATTATTCACCCAAGTAGTAAATTTCAAACACAATTAATTGTACATGCCACATCATCTCCACTAATCCACATTGGTCAAATAGTTGTCACCAAATTATTTTAGTTTATTGTTAATATTTTCTTTTTGTTCTTTTACTATATTTATTGTAAACAAGAACCATAAAATTTAACATCATTTGCACTTCATCTCTTTTTTTGAATGCTCACCTCAGCTATGGGAGAAAAGGGAAAGAAAACTCAAGGTCAACGACAGCATTGGATGGACCTAATGTAATCCCAGTATGCTATTGCGGATTTCCAGCTTCCTTACTTTTTGGTCAAATGATAATCCTAGTACAAGATCTTTTAGGTGAAAAAACTATGGGATTGATTTAGGACTTCTTGCAAATTCTTTAGCATGTTTGATCCTCCACTAAGTCCATATTCAAGAGCTCTTCTTATTTTTAAAAGGAAAATTGGAACAACTGAGAGGGAAAGAAAGAATGAAGAAACGAAGTGGCTATTTTGTTTGTTGGTTTTCTTCTTCTTTGTTTGGGTAATGAAGTAATGAAAAAAAATTGAATTTACTTTGGGTGCTCTTCGTTTGGGTATTTTGTTTTTTATTTGTAATATATATAAAAATTGGGTTAGGTTTTGTGGAAATATTTGTTAATGTTTGCATTGTGTTAACTTATTTGAGTGTACGAATAAGAGTTGCAAATTTGAACTGAAAATTGTCAACGTTATAATTAAAGTTTTTTAAATGAAATCCATTTCTAATTGTATAAATGTGTTGTTTCAACAAGGAGTTAACTGAAGCACGAATTGAAAATGGAGAAGGATAATTAAAATTCATTAACCAAGCAATGCTTATATACATGACTCAAGCTAACAAACTCTAACAAATTTAGTTTCCTACTCCTACTAATAAGCTAATAAACTTAGCTTCCTACTCATACTAACAAGCTAACAATCTCCTTAGGACTTTGACTAAGACTATCTTAATAACAAAAAGGACTTTGGAGCCCTTGAGCACTAACATTCTCCACCTAACTCAAGCGCTACAGACATCAAGTTTGTTCCTAAGAAACTCAAATCGACTAACATGGAAAGACTTAGTAAAAATATTTGTCATCCAGTCCTTTGATCTGCAATAAACCAACTTCTTCATCCTTTTTTTTTTGTATTTGTTTTCTATGAATTCTTTCTCGGCCAGTGCAACTTCAAGAGTTACCTCTCGTTGTTTCCTAGCCTGTAATTTCATCTTTAGATCATCTAGATCAAGATTCCACAATTCAAAATCATCACTAGCTACTCTAGAAAAGTCATGAGAGTGGCTAGATAATCGCCACTTCATCCCAGGTATTGTGCTACCAATATACTTGCAATTAACACCTTTTATGGTTTGATTAACATATCCTCCCACATCCAATAATTCCTTCTTCAATTTTGCATTTTGAATTGAAAGACTGGCCAGCTCGCCAACTAAATTCTTTAACTCAACAGTAGCTACAGACGCCAATTTTATCCCATAGGAAACTTCTTCAGCCAGTTTTGATTTTGTAGACATAACCCACTGTTCTCCTCTAAAAGTTGCACTTGTTCTAGTTTTAGTTTTTCATTCTTGATCTCCTGAGATTGAATCTATTTTTCATAACACATCATCATGTTCTTTAGATATTCCATGTGCAAAAGATGATAGTTTATCACTAGAGAAAGATGCCAACTGCTGTTTTAGGAGAGATACATTTGCTTGCAATTCTTCGTTCTCAGAACACTTATTTTGCAATTGTTCTTACAAGATACTATTATCTGTCGATTTTATCTCAAGCTCAAATCTCATTTCATTACACTGTGTCATCTATTTCATAATTGTATGTTGCATTTTGACAAATGATGCATTATAAATTGAAGCTTCCCCACTCTCAATTTTGTGTTGCTCTAAAGCCCTAATTTGCCTTCTTTTTTCTTGAATCCCTCTTTCTAAATTTTGAATTTGAGATCTCGAGCTATCAAGATCACTGCAGATTAGTCCAATAGGCCATTCAATGTACTGGAGCTAAATGCAATCTCTTCAAAAAGCACCTTAACTTGCTCAACAAGAAGGTCCATAACTTCGACACTGTTGAATTGTGCAGGACCCAAGGCTGATTACTCATCCCTTTCCTTGCATCTCTGCTTTCCTCTTAAGCTGCTACCCTCTTCATTTTTCTATGGATTTTTTACACAAGTTTTCTGCAGAGAAAACTGCTCTCCAAAATCCCTATCCAAAATCCTCTTTTGTTTTATTTTCTCTTTCCTCTTTTATAGGGTAGGTCCCCCTCTCTCAACACACACTTTTCTCCCTCTTTTTTTAGGTGGATTTATCCAGTACACGTCCAGCTAGCTGAGAATGACAAGGATTGAGTGCTGTATCAGCATTTTCATGGAATTGCCATGGCATTTGTGTTGGCAATCCATCCAACCTTTTGCCATGGAAATATTTCACTTCCTTCATTCTCTTACTTATTTTTCTCTTTTTCTTCATCCTTCCTGCACCTATTGCATACAACTACCAATTCCCTTCTCCTCAATGGTAAAAGTAACATGAAATGACATTTGAGGCACAATCCAAGCGTTATTATGCAATGTTTTAAAAATAATCTAAAAATACAATTATATCTACTTAATTACAAGCATTTAATCAAGATTAGAGGTTCGAAATTGAACTCTTTTCAAGAGTTATCACACCCCTAAATTTGATTTCTTACTTGTCCTCAAGCAGAATATGTATAAATGCATGAATGCATGAATTTACCATAACTACACAATTTCCTCTTGTACTGCTAAACCAAACGAAACATATTTTATACCTCCATTCTGAGCAGTTTTCTGTAAAAAAAAATTGGTTCAAATTTTATAGGTTTGTTTAGCATACGAAGTGCAGAAAATGTTACCTAAAAATACAAGTTCCTAAATATTCATGCAATTTTGACTATAGCAAGCACCTCCTAATGTACTTAGTTTATCTTTCCACTAAACTCAGTTTTTCTTTTCATACTTATTCTATCATTGCATTATATATTTTTTTTTCTAGGGGATTCATCTTGTCACATGATTTCTTTACCTAACAATCTCAGTATAGCATACACTAGATTGACAGGTATTTGACTAAAAAGATAAGGCTTTTGACTGTAATTCACTCATTAAGATAAGGCTTTTGACTAAAAAGATGGATGGAGCAAACAACTACCCTCTTAACTACTCAGCCTACTACTATATTAGAGTGCCCCCAAACTTTTTTTTACTCACTCTTATTTGATCTTGCTTTTTTGGTCAATAATACAATGGAGCAAAAAGAGTATTAATGGCCTACTCAACAATTTTAAACATTAGAGTGCTTTACAATGTCTTCTACATTTTGTTTTATTTATTCATTTATCCTCAGCTTTGCCGTGGTAGTTATTATTACACAATGCTAATTTACTGATCTTAGTTTTAAGACTTCTAAGTGTATTTAAAGAAACCTACTATACACTAATTGCGATTATACTTAGGTCATTATACTTTTAGGCATCAATTTTCACACGATTATCCTAAGCTAAACATACCTAATCAACTATCACAATTTTCACAGTTTGAAGAGTTATTATCCTCATCGAACATCATAAATAACAATATACTTCTCATAAACAATTTGTTATGGTGAGTGACAAAATGATCTACTGTTCAAACAAAATATCTCATTCATGCAATATGTGCAACACACCTCCAAACCTAAGAGATGCATGTCCTCAATGCACAATCAAAGAAAAAATTTCACTTATGCAAAAAGAAATAGATATGTAGAAGATGCACTGAAAACAAATATGAATGCATGTAAAAATAAAAAAATTTACAATTGAAAAGAAAAACAAAAGCTTGGAAAGGATTTGTGTTACTTTAGTTGGGTCTGGTGGATTTCTTAGTAGCGTGCTTGTAGCGCTGCTTCCATATGAGCTGATTGATTGACACCTCATCTTCATCATCATCTGATTTCATGAGATCATTAATCAGTTGATTAATCTCACAATCTTGCTCTGATATGGTTGTAGTGGTTTGAGGTGCAGTAGTAGGTTCCTATGGTGCAAAAGTTTGATTCATGTTATATCCTTCCTTATCTTATTCAATGTTCACCGATTCTGTTTTGTTTTCCTCCCCCTCTATTTCTTTGTTCGTCTTTTCTACAGTGGCTGGATATGTGGTGGTGTTTGTCACAGTGGCTTCAACTTCATCCTCATCTTCATCCTTCGGATCCGATAACACCTCTTTGGGAAAAGTAAGGAATGCAGGCATGAGCCTAGTAAAGTTTTTTTGAAGAGATTTCTTGATGGCATTATCCCTCATTCTAGCATAGCCCTAAAATAAAGCCATTTCTTCTTGAGCCCTTCTTAGACCAGTAGCTATCTTTAATTGTTGCTTCTCCACCAAACGAAACAGTTTTCTCAACACCTCAAGAGCACCAAGCACATGCTGCTCAAAATTATTGTAAGATGTGGATGGAGCGTCATGGGCACCATTAGGTGGAGAAGAGGTTGATGCAGAGCCAGGATGCCGTTGCACTTCTTCCCCTTAAAATCTTATGGCAATCTATATTTTGATGGCTCATTTGTTAGGGATTTTGTTCTCATTAGCTTGGATATGGACATCGAGCCGTTGACAAAGTGCAGTAATGAGAGATGGAAAATTTAAAGTGTTTGCATTCTTTTGTGCTCAACAATGAACTTCTCTAAAAATAATCTTTCCAACATTTATCTCTCTTCCAGTCATAATAGAGTGTAGTAACAACATGCTTTCCTTTGAAATAGTAGAGTTATGAGTTGAAGGGCTAAGGTGAGATTTAAGAAAATGGTACCATACCCTACAATGATGCTTCAAAGAAACATGGTTGATATTTCAAGAAACTGTCCATTTGGTCCCTTCTACGCATAAATTTTTAAGACTGATTGAGTCCTTTTGTTGTTATTTTCTTGACAAGTTGAAAATGTTCATTAGGGCCCTCAGGTAAACCATATTATGCATTGATGGAGTATTCATTGAATAACAAAAAAGCATCGCGAAAATAGATGAAAGCATTATCTGGAGAGCTTAAATGGGCATAAAAATCCTTTGCAACTTTCTTGAGAACATCCTCAGGATGAAGGGAAAAGAATTGCCATCCATGTTTCTCTGCCATGGAAGAAATTGCTTCAGTGTATCCTTTAAAGGTTGTGTCTTAAAAAAGAAAGCCTTTTTCCATACAAAAGGGCCGCTTTGAGGTGTTTGTATTTTACTTTTCTTCAACAGCTTTGCTAAAAAATGTTCTTGGAGGCATAGGGGTTGATGAAGATGGCATACGTTGAGCCATTTGAGAAGAAATAGTAACTTTAATACCAATTTGGCGTCATTCGTAAGGAGAACGGCAACTTCAACCCACTTGGAGACGTAATCTACAACTACAAGGATGTATATATTTCCCCAAGAGGGTGAAAATAGACCCATAAAGTCGATTCCCCACACATCAAGCAATTCAAATTCTAGAATCTTTTGCAATGGCATTTCATACCACTTTGATAAGTTCCCAGTTCATTGACAACGATCGCAAGATTGGCAAAATTCATGTGCATCTTTAAACAAGTTTGGCCAATAAAAGCCAAATTGGAGAACTTTTGCAGTAGTTTGCGTTCCCCCAAAATGTCCCCTATATGGTGCTGAGTGATAGTGGTGTAAAATACCTTGAATCTCGTCATCTAGAACACACTTCCGAATTGTTTGATCTATACAATGTTTGAATAAAACGGCTCATCCCAATAATATTGCTTGACATCATGGAGAAAAGTTTTTTGTCTTTGACTGTTGAGCTCAGGTGGCAGCAATCCACTTACTAAGAAATTGACAATATTGGCATACCAAGGTAATACCGTGGCAACCAACAATTTCTCTTTTGGAAAATCCTCTTTAATGAGTTGAGTATTGCCATATTCATTTATTGCTTCAAGTCTCGACAAGTGGTCAACCACTTGATACTCTGTGCCTTTCCTATCTCAAATTCCTAGATTAAATTCCTGTAGCAACAATAACCACCGAATTAATCTTGGCTTTGCGTCTTTTTTTGGCACCAAATATTTAATCGTAGAATGATCCATATAAACTGTAACTTTGGTGCCAATTAAATAGGATTTGAATTTTTCAAATACAAATACCACAACCAATAGTTCTTTCTCAGTAGTGGTGTAGTTCAACTGTGTATCTGTCAGTGTCCGACTTGCATAGTAGGATGGCATGAAACACTTTATCCTTCTTTTTTCCCCAGCACCACTCCTACAGTGAAATCACTGGCGTCGCAGATAAGTTCAAAAGGTAATGTAATGTCCGGTGCTATGACAATCAGTGCTGTTACCAATTGCTTTTTAAATTCCTGAAATACTTACACAAGGCTCATAAAACTTGAAAACTCTATTATGTTCTAACAATGCACACATGGGTTTGGATATCTTCGAAAAATCCTTAATAAATCATCCATAAAATCTTGCATAGCCAAGGAAACTTCGAACACCTTTAACTATAGTGGGTGGTGGCAATTTCTCAGTAACCTCAAACTCCACTTTGTCTACAGCAAACCCTTGCTGTGAAATTTTATGTCTCAGAACAATGCCTTCACAGACCATGAAATGACATTTTTACCAATTCAGAACAAGGTTAGACTCTTAACATCGATAAAGAAGAAGCTCTAAATTTTTTAAACAACCTTCAAACGTATCACCAAGCACTGAGAAGTCATCCTTATAAACTTCCAAAAATTTATCCAGCATGTCCGAAAATATTGCCATCATGCAACATTGAAATGTTGTAGGGGTATTGCATAATCCAAACGACATTCGTCTAAAAGCGAAGGTTCCCTAAGGACACGTGAACATAGTCTCTTAAAGCGAAGGTTCCATAAGGACACGTGAACATAGTCTTTTCTTGTTCAGTAGGAGCTATGTCAATTTGGTTATACCCCGGATAACTATTTAAAAAATAATAAAAGGCTTTTCCTGCTAATCTATATAGTATTTGATCGATGAATGGCAAAGGAAAATGGTCATTCCTAGTTGCTTTGTTGAGCTTTTGATAGTCCATTCAAACTCTCCATCCTGTGACAGTACGAGTTGGAATGAGTTCGTTGTTGTCATTGCTAACCACAATAACACTCTCTTTCTTGGGTACACATTGAACAGGGCCCACCCACGAACTATAAGAAACATGATAGATTATTCCAGCATCAAGCCATTTGATAATATCATTTTTAACGACTTCCTTCATAATTGGGTTCAGTCTTCTCTACTACTCAATAGAATTGCCACGGTAATCTTCCAGTAAAATCTTATGCATGCAGATGGCCAGACTGATTCCCTTGATATCTACAATTGTCCACCCCAATGCCTTCTTAGGTCTTTTCAAAACTTCTAACAGTTGAGCCTCTTGATCAGATGTCAATTTTACAGAGATAACTACTGGCAATGTGCTGTTGTCTCCGAAGTAGGCGTACTTTAAATGTAGTGGAAAAGGCTTGAACTCCAAAGTAGGAGGGTCCTCTATAGAAATTCGGAGAGGTTTAAAAGAACACTCTGATAAATTTAAAGATTTAAAAATCCCCCGTGCTCCATCTTCAACTTGCTTAGTCTCCATCAATTCACTAAGTTGTTCAATCAATTCTTCTTTATTCAACTCAACTACGCCTGCTTCATTATCAAAATTGCAAAATTCTACCAATTCTTCCTTCACTTCTGCGTTAATAATTCCTATGGCGTGACAATCTTCATCTGTATCTGCTGGTCATTAACTCTCATTGTTAATTCACCTTTTTGTACATCAATTAATATTCTACCAATGCCTAGACCTTCCCAATTCCCAATTTCCTGAAAACAGACATAGGCACTAAATTTATGCTTGCACCTGAATCATATAAGGCCTTACCTACATAATGATTTACAATTGAGCAATAAATAGTAAAACTCCTTGGGTCTTTCAATTTCGGTGGCAATTTGTTCATCAACATTGTTGTGCACCCTTCAGTGAGAGCAACAGTTTCAAATTCCCATAGTTTGTGCTTCTATGAGAATATATCCTTTATGAACTTTATGTAATTGGGCATTTGCTCCAATGCTTCCACCAATAGTATGTTGATATGAAGTTGCTTCAGGACATCCAAGAATTTTTTGAATTGAAGATCTTCCTTTGACTTCTTGAATCGTTGAGGAAAATGTGGCAGTGACCTTCGTTCAACTTGTTGAGGTTGTTTTGCCATGGCATTCTTATTGGCAACACGAGCTGATTCTACTTCAACATTTTTTTGTTTGCTCTTCTCAATTATAGATTGCTCCACTACTGGTTCTAAATTCACCTTATGTGTGAATTCTGAACTATCTTCTTCAATAGCAGTATCATTAATAACTCCAAGTAGCTAAATACCACTTCTGAGTGTAATTACCTTACAATGTTCATTCCCTTGAGATCTTAAATTTTTAGTATCACTCGGTAATACTCATTGCGGTCTTGAGCTTAATGTATTGGCAATTTGCCCCACTTGGTTTTCTAAAGCTCTTAAAGATGTAGTTGGACTCTGAATTATAGCATCATTCTTTGCCATGTATTTCTTCAATAGAGCTTCCATAGATGAAGGTGATGATGAACTTTGCTGTACATTTTGTCGTGGCATAGGTTGATTATATCCATGTGGTGCACTTGTGACATTTTTTCGAACAACATTACTGGAATTTCCCACTCTTTGATTACTCAAACTGAAATTAAGATGTTGTTTCCATCCTAGATTGTATGTATTGAAATTGGGTTATTGTTTTGATTTAAATTTCCCATGTAACATATTGAAGCTGGGTTCGATGGGCATTCACCAAAAACATGATCTTCCCTAAAATAAACACATGTCAATTTTGCTGCTTTCATTTCCTGCACTACAACTGGTCTCTTCAATGTTTTAATCATATTAGTTAGGGATGATACCTGAGTTGTTAATGAAGTGATCGTATCAAGCTCCATAGCTCCAACAACTCTTCTTCTAGTACCCATTCTTGTAGTTGGATATTAATAATCATTGTTAGCTATCCTTTCCAGAATTTTGTATGCCTCATTATATGATTTATCTAGCAAAGTCCCATTAGCAAATGCATCAACTATCATTCGTGCATGTGGATTCAGTCCATTATAAAATATTTCCATTTGCGTCCAATGTTGGAAACCATGCATTGGGCATTTTCTAATCAATTCCTTGAATCGCTCCCAAGCTTCATACAATGTCTCATCTTCAAATTGTCGAAAAGATGTAATATCGTTCCTCAATTTGGCATTCATGTTTGGAGAGTTGTATCACAACAAAAACCTTTGACAAGGTTCATTCCAAGGTGCCACCGTTCTTGATGGCAAAGCATGCAACCATGTCTGGCATTATCTTGCAATAAGTAAGGAAATAGCTTGAGTCTCAGGACATCTTCAGGAACACTTTGCTGCTTGAATGGGTCACAGACCTCTAAAAAGAGTCTTAAATGCAGTGACCGATCTTCAGAAGGTAATCCACTAAACTGTCTGACTGTTTGTAGCATTTGAAACATCATTGGTTTCAACTTAAAATGCTAAGCTTGAATATGTGGCCTAACAATCCCTGGATTAATAACAATACCTAATAATATTCTTCCTCACTCTGTATAGATCACAACTTTATGTCTAGAGTGCTACGAGTATTTGCTTGAGTACTCGCTTGTATCATTCGATCACGATCTAACTTACTTAAACTTTTCAGAATTAAATCAAGTCTAAGGATATACCATGCATTCATCTATGTCTGGAGCTTGCATGCATATGTTTAAAATAATCTAAACCGAATAAAACAATAGATCTATTCTAAATATCACCATTATTATCAAATATATCAAGATAGATCAAGTAATTCCAACCCAAATGAAATTCGCTCATGGGTTGGGATTTAAAATCCAAAATCAGAATAACATTCAACATCTTCATTAACAGTATAGAAATCATAGAAATTAATTAACAGAATCAAGGTAGAACTGTAGGAAGCTTTCGCCACTCCAGCTTTCACTTTGACATTGCTGAATTGTGTAGGTGGAAACACGAAAATTTATGTGTTTTTACATGCCCTTTTTAACTTCAAATCATGCTATTTCAGTTAAATTCTTTTCGAAAAATAATTAAATATTATAAAATAATTAAATTATGTTAA
>CM025150.1:29117640-29128795 GCA_013467495.1 Gossypium gossypioides
TACGATAACTCGACATTTACTTGTCACTTTATTACTTGTTACGATTGTGTACACTTGCACATTTTCGTCATTCCAGTAGGACCCAAGGCTGATTGCTCGTCCCTTTCCTTGCATCTCTGCTTTCCTCTTAAGCTGTTACCGTCTCCCTTTTCTTTGGATTTTTGACACGAAATTTCTGTAGAGAAAATTGCTCTCCAAAATCCCCGTAAAAAACCCTCATTTCTTTTATTTTCTCTTTCCACTTTTATAGGGTAGGTCCCCCTCTCTCAGCACACACGTTTCTCCCTCTTTTTTTAGGTGGATTTATCTAGTACACGTCCAGCTGGCTAAGAGTGACAAGAACTGAGTGCTGCATTAGCATTTTCTTGGAATTGCCATGGCATTTGTGTTGGCAATCCATCCAACCTTTTGCCATGGAAATATTTCACTTCTTTCATTCTCTTCCTCCTTTTTCTCTTTTTCTTCATCCTTCTTGCACCTGTTGCATACAACAACCAATTCCTTTCTTCCCAACAGTAAAAGTAACATGAAATGACATTTGAGGCACAATCCAAGCATTATTATACAATGTTCTAAAACTAACCTAAAAATGCAATTATATTTATTTAAGTACAGAAATTTAATCAAGCTTAGAGATTCGAAATATAACTATTTTCAAGAGTTATCACTAGGGTATCAACTTGTTGATTGATTAGAACTCTGCTTCAATAATTAATTAAGTAAAACAATTAGATCTAGGCTAAAAGGAATTCGCATAGTCAAAAGAAGGAATAGGAAAAACCAATGTAGGAGCCTAAGAGTATATTTAGGTTTAGTTAAATTAATTTAGTTTCTTATTATTAATATCATCTTTCTTCTTGATTAACACTACTAATTCATGACTCAAGTAGATTAGTAATTATTTACTGTAATTGGCTTGATAAAAGTTTTCCCCAAACTGCAATCCCTTGGGTACAATCCTCAGAATACTTACCAAACATTTCGTTGTAAACAAACTATATTACAACCTGACTAGTATACTTGCGGGCACCGCCTCGAATCTATATCTTTAGTTGCAGTATTCACACTTTGGACGTTGGTACGTCTGGAGGCGGTCAAATACATTACACAAACATATTTAACATATCACAGATTTAATAGTTCTAAACACTTACTTAGGTATCATCCTTTTAAACGATCTATCATCCACTTTGAATACTTAATTTATTTGCGTAAAGTCATATTTTAGAGTGTTAATAATATATATCAATATTTATTGTTGTTAATCAATTAAGTATACAATTTCATATTAGGTTGGACCCACACCTAAACTTAGTATATCCACCACAACACTAGACTCATTGAAACAATCACACTTGGATCTAACTAGATTAATCGTATATTTGAGTATAAAATGACGATTTGTTCTTAGAACGCTATTTAAATTATTCTTTTCATAAGAAACATTTTAATCAAGGTTTCCAAACCCCCACCTACGCTATTACAATTAGATTTGGAGTCATGTTTCACTTCCAAAGTTAAGGATGGCCCGAGATGATAACAATTGGTCCTTCAATAAACGAATAGTACATGAGGTATTAGAATTGAGGAAAAAATGATATCTAATAATATTCGACCCTTGAATAAAAGAATGGGAAAGAAGTGATGATCAACCCAAAGAATCGAGGTTTTGAATCTAAGAAGAAATTGAAACTAAGAAATATTATCGTTATTAAAAATAAAAAGATGAGTTTGGGGTTTAGTATTAATTTAAGAAAATAGGAGAAAAAGAGTTGAAATATAATTATGACTAAAGAATTGAAGAGAAAATGGAAAACCTAGAAGAAAGGTGACTAACGGCGGTGGAGTTGTGGTGATGCAACAACAATGGTGGTCTGGCAGTGGTGTAGTGGTGGTGAGGTGGTGGTGTGGTCAACTATGGGTGTTGGAAAGAGGAAGAACAGTGGAGTGAAAATATGGTTGAAAGGCTGAAAATGAAAGAAAAAGGATGAGAAAGGGAGGAGAAAGGAAGAGGAAATGGGCAAAGGTGAAGAGGAGAAACAAAATGGAAGAAAAAAGTGGTTGGTGGCTACCTTACGTGGGATAGACGTCCAAGCTTGGTAATTAGGAGAAAATGGAAGTTTTTGGGGACAATCGCATGAAAGGTGGATCAAGGGGAACATGTGAAGTGAAAAGGGGGTAATATGTGGAAGGTTGACTTCTTAAAGAAGGAAAGAAATCTTTTCTTATAAGGCAATTATAGTGGATTAAAAAAGAGGGCACAACCATGATTTAATAAGCCAAAATTTAAATAAAAAAATGAGGTTGTGGGGAATTGAACCTAGCATCTTAAGAAAATTATTTAAGCTCTTCACTGAACTACTACACTTACTTACTCAAAACTAATGCTATAATAAATGAAAATATAGGGTGTAACAACTCTACCCTCCTTAAAATAAATTTTATCCTCGAAATTTACCTTATCAAAATAGATAGGGATATTGTCTTCGCAACGAATCTTCGGGTTCCCAAGTAGCTTCTTTAGTCCCATGATTTCGCCATAAGACTTCTACCAATGGAATCTACTTTTTCCTTAGTACTCTAACCTCATGATCGAAAATCTGGACTAGCTCCTTAAAAGATAAATCTAGTTTTATATTGATCTCTTCAATTGGAACCACATGGGATAGGTCAGATTGATATCGTCTTAGCATAGAAACATGGAACACATCATGGATACGGTTCAGTTCTAGAGGTAATTCTAACTTATAACCCACTAGTCCAATCCTCTTAAGGATCCTGTAAGGTCCAATAAATCTCGGGCTCAACTTGCCCTTTCGAACAAATATCAGTACCTTCTTCCACGGTGATACCTTAAGAAATACTTGGTCTCCAACACTAAACTCTATATCTTTCCTCCTTAAGTCAGCGTAGGATTTCTATCGATCTGATGCTGCTCCCAATTGATCCTGAATCAACTTAACAACATTATTAGTTTCTTGTACTAAATACAGACCCAATACCTTCTTTTACCCCAACTTGGTCCAACACAGAGGTGTCTAAAATTTGCGACCATACAGTGCTTCACAGGGAGCCATCTGAATGCTCGGATGAAAGCTGTTGTTATACGCAAACTTTACTGGTGGCAAATGTTCTTCCTAACTACCTATAAAGTCAATTACACAACCCTCAACATATGCTCAAGAATTTGAATAATTTGTTTTGACTACCCATCAAACTATGTATGAAAAGCTATGCTAAAATTCAACTGAGTACCTAGAGCCTCATGTAATTTCTTCCAAAATCGAGATGTAAATAGAGGATCCTAATAAAAGATGATTGATATCTGTACTCCATAAAGTCTCACAATCTCAGAGATATACAACTTTTCTAACTTATGTAGTGAATAATCAGTATGGACAAGAAGAAAATGTCTTGACTTAGTCAATCTATCCACAATCACCCATACTGAATCCTTCTTAGTAGGTGTCAAAGGCAACCCACTAACGAAGTCCATAGTCACACGATCCCACTTCCATTAAGGAATTTGAATAGGATGTAACAAACTAGAGGAGGACTGATACTCAGCCTTAACTTACTGCCACGTCAAACACTTAACCGCAAACTCTGTTACCTCTCTCTTAAGACCTGACCACCAATATTGTTCCCTCAAATCTTGGTACATTTTATTCCCTCCAGGATACCTAGTGTAAGGCCTACTATGAGCTTCCCGAATTATAGGCTATCTCATATCCCAATCATCGGGCACATGGTATCTCCCATTATAACACAATAGCCATTCAGAATTGAACCCAAATTATGTAGTTTTACCCTCTTCAATCTATTTATTCCAAGTCCAAGGGGCATATCAAGAGGTTGCTTCAACCGAATCTCACCCACTAAGGTAGGTCTCACTTGCAACACTACAAGAAAACCTCCATATCTAGTCAAACTCAACTTAGCGAACATTGCTCTCAAATTGGCCATCGACTTCCGACTCAACACATCAACCACGTAAATCATTTTTCTCGGATGATACTCAATGGTACAACCATAATCCTTGAAAAACCCAGTCCATCTCTGTTGCCTTAAGTTTAACTCCTTTTGGGTGAGGAGATACTTAAGGCTCTTGTGATCCGTGTAAATAATACAATTCTCACCATATAGATAGTGCCTCCAAGTCTTAAGGGCAAAAACCATAGTTGCCAGCTCAAATTTGTGAGTTGGGTAATTACACTCGTGTTACTTAAGTTGTCTTGATGCATAGGCCACAACCTTACCGTATTGCATCAACACGTAACCAAGACCAGTATGAGAAGCATCACTGTACACTATATAATCTTTCCCAGACTCAGGCTAAATCAGAATAGGTGCTCGAGTCAACACAGACTTAAGTTTCTCAAAACTGGCTTGTTGCTCATCAATCCACTTAAAAGGTGCACCCTTCCTCAACAACTTAGTTATAGGTGTCGCGATTAGAGAAAATCCCTCCATAAACCTTCTATAATATCCAACTAAACTAAGGAAACTCCGAATTTCACTAACAATCTTAGGCTGCTTCTAGTCTAGACCAACCTCAATCTTCTTTGGATCAACACGAATACCCACAACTGATACCACATGACCCAAAAACATTACTTCAAAGAGCCAAAACTCGTACTTACATAGCTTAGCATAAAGCTTTTTCTCGTAGAGAATCTGTAGAACAAGTCTCAAGTGCTTATCGTACTCAAATTCAGACTTTCAGTAGATCAAGATGTTGTCGATAAAGGAAACAACAAATTGATGAAGATAAGGCTTGAAAACTCGATTCATAAGGTCCATAAAAGTAACCGTATCATTCAAAAGATCGAAGGGCATCAATTGGAACTCATAGTGACCATACTGAGTCCTGAATGCGGTCTTAGGCACATCAGTTTCCTTCACTTTCAACTGATAGTATCTGAACCTTAAATCAATCTTGGAGAACACCTTAGCACCTCTAAACTGATCGAACAAATCATCTATCCTCGACAAGGGATACTTGTTCTTCGCGATCAACTTGTTTAGCTGACAGTAATCAATGTAGAGCCTCATAAATTTATTGGAGCTCCCCATGGCTACACACTCGATCTTATCAGTCCACGATCCAGAGGTTTTTGAAATTGTACCTTAAGCTCTATAAGCTCCTTAGGTGCCATACGGTAGGGAGCGATGGATACTGGCGTCATCCTAGGCAATAAATCTATCCCAAACTCAACCTTACATTCTAGAGGTAATCCAGATAACTTTTATGGAAAAATGTCAAGAAATTCCCTCTCTGTACAAATATTCTCACAACTGATTCACTAACACTTGTATCCTGAATGTAAGCTAGATAAGCCTCACATCTTTTACGAACCAACTTCTGAACCACTAAAGTAGAGATCACAGTGGATAAGTAATTCTACGCTCTCCAACCATCACTATTTCCTTACCAATAGAAGTCTTTAGAGTGACCCTCTTTGAAGCTTAATCCAAAATAACTTGGTGTTTCACCAAAGAGTCTTTACCTAGATAAGGTCAAATTCTTCGAAGGGAAACTTCATTAAGTCAGCCAAAAATGTTTCTCCCTAAATTTCTACCAGGCATCTCTTATAGACTTTGTTCACAATAACAAATTTTCCTAGGGGACTAATTATAGTCATGTCACTAACAGTTTCTTTTACTCCAATCCCAAATTTATCAGCCATCAAACAAGAAACATAAAAATCTATTGAACCATTATCAATCAAAGCGAAGTACTGAACATAATTAATTATAAAAGTACCTGCTATGACATCAGCTGCATCATGATCCTCTCTACATCTAGCTGCATACACAAGTGTAGGTTGTCTTGCATCAGCTCGGTTAGCACCCTGACCCAGTGCTCGCTATCTTTGTGTAACATTACCTCCTCTATTCTGACTCTGAATTCTCTAAGGTTACTGCCCAGCTCTCTAATTCTATGCTTTGTTCTACATTGGGGTTTGCATCTGTTCTGTACATTGTGGACAATCATTATTCTTATGGTCCAAAGACCCACATCTCGGACATACGCCTAAACTTCTCCAACACTTAACAGGATTCCTCTGACCACAGATAGCACGGTTCTAAATTTTACCACCATCGTCAAAAGTCACAACTTTCTATAAGGGTCTATCATCTCTAACACACTTAGTGGATCGCGGAGCTTGAGTAGTAGGGTTAGTATCTATCTTAGAAGGGACTCTAGCTTTATCCTTCCTCTTGCGTTCCACACGCTTAATCTCCTCGACAATCTTGGTTTTCTCCATCAATTTTTTGAAAACCCTTTCTTGATGTGAGGCTACAAAAACCATCAATTCATACCTCAATCTATTCTCAAACCTGGCGCCCTTATTCTGCTCAGTTGAAACCATCCCATGGCCATAACGACTAAGCCTTAAGAATTCAGTCTCATATTCAGCCACGAATTTGTCTCCTTACCTAAGCTCAATGAATTCCAACCTCTGAGCCTCGACATATTTGGTACCCACGTCTTTATTCGGGAAGGCATCCAGAAAGCATCATCTCTCAGTAGCGATACAATACCTTTTAATTTCTGCTTAGGGGTACACTCCCGATCATCCAAAATTCTTTCTGTAGCCTCTAGTTAGTATTCTGCTATGGTGTTGGTCGTCCCAACAACGCCCCTAAATAACTCGACTCCATTAGTTTGAAGCCTCTCGGTAATAGTTCCACGACTACTCGACTCAGATTGGGCTCTATCCACTCACTGTAACATCCTAAGCATGGCCTACAATACAACACCATTAGCAGGCTCGTGATGGTTGTCATCAGCAGTAGGTGTGTGCTTGACATACTTAGCCATTGGCTCGAGAGTGTACACTTGAGACGCAGACGAATCAACTTAGGTCTCATGACTTAGAGCTCTTAAACCTTGGGTTCGCACTTCACATGAGTTCATTTTGCTAACATATTTTCTATGTTTTATGCGATTATCTCATAATTTAGAAATGAGTTTTCGTTATCAATCTCAAATGTTTTCAATCTAATAGTTTAGTCACAGTTTCACCCTTTACAGTTTCACAGTTTATAGTCTTAGTATAAAATAAATACTTATCTTAGACCGACTTCACAATCTTAGATTTTTGAAGAAAAAACAACTTTTTTAAAAATAAATTTTATTTGTGGCACGATTTTTTCCCAAAATACCCCTTATTAAAATTTGCACGCAAACTTTTAAGAAAAACCACAGTCCGAATTTTGAACTAGGTTCTAATACCACTAAATGTAACCTCCAAAAGCCGGCCTAGACGTTATGGTTGAATCTTGAAGATTACATTGGCCATTGAGTTGGCACAGAAAAATGATTTAATTCTTTCTTAGAAATCGTAGTGTTTTTTATTTGCTTGAGAAAACTAAGAATAATCTCATTAAACTACTTTAGAATTATAACATCAATAATTGATTATTAAAAAAAAGAAGACTACATTTGAACATTTGAAGAAAGTGTCTTGATTTTAAAATATTGTAGCGGAATTTGTTAAAAATTATTCGTTTTGCGAAAAATCGTTATTTAGTTTATTCCATTAAAACATTACTTATTTGAATAAATAATTTTTAGTCTTGAAAAAAACATACTTTTAAGTTGAATATAAAGTCACTTTATTGAAATAGTATTTCTATTGCAAAATCAGTATATCATGTTAATATCAATGAATTCTTGTAAAAATTATTTTTGACTTAAATCATGCAGAAATTATCCAAAAGTTCCCAAAATAATGTCTCATGACATAGTTAGGAAAATAATAATAAAATTCTCCAAATACTAGAATAATAGAACAAAAAATGTTTATTCAAAATTCGTCCGAGTACTCCTTCATCAGCTGCATCCATGTTTAAGCTCAGGGATTATCTGAAGTATCAGAAAACTAAGGGTGAGCTATTTAAGCCCAGTGTGAGTACTAACTTAAATAGCAATAGAATTTAAGACATACATTTCATAAACATAGCAGAATTTATAGATCAATAAAAATTCACAGATAATTGTATGCATAAGAATGTCAATGCAGAGCTTTTCAGAAATCAGTGGAAGGTTTTTCAGAAAACGTTTCTACCCAAATCCGCTACACACCATAAAAAAGTTCTCCAGAACTCGTCCACCCAATAACACAACACAATGTGGACAAGCCACTAGATATTGTAGATAAGATGCCAGATACAAATATATGTGGACAAGCCACCGGAATTGTAGATAAACTGTCAGAAAATATGGTTAAACCACCAGAATGTGCAGATCATTAACTGCCAGAATCTTCCTCCTTCAATACTGTCCCAACCCCATGCATGTGATATGACATACTGATATAAAAATTTTGATGGGTATGCTTAACATGCGAATCAAGACAAAATACATATTCATGATTTTTTATGATGTCAAATTTTTAGTTAATCAGACATTGCCATAAAATAACATGACATGAGTATTAGAACGAGTATATAATATTTCATCCATCAATACATCACACAAACATATTCAACATATCACAGATTAACAGTTCTGAACACTTACTTGGGTATCATCCTTTCAAAGGATCTATCATCCACTTTGAAAACTTAATATATTCGCATACAACCATATTTTCAGAGTGTTAATAATAAAAATCAATATTAAATTTTTTTATCAATTAATTATAAAATTTCGTATTATGTTAAACTGACACTTGAACTTAGTATATCCAATGCAACACTAGACTCTTTCAAACACCCACACTTGGATCTAACAAGATTAATCACAGATATGAGTATAAAATGGCGATCCATTATTAAAATGTTATTTTAATTATTCTTTTGATAAGAAATATTTAATCAAGGTTCCCAACTACACACTTACACTATTACGGGTAGATTTGGAGTCGTGATTCACTTCCAAAGTTAGGGATAATCCGAGATGATAACAATTGGTCCTTCAACAAACGAATAGTACATGAGATGTTAGAATTGAAGAAAAAAATGATATCTAATATCATTACCATATTCGAAACTTAAATAAAAGAATGGGAAAGAAATGATGATCAACCCAAATCATCCATTACTTATGTTGATTTAATCAGATTAGAGGGATTTACAATTCACTAGGGTTTTAACTTGAAGAAGAAATAGAAACTAAGAAAAATCATCATCATTAAAAATAAAAAGATAAGTTTGAGGTTTAGTATCAATTTAAGAAAATAGGAGAAAAGGAGTTGAAATATAATTATGACTAAATAATTGAAGAGAAAATGGAAAACCTAGAAGAAAGGTGACTAATGGCAGTGGAGTTGTGGCGACGCGACGACAACGGTGATCTGGTAGTGGTGTAGTGGTGGTGAGGTGGTGGTGCGGTCAACTATGGGTGTTGGAAAGAAGAAGAAGAATTGATAGAAAAGGTGGTTTAAAGGCTAGAAATAAAAGAAAAAGGATGAGAAACGGAGGAGCAAGAAGAAGGAAACGGTCAAAGGTGAGGAAGAAGAAACAAAATGAAAGAAAAAAATGGTTGGTGGTTACCGTAGGTTGGATGGACGTCCAAGCTTGATTATTGGGTGAAAATGGAAGCTTTGGGGGACAATGGCATGAAAAGTGGATCAAGGGGAACATATGGAGTGAAAAGGGGGTTATAGGTGGAAAGTTGTCTCCTTAAAAAAGGAAAGAAATCCTTTCCTATAAGGCAATTGTAGTGGAAATCAAAAGGGGGTTTGACCATGATTTGATAAGCCAAAAGTTTAAATAAGAAAATGAGGATGTGAGAAATTGAACATAGGACCTTAAGGAAATTATTTAAGCTTTTAACCACTAGACTACTACACTTACTTACTCAAAACTAATGCAATAATAAATAAAAATATGGGGCGTGACTACAGGACTATTATGAGCTTCTCTAATAATCAACTATTGAAGCTTCTCGTCTCTAGGCATGCATAGTCTTCCACGAAAACAAAGTACTTTTTCACTATTTAGTGCGGAGTCCCCTCGCACTTGTTGTTTCACTTGGTGAGCCCTATTTGCCAACTCTTCATCTAAGGCTTGCTTCTCATTGATTTTTTGTGACACCGTTTGTTTCACTTGCAATTCTACGAGCAGTCCTCCATCACTTGTTATACTTAACTGCGCGAACCGAGCTCACAACTTACTCATAGACTTTCTACTTAAATCATCAGCTACCACGTTTTCCTTTCCAAAGTGATACTCTATCACACATTCATAGTCTTTCACCAACTCTGTCTATCTTCTCTGCCATAAATTCAACTCATTCTATGTGAGCAAATACTTTAGACTTTTGTGATTTGTATAGATGGAACAGTTCTTTCCATACAAGAAGTATCGTCAAATCTTAAGTACAAACAACACTACTACTAACTCCAAGTCATGGGTTGGATAGTTACACTCATGAACCTTTAGTTGCTTGGAAGCATAGGCTACCACCTTCCCTTCATGCATCAACACGCATCCTAGCCCCATGTATGAGATGTCATTGTAAACCATAAATTCTTTCGTTGGTTCTGGTTGAATCAACACAGGTGCTCTAGTGAGGACCTAGTGAAGCTTGTCGAAGATCTGTTGCCTTTCTTCTATCCATGTGAAATCTTCTGTCTTCTGGAGCAACATTGTTAAGAGTGCTGCAATAGTGGCGAACCCCTCAACAAACCTGCGATAGTACCCTGTGAGCCCTAAAAAGCTTCGGACTTTAGTAACATTCTTTGGCGATCTCCACTCCACAATGGCTTCTATTTTCTTTGGGTTTACATGAACTCCTTTTAGAAGAAACGATGTGCCCCAAAAACGCAACTTTCTTGAGCCAAAACTCACACTTGATGTACATCGCAAACAATTTCTTTTCTCTTAGGATTTGAAGATGTGTATTATGTTCTTCTTTTGTTTGTGAATACACCAGGATGTCGTCAATGAATACCACTACAGAGCGATCCAAGTATTAATGGAACACTCGATTCATCAGGTCTATAAAAGCAGCAGGTATGTTTGTTAACCCAAATGGCATCACCAGAAACTCATAGTGTCTGTACCTCATTTTGAATATGTAACACCCCTTACCCGTATTCCTTAACGGAACAGAGTATGAGGCATTACCAAATTTTAAAAAAATTCGACAGCATCTCTGCTTATTTTTTTTTTACTTAAACCTCCTACAAATTTTCAA
>CM025150.1:29128895-29139723 GCA_013467495.1 Gossypium gossypioides
TATTTTCCCTCGTCGGATTTGTGGTCCCAAAACCACTATTCCGACTAGGCCCAAAATCGGGCTATTACAGAATATTTTTTTCAACACAAAGAACTCATTCACCTTAAGTTGGTAGTAACCAGACCTCAAGTTGATCTTTGAAAAAACTATGACACCTCGCAGCTAGTCAAACAGATCGTCAATTCTTAGCAATAGGTACTTGTTTTTTACAGTAAATTTATTCAACTGCCTGTAGTCGACATACATCATCATGCTACCATCATCTTTTTCCACAAATAGCACTGGCAAACCCCAAGGTGATTGTTGCGTGTGAAATGATATGCAAATTGTGCAAGTATACACTTCGAATCAAGTAAAAAGTTATAAGTGAGATCGTCTCCATAGAGATTAGAATGGTATAATTTGGTCAATTTATTAGAGTGAGGTATGATTAATGTTATGAAAAAAGTAATGATAAGAATGCAATGGTAATTTGAAGGAATAATAATGTGTGAAATAATGAAAAAAAGTATGACACGACTAGACAAGAGTAATAATGCAATGGTAAATTTGAGAATAATCGCGTGGATAATATGCAAGTGAACAAGTAAACAACTAAAGAGATGCTATGGCAAATGATAGAGAGTCTACAATGTTGATTTGGAAGGTCGGGATTATTAAGAATCTGCCCTTACTAACAATAATGCATTGGCAAAACCATACTCAACATACTACTCAGAAGAGTTCTAAAATGGTATGCTTCTTTCAAGAATAAGACCTCAAGTTACCTTCCCTTAAGCGATATATGTCTATAGGCCTTTACCATGGTAGCTTGCACTATTTTGTTTACTTTCTGTATGAACGCGGCTCTATGTCTAGAGGCTGCTACAAGTGTTCCATCGAACACTTACTCATATCATTCAATTTCAATCTTATTAACCTAACATTGTCAGATTTAAGTTAATTTAATGAACATGTTGTACATCCATCTATGTCTAGAGTTTGCATGCAAGTAATTTTATAATAAAAAAAACCATTGTATGATACAGAGTGTTAGAGCAGATCTATGCTTCATTCATTAAAGAAAATAAGAGTTTTCATCAAGTAATCCCAACCCTTTGAGATCTAGCTCATGAGTTGGCAATTGAAATTCAAATCCAAAGTATCATTAAACATCATTTCATTAAGTCAATTCATGAAGAGTAATCAATAAATAACGAAAGAACTTCGGGAAGATAGCTTTCGCTTATCCAGCCCATACTCCAGCGGTGTAGTATCCTGTGGTGTCTGAGAGGGACTACCTTCGTCTACCTTTTCTACTCAGCTGCTACCCTCTATTTTTTATTATTATTTTCTTTCCGCCCCTTCTAGGGTTTCCTTCTTTGGCTTTTATAATTGTTTTCCCTAGGGTAAGTCCAACAACCCATGATTTTCTTCCCTCTTTTTCAGGTAGATACATCTAGTACAAGTTCAACTGGGCCTAAGGCTAGTACGTTTTGAGTGCTGACTGGACATCTTCCCGGCATTGCCACGTTAGTTGTGTTGACAAACTGTCCAACCCATTGTCCCGTCAAACATTCACTCATTTACTTCTTGTTCTTCAACCTGTACCTGCCAATCCACCACCACACATAACCCTTCCACAAGCAATTAAAAATAACTAACGTTTAAGTACAGTCCAAGCTCCTTATGTAATGCGAAAACAAGAAAAATACTAATGAAATGTCCTAAAACGAAACTAAATGTACCTAAGTACAAGCAATTAACTAGATCTAAAAGTATGAAATATAACTCTTTTCAAGAGGTATTACACACCCAAACCTAAGTTATTGCTTGTCCTCAAGCAAAATATACATGAATGCATGAATGAAACGACCTTTGCCTACACACATAACCACCTTGTATTGCCAGTCCATTCAAAGAATAATATATACTTTAGTTCCCGGCAATCTTCCATCTCTCAGAACTTGTTCGAATTTTAAAGGTTTGATCAACAAAGGTAGTGCAGAAAATTGCTCCCTAAAAACAAAATTTCATAAGTACTCATGTGTGATGGACATAGCAAACATCTCCCAATTTACTTAGTTCATTTGCAACCTAAAATCAAGCTACTTTGTAACACCCTACTTCTAACACCCCTAGCCCATATCTGTTGCCGAATTTGGGCTACGAAATATTACCGGAGCATAACATCATATACTGAACATTTTATTATCACAAATAAATCACATCATAAATGATATCAACATTGACCCTTTTACGAGCCCTCAAGGCCATAAAAAGACATTGGAAACAAATCAGGGCTAAATTGAAAACATATGAATTTTTTTGGAAAAAGGCAAAACTTTTCAAACACAGGGGTCACACGGCCGTGTGGCCAAGCCGTGTGACTCACACGGCCAAGTGACATATACACAAGCCACACATAACAGCTAAATTCATCAAACAATACACCTATAATGCCATTATAACAATGACTCAAAATCATCAAAATCTACCGATTTAACCGATGGATAGTGTGATGGATCTCTGGCAAGCTTCCAACCCGTACGAGCCTCCGATTATCTAGAAACATAGGAGAAGTCACACAAGTAAGCATATAATGCTTAGTAAGTTTGTAAATCATAAACAATACTTACCATTTCATTATAAAAGCTTAAAGGCAATTAATGAACATATCCAACATTGCTTGGCATAAGCCTAAGCACCAACAACAATTCACATTAGTGATTAGTACAAAACTTAGTCGAATTCATTACACAATAAGAGCTTCCTTATACTTTCTATATAAACATTCATACTATTATGAAGATACGAGAAATATTTAATTACTATCATCTCATACCTTTCTCATGCTTTCATGACATTATAAATCGAAACATATACTGATCCTTCCCTTTTTGTATACCCGTTGAACCACTAGAATAATATCGGATACTCGAGAATCTCTCACACTATGTGCTAACACGTGGTCGAAACCACTACTATCTCATATCTCATATAATTGCTCTCTCGAGCCATAAGTGGGTCTGCTTACACAAGCTGTCAGTTAGGACGTAGCTACACAGTGCTACTCACACAAGCTGTCAAGTAACTGTAACACATGCCGAAAACTCAGCCACCGGTAGGACGTACAAGACCATCACTCAAAACACGGTAACCCCTAATGACATGTCATTTGTATCCTATATATTCCTAAAGTTCAAACGGGATCCGAAAGTTACCGAAACTTTGTTGGATATTTCTGTAGAGTTGTAATATCAATATATATAACATAAAGCATTTAAATCGAACATAATTCAATGTTATTTAAATTAACAAACTTACATCAAACACGGAAAAAGAAATACAATCGATTAATCCAATACTTTTTCCCTGATCTAAATTCATACATTGTTTTTCTTGATATGCACTAGCAAGTGTTGGCCGAATGTTTAGATGCTCAAAAATGGTGATTTTCTTCCTTAGAAATTCGGCTAGGTGAAGATGGAAAAGGTAATTTGGTTTTATTTTAGTTTTATTTTACTTATTTTGTTTATTTAATTATTAAATTACTTATATAAACTTACCTATTCCCATTAATGATATCCAAACTTGTCAACTACTAACTTTAATGGTCTATTTACAACATAAGAACTCATACTTTAATGTTCTGTAGCTATTAAAGACCTTTAGCTATTAGAACTCAACTTTTACACTTTATACGCTTTAGTCCTTTTTACCAAATTGAGCATGCAAACAGTAAAATTTCTTAACGAAATTTTTATACAATGCTACTATCATGTTGTAGGAATTAAAATAATAATAAAATGAATTTTTTGACATCAAATTTGTAGTCCCAAAACCACTATTTTGATTTCACTAAAAACGGGATGTTTCATTACTCTAAGCCTTCACGAAATATTAATTTGTATTTGATTTTTTTCTCTTTTTCCTTTTTTTCCTTTTATTTTTAAGTACATTAAGGGATTTAGCATGTCACACAATTCTTTGACTTGATAATCACAATGGAGCATGCACTAAATTACCTAGTACTCAATCATGTCGCAATTTAAATAAAACATCACTCTTGAAGCTAAGGCTTTCAACTTAGAAGATGATGGACCAAACAACTACCTACTTAGCTACTCAGCCTATTACTATAGTTGAGTGCCCCTAATTTTCTATTCTCTATTACACACTCTTTCTTGAACTCACCTTTGTAGTCAACAGCACGATGGAGCAAACAAAGTGGTTCTAAGTTACATGGCAATTCGAAGCATTGGAGTGTCTACTGTCCCTTATTTAAATAATATTGTGGCAATGTGACTGATTTTGGATTCAAAAGTCTCTAAGATCATTAAAAGATACTTACTATAGTCCAAAAATAACTGAGGTTAAGACATCTAATTTTTAGGAGGTAATCTACAAGCAACCTAACCTAAGCTAAATTAACCTAATCCCCTATCACATGTTTTAAGTTTATTGAAGAATTTAAGCTCATCATCGAACATCATAAGTAAAGATTGTACTCTGCATAGGTAAAACAGTACTTAGTAGTTATGTGGTAGTGGCAAAATAAATTTCACGAAACTAGAATGTGCATACATAGTAAATATACAGCTTAATGCATGTATAGATTTGTAACAGAAAAACAAAAATATAGATATTTATAGAAAATGACATGGCAAAAGAAAAAAAATGCATGAGGTAGGAAAAAAAACTTCCCTAGCTTAGATTGGAGTGTAGTTACTTCATTCGGCCCTACGAGTGGATTTATGGGCATTGACTTTATAACGCAGCTTTCTCTTCATAGGGTTCATTTCGTCCCTATCCTTATCAGTTTTCGTGAGCTCATCAATAAGATGATCAATGTCACAGTCTTGTACAGTTGTGGAAGCTGGTGGGGTGGGTGGAAAAGGGTCCTTACCTTTCGTGGTGGCAGTAGTGGCAGTTTCATCTTTTTCTTCTTCTTCCTCATCTCATGATTTAATGACGTCGTCTTTTCAAGCTCCTCAGTAACAGTGTCCTTTTCATTGGCAATAGTTGCGAAATTCGTGAATTCTGCTCTAGCAACAAGAGTTTTAGTTGTCTCCTCTGCATTTTCAGGAATTGGGAGCAAAGAGTTGGGGAAGGTAGGGAATTTTGGCACCGACTTTGTAAAGTTCTTCTGCAGGGATCTGTTAAGAGCCAAATCTTTGCTCCTCACATAAGTCCAAAACTGAGCCTGCTACTATTGGGCCTTGACCATCCCTTCAGCTAGTTGAAACTGTTGAATCTCAAAGAGGGAAATATTTCTCCCAATTGCCTTCGAACTCTAATATACAACAACGAAGCATATCTTTGAGTATCTGAATTACTCGCTCGGACTGACCATCTATCTGGGGATGAAATATAATACTAAAATGTAACCGCGTACCAAGAGCTTCCTGCAACTTGCTCCAAAATTGCGATGTAAACCGCATATCTCTATCTGAAATAAGAGAAATTAGCACCCCATGCAATCTGACAACTTCAGCAACATATAACTCAGCTAGTCTTTCAAGGGAGTAATTTGTACATATTAAAATAAAATGTGCTAACTTCATGAAACGATCAACGACAACCAAAATAGCATCTTTCTTTCTTAGAGATAAGGGTAAACTTGATACGAATTCCATAGTAACTCGCTCCCATTTCCATTCTGGTATCATCATTGGTTGTAACAAACCAGAAGGTACCTGATATTAAGCTTTAACTTGCTGACATATTAAACATCTCCATACAAAGTCTGAAATCTCTCGCTTTCTACCCGGCACCAATACATCTGTTTCAAATCATTGTACATTTTTGTGCTACCAGGGTGAATGGAAAAACTACCACAATAAAATTCAGACAAAATCTTCCAAATTAACTCTGAATCCCTCGGTACACAAACTCTAACTCTAAAAAGTAAGCAATCATCAGACCTAATTTGAAAATCTGAATCAGGAGTCGACTCGCAAAATTTTCGTTTAGCTACCAACATATCATCGCATTTTTGAGCCTCACAAATCTGTTGTAAGAACAGCAGCTTAGCTTTTAACTCAGCTAAAATTGAATCATCAACAGAAAATGACAACCGCGTAGTCAACACTCGCAAAGCAAACAAATATTTTCTACTCAGAGCATCAACCACTACATTTGATTTTCCCAAATGATAATAAATAATCAAATCATAGTCTTTCAACAATTGGAGCCATCTGCACTGTCTCAGGTTCAAATCTTTTTACGACATTAAATACTTCAAACTCTCATGATCGGTAAAAATGTGACATTTTTCTCCATATAAATGGTGTCACCTAATCTTCAACGAAAACACAATTGCTGCCAACTCTGAATCATGTATCGGGTAATTCTTTTCATGCTACTTTAACTGTCTGGAAGCATAAATTATTACTTTACCTTCCTACATCAAAACGCAGCCTAAATCATTTAAAGATGCATCGTTGAAAATCACAAACTCTTTACCCGATTCAGGCTGAATTAGAATTGGTGCCTCAGTCAATAATGCCTTCAACTGGATGAAACTTTGTTGACATTTTTTTGACCATTCGAAATTCACATATTTCTGTAATAGTCACGTCATCGGAGTAGCTACCGAATCTTCTGTAACAACCAGCTAATCCCAGAAAACTTCTGACCTCAGATACGTTTCTCGGTGGTTTCCAATCAACAACTGCTGAAATTTTACTCGGATCAACTCTGATGCCTTCCGCCGATACTGTATGTCCTAGAAAACCAACTTCTCGAAGCAAAAACTCATATTTCCTAAATTTGGAAAATAGTTGTTTATCACATAAGGTTTGCGGCACAACTCTCAAATGTTCAGCATGCTTAGTCTCGTCTTGGGAATAAATCAAAATATCATTAATAAAAACTACGACAAATCTGTCTAAATATGGCCTAAAGATTTTGTTCATCAAATCCATAATACTGCAGGTGCGTTAGTTAAACCAAACGACATTACAAGGAATTCATAATGTTCGTACCTGGTCCTGAATGCAGTTTTCGGTACATCCAAATCTTTAACCAGCAACTGATAATATCCAGAACGTAAAAAAATCTTCAAAAATACCATTGCACCTTTCAACTAATCAAATAAATTGTCAATTCGCGACAATGGATACTTATTCTTGATCGTAACCTTATTGAGCTGACAGTAATCAATACACAATCTCATTGATCCGTCTTTTTTCTTAACAAACAAAACTGGTGCACCCCAAGGCGAGAAACTAGGTCGAGCAAAACCTCTCTCTGTTAACTCTTGCAACTGAGCTTTCAACTCTTTCAACTCTATAGGAGCCATTCTACATGGCGCTATTGAAATTAGTGATGTTCCTGGTACTAATTCAATGGCAAATTCTACCTCTCTAATTGGTGGTAACTCGGGTAACTCTTTTGGAAAAACATCGAGATATTCACAAACCACATACACTGATTCAAGTTTCAACTCAGACACTTTAGAATCCAAAATATATGGAAGGTACGTTTCACAACTTTTCTCACGTATTTCTGCGCTAACATAGCTGAAATAACGATAGAAAACTCACTCAAAACGTCTGATTCAATTTGAAGTGTCTCACCATTCTGACATTTCAGCACAATAAGCTTTTGTCTAGAATTCACTATAACGTCATGCAAAGTCAGCCAATCCATACCCAGAATCACGTCAAACTCGTCAAATGGCAAAAGCATCAAATTGGCCGGAAAGCTATAACCCCGAGTCATCAGAGGATAGTTCTTGCAAAATTTATCAACTAAAAATTTATCAACTAACATATACTGACCTAGGGGGTTCGATACTTTAACCAGAAATTCAGTGGACTCAATAGGTAAATTCTTACTTGACACTAGATTCGTGCACACATACGAATGAGTTGATCTAGGATCAATCAAAGCAGTAACTTTAGTGTCAAAGATAGAAAAAGTACCAGTAATAAAATCTTGAGAAGAAGCTTCCTCACGCGCACAGATCGCGTATGCTCTTACTGGTGCTCGTGCCTCGGACCTTACAGTAGAGTCCTTAGTCGCACTACGGCTATAATCCACATTTCTAGGGTTCCTCGGCAGTCTCTCTTTCGCAACTGTATTACTCAGTTGAACAGTCTGAATCTTGTCTTTTTCAAGTAACTCAGGACAATCTTGAATAAAATGTTCCTACAAACCAGATCTGAAACAGGCTCCATCTTTCATCCGGCATTCTCCAAAATGTCTTTGTCCACATCGTTGACAATTAGGCTTGTTGGCTTTAACATTGCCAACGCTCGCTACTGATGTTGTTTGAGCTTTAGAACTCGCTTGTTGCTTACCTCAATCTCTACTTGGATACCCACTGAAGCAGCCGGACGATTATGGTATTCTTTCGATCTTTTTGACTATGAATGATACGATTTTCTAGTTGATCTCTTTCTTGAATCTTTAGCTTCAAAATTAGCTTTTATTTTCTCTTTACTAAGCTCATCGGCTTTATGTGCTCTGTCAACCAAAACAACGAATTCTTTCAACTCAAGAATCTCAACTAGAAGCTTTAAGTCCTCGTTTAGTCCATCTTCGAACCGTTTACACATATCAACTTTGGTTGGAATGCATTCTCGAGCATATTTGCTTAACCTGACGAATTCTCTTCCATATTCAAATACTACCATACGACCCTGTTTTAAGCTCAAGAAATTCTTTGCGCTTCTGATCGAGAAATCTCTGACTTATATATTTCTTCTTGAACCCAGTTTGGAAAAATTCCCAATCTACCCGCTCTCTCGGAACAACAAAAACCAACATATTCCACCATTGATTTTCAGTATAGATACGACACATTTAACACATTTGGTTGGTGAACAAGATAACTCATTAAAAACTTGAATCGTATTCTCTAACCAAAACTTAGTTCTTTCAAGATCATCATCAACAGTAGCTCTAAATTCTTCAGCCCCATATTTACCTATTTTATCAACAGGTGGTTTACTCACGCGTAAAGATTCTAAACTTTGAGGAACAACGGGGACCGGTTGGGGAATAGGTGGGGGTGGAGATCGTTGAGTAGCTGGATTTGTTCAAACAAACTCTGAAAACCACTCGTTCATCATTTGGAAGAAGACTTCCTTAGCCTATCCTCCCCGGCCCCCATATACTGGCTTAGAACCAGACGACACTGCTTCGTAAACGGAGGCTTGCGCATTGCTTTCTACTTCATTTGAGTCGGCTCGGTTGGAATTCATTACTCTACGAAAATATAATTCAAAACGTGTCAGGAGTTATCACACTATCACAGGTTATATAATGGCATGTTTATCCTGACTCACATACGCTAAGTATAAGCAATTAACTAGATCTAATAGTATGAAATATAACTCTTTTCAAGAGGTATTACACACCCAAACCTGAGTTATTGCTTGTCCTCAAGCAAAATATACATGTATGCATGAATGAAACGACCTTTGCCTACACACATAACCAACTTGTACTACCAGTCCATTTAAAGAATAATATATACTTTAGTTCTCGACAATCTTCCATCTCTCAGAACTTGTTCAAATTTTAAAGGTTTGATCAACAAAGGTAGTGCAAAAAATTGCTCCCTAAAAACAAAATTTCACAAGTACTCATGTGTGCTTAATGGACATAGCAAACATCTCCCAATTTACTCAGTTCATTTGCAACCTAAAATCAAGCTACTTTGTAACACCCTACTTCTAGCAACCCTAGCCCTTATCCATCGCCAGATTTGGGCTACGGAATATTACTGGAGCATAACATCATATACTGAACATTTTATTAGTATAAACAAATCATATTGTAAACGATAGCAACATCAACCAAAATCATACATATGGACCATTTTACGAGCCCTCAAGGCCCTAAAAATACATTGGAAACAAATCAGGGCTAAATTGAAAACATATGAATCTTTTTGGAAAAAGGCAAAACTTTTCAAACTGCAGGGGTCACACAGCCATGTGGCCAGGCCATGTGACTCACACAGCCAAGTGATACGTTCGTGCCTTAGGCCGTGTGGGTATTTGAAATAGGGACACACAGCTGTGTCCCAGCCCGTGTCCGTACCCATGTAAGTCACTGACTTTGGTCACACCGCCAAGCCACACGCCCGTGTACTAGGTTGTGTACCCTTCGAAATAACCCCACACGCCCATGTGTCAGGCTGTGTGCTAGGCCGTGTAACAACCTAACTTACAACCCTTTGAAAGTTACAGAGGACACACGGTCATGTCGCTCGGCCGTGTGTCACACACGGCTAAGACGCACAACCGTTCTTTGCCCGTGTGGATGAAAAATATGCCATTTCCAAGCCATTTTTCTCACCCAATCTCACACCTCATGCACAAGCCAATTGTACCTATAATCAAACAATCAAAACATACTTTACATATTCCTATTCAAGCTTACACAACACAAAAACTATCCATTCAATAAATATGCCAAAATGGCACCTCAATTTCAACAATCAAACTTACCTAAACACCTAACCATTTCATTCATCAATTAAACTACTAATTGAACAATTTCAATATCACATTTGCCAAGATATTCATATACCAAAAATAAGCACAACAAGCACCATTTTGGGCCATTTTCACATCCATTATACATCTTGCCATTTTGACCTAAAACCAACCACATTCAAGCTACCAAATCTAGCCATTCACCACATCATAAACTACCTCAATCCATGTCAAAAAACAATTCATAATAGACCATTATAAAATAATTTCATTTCCATCATTTTAACCACCATCACATCAAAATAACAACCACACATAAAAACATATATATTCATAATATCATACCAACTAGTTCATCATCCAAAATGACATATACACAAGCCACACATAAC
>CM025150.1:29141387-29159261 GCA_013467495.1 Gossypium gossypioides
GGTCTATTTACAACATAAGGACTCATAATTTAATGTTCTATAGCTATTAAATACCTTTAGCTATTAGAACTTAACTTTTACACTTTACGCGTCTTAGTCCTTTTTACCAAATTAAGCATGTAAACGGTAAAATTTCTTAACGAAATTTTTATACGATGCTACTATCATGCTGTAGGAATTAAAATAATAATAAAATAAATTTTTTGATGTCAGATTTGTGGTCTCGAAACTACTATTTCGATTTTACTAAAAATAGGTTGTTACACTACTCTAAGCCTTCGCGAAATATTTATTTGTATTTGAGTTTTTTCTCCTTTTATTTCTAAGTATATTAGGGGATTTAGCATGTCACACAATTCTTTGACTTGATAATCATAATGGAGCATGCAGTAAATTACCTAGTAATCAATCATGCCACAATTGAAATAAAAAATCACTCTTGAAGCTAAGGCTTTCAACTTAGAAGATGGATGGAGCAAACAACTACTTACTTAGTTACTCATCCTATTACTACAGTGGAGTGCCCCTAAATTTCTATTCTTTATTACTCACTCTTTCTTAAACTCACCATTCTAGTCAACAGCACGATGGAGCAAACAAAGTGGACCAACGTTACTTGGCAATTCTAAGCATTGGAGTGTCTACTGTCCCTTAATTAAATAATGTTGTGGCAATCTGATTGATTTTGGCTTCAAAAGTCTCTATGTTCATTGAAAGATACTGGCTATAGTCCAAAAATAACTGAGGTTAAGATATCTCATTTTTAGGAGGTAATCTAGAAGCAACCTAACCTAACCTAAATTCACCTAATCCCCTATCACATGTTCTAAATTTATTGAAGAATTTAAGCTCATCATCGAACATCATAAGTAAAGATTGTACTCCGTATAGGTAAAACAGTCCTATACTACGAAGTGCACCACCTGGATACAATCAACCTATGCTACGGCAAACTGTTCAGCAAAGTTCATCATCATCTATGGAAGCTCTATTGAAAGAATACATGGCCAATAATGATGCTGTAATACAGAGTCAAGCTGCATCTTTAAGGGTTTTAGAAAACCAAGTGGGGCAAATTGCTAATGCATTCAGCTCAAGACCGAAAGGAGTATTGCCAAGTGATACTGAAAATTCAGGATCTCAAGGGAAGGAACATTGCAAAGCCATTACACTCAGAAATGGTACTCCTCTACCTGGAGTTGCTAATGATGCCCTATTGAAGATGATAGCTCAGATTTCACACATAAGGCAAATTCAAAATTAGTAGTGGAGTAATCTACAATTGAGAAGAGAAAACAAAAAATGTTGAAGTAGTATTAGCTCGTGTTGCCAATAAGAATGCCATGGAAAAACAACCTTAACAAGTTGAAGGAAGGCCACCTCCACCTTTTCCTCAGTAATTTCAAAAATGTAATCAACATTTTCAATTAAAAAAATTCTTGGATGTCTTGAAGCAACTTTATATCAACATACCACTAGTGGAAGCATTGAAGCAAATTCCTAATTACGTAAAGTTCATGAAGGACATATTTTCAAAGAAGCGCAGACCATGGGAATTTGAAACTGTTGCTCTTACTGAAGGGTGCACAACAATGTTGATGAACAAATTGCCACCAAAATAGAAGGACCCAGGGAGTTTACTATTCCTTACTCAATTGGAAATCATTATGCAGGCAAGGCATTATGTGATTTAGGTGCAAGCATAAATTTAATGCCTATGTCTATTTTTAGGAAATTGGGAATTGGGAAGGTGAGACCTACAACTGTCACACTATAGTTAGCTGGTAGTTCTCATGCACATCCATAAGGTAAAATTGAAGATGTGTTGCTAAGAGTTGATAAATTTTTTTCTAGCAGATTTTGTTATTCTGGAATGTGAAGCTGATAAAGAGGTATCAATTATTCTTGGAAGACCTTTTCTAGCCACTGGTAGAACATTAATAGATGTACATAAATGTGAATTAACAAGGCAAGTTAATGAACAAAAGATAACTTTTAATGTTTTTGATGCCATAAAGTGTGCAGATATAGATGAAGATTGTCACACCATTGGGATTATAGACACAACAATGAAGGAAGAATTGGAAGAATTTTGTTACAATAATTTTGATAATGAAGCAGACTCAGTTGTGTTGAATGAAGAGGAATTGATTGAAGAACTTAGTGAACTGATGGAGGCTAAGAAACTTGAAAATGATGCAATGAGGAGTTTTGAATCTTGAAATTTATTAGAGTGTTTTTTTGTACCTCTTCGACCTTCTATAGAGGACCCTCCTACTTTGGATTTGAAGCCTTTGCTACTACATTTAAAGTATGCCTACTTGGGAGACAACAGCACGTTGCCAATAGTTATCTCTGTAGAATTAACATCTGATCAAGAGGCTCAATTGCTAGAAGTTTTAAAGAGATCTAATAAATCACTGGGGTGGACAATCATGGATATCAAGGGAATCAATTCAACCATCTACATGCATAAGATTTTACTAGAGGATTACCATGGCAATTCTATTGAGCAGCAAAGAAGATTGAACCTCATTATGAAGGAAGTGATTAAAAAGGAGATTATCAAATGGCCTGATGCTGGAATAATCTTTCCTATTTCTGATAGTTCATGGATAAGCCTTGTTCAATGTGTACCCAAGAAAGGGGGTGTTACTGTGGTTAGCAATGATAACAAGAAACTCATTCCAATTCATACTGTCACAGAATAGAGAGTTTGCATGGACTATCGGAAGCTCAACAAAGCAACCAGGAAGAACCATTTTCCTTTGTCATTCATCGATCAAATGTTAGATGGATTATCTAGAAAAGCCTTTTATTACTTTTTGGATGGTTGTTCAGGGTATAACCATATTGCGATAGCTCTTACTGACCAAGAAAAGACCACATTCACATGTCTTTATGGAACCTTCATTTTCAAGAAAATGTTGTTTGGATTGTGCAATGCCCCTGCAACATTTCAATGTTGCATGATGGCAATATTTTCGAATATGGTGGAAAAATTTTGGAAGTTTTTATGGATGACTTCTCGGCGTTTGGTGATACTTTTAAAGGTTGTTTAAAAAACTTGGAGCTAGTTCTTTGTAAGTGTGAAGAGACTAACCTTGTTTTGACTTGGGAAAAGATGTCATTTTATGGTTTGTGAAGGCATTGTTCTTGGATATAAAATTTCACAGCAAAGGATTGTCATAGACAAAGTGAAGATTGAGGTTATTAAGAAATTACCACCACCCATTACAGTTAAAGGTATTCAATTTTTTCTTGGCCATGTAGGATTTTATCAACGATTTATTAAGGATTTTTTGAAGATATCCAAACCCCTATGTGCATTGTTAGAACATAATAGAGCTTTCAAGTTTGGTGAGCCTTGTGTTCAAGCTTTTGAGGAATTGAAAAAACAATTGGTAACAACACTGATTGACATAGCACCAGACTGGACATTACCTTTTAAACTTATGTGCGATGCCAGTGATTTCGCTATAGGAGTAGTACTTGGGAAAAGGAAGGATAAAGTGTTTCATGTCATCTACTGTGCAAGGCAAATGCTTACAGATACATAGTTGAACTACACCACTACTAAGAAGGAGCTATTGGCTATAGTATTTGCATTTGACAAATTCAAATCCTATTTAGTTGGCACCAAAGTTACAATTTATGCGGATCATTCTACGATTAAGTATTTGGTTACCAAGAAAAATGCGAAGCCAAGACTAATTCGGTGGATATTGTTACTACAAGAATTTAATCAAGAAATTCGATATTAGAAAGACACAGAGAATCAAGTGGTTGATCACTTGCTAAGACTTGAAGTAGGAAATGAAGATAGCAATATTCAACTCATTAAGAAGGATTTTCCAGATGAGTAACTGCTAGTTGTCATGGTATTACCTTGGTATGTCAATATTGTCAATTTCTTAGAAAGTGGATTACTGCCACCTGTGCTCAACAGTCAAAGACGAAGGAAATTTCTTTATGATGCCAAGTAATATATTGGGATGAGTCGTTTTTATTCAAACATTGTGCATATCAAATAATTCAAATCTGTGTTTCAGATGACGAGATTCAGAGTATTTTACACCACTGTCATTCAGCACCATATGGAGGACACTTTAGGGGAATGTGAACCGCTGAAAAAGTTATCCAATCTGGCTTTTATTAGCCAAGAATGCTTAAAGATGCACATTAATTTTTCCAAGTTTGCAATTGTTGTCAACGAACTGGGAACTTATCAAAGAGGTATGAAATGTCATTGTAAAATATTCTAGAAGTTGAATTTTTTGATGTGCAGGGAATCGACTTTATAGCTCCATTTCCAACTTCTTGGGGCAATATATGCATACTTGTGGCTGTAGATTATGTCTTCAAGTGGGTTGAAGTTGTTGCTCTCCTTACGAATGATGCCAAACCGGTACTAACGTTCCTGCATAAGAATATTTTAACCAGATTTGGTACACCTCGTGCCCTTATTAGTGATGAAGGCTCCATTTGGACTGCAAATTAGTTGCTACTGCCTTGAATAGATATAGGGTCAAACATAAAATTGCCACGACATATCATCCCCAAACAAATGGACAAGCTAAGGTCTCGAATAGAGAAATTAAGCAAATTTTGGAGAAAGTGGTCAATCCTACTCGCAAAGATTAGTCATCCAGATTGGATGAAGCTTTGTGGGCATATTGCAGTACATTCAAGACACTATTGGTAATGTCGCCTTTCAAGCTCGTCTATAGGAAGCCTTGCCATTTGCATGTTAAACTTGAACATAAGGCATTTTTGGCAATTAAGAAATGAACATGGATTAGATTAATGCTGACAATAACTAACTACTGGAGCTAAATGAGATTGAGGAATTTAGAGCTCAAGCCTATGAGAATGCCAAATTGTACAAAGAAAGGACAAAGCGATGGCATGATAAGAAGATATTTCCATGGCAATTTGAACCTGGACAATAAGTGTTGTTGTTCAATTCCAGACTGAAATTGTTTCCTAGCAAATTAAAGTCTCGTTGGTCTATCCTATTCGAGATAGTGCATGTTTACCCTCATGGAGCTGTAGAAGTCAAAGATGGCAAGATTGGCTTTAATTTCAAAGTCAATGGCCAACGTTTGAAGCATTATTGGGGAGCTCCCAAACTTCGTGATAAACATTTTATTGCTCTTCGAACTGCATAATGTTTTCTTTTGCCTGGTTTTATTTAATTAATATGCTTTTGATTTCTTTCTTTTATTGGTTTAATTAATTTTTATTTATTTCTTTTATTGCTGGTAGATTTTGGCTCAGGCTTTGTAATAGTTAGCCCACTTCGTATACTTGCAAAATTTTAGCTTAATTTTTATATTATTTTTTTCTTTTCCTGCCTAATTCTTATTTTACCATGTTAGGCCATAATTTTAGGCTAATCTTATCCCTTGCGTCACTGCTATATTTTTACTTTACTAACGTATGCCATCTTCATCAACCTCTATGCCTCCAAGACATTTTTTAGCAAAGCTGTTGAAGAAAAGTACAACAAAAAGACCTCAACGTGACCTTTTTATATGGAAAAAGGCTTTATTTTTCAAGACACAACCTTTATAGGATACATTGAAGTAATTTCTTAGATGGTAGAGAAACATGGATGGCAAATCTTTTGCCTTCATCCTGATGATGTTCTCACGAAAGTTGTAAAGGAGTTTTATTCCCATTTAACCTCTCCAGATAATGCTTTCATCAATGTGCGTGGTGCTTCAGTGTTATTCGATGAATACTCCATCAACGCACAATATGGTTTACCTAAAGACCTTGGTAAACATTTTCAATTTTTCAAGACAATAACAGCAGAAGGACTCAGTCAAGTTCTTGAGGATTTATACATGGAAGGGACCAAATGGACAATTTCTCGAAATGACTGCTACACCATCAACCGTGTTTCTTTGAAGCATCATTGTAGGGTATGGTACCATTTTCTTAAATCTCGCCTTAGCCCTTCAACTCATAACTCTAATATTTCAAAGGAATGCATGTTATTATTGCATTCTATTATGACTGGAAGAAAGATAAATGTTGGAAAAATTATTTTTAGAGAAGTTCATCGTTGCACACAAAAGAATGCGAGCACCCTGAATTTTCCATCTCTCATTACTGCACTTTGTCAACGGCTTAATGTCCCTATCCAAGCTAATGAGGCCAAAATCCCTAACAAAGGAGCCATCAAAAAATAGATTGCCATGAGATTTTCAGGGGAAGAAGTGGCACAACATCCTGGCTCTACATCAACCTCTTCTCCACCTACTGGTACCCATGCCAGTCCATCCACATCTCACAATGACTTCGAGCAGCAAGTGCTTGGTGCTCAAGAGATGTTGAAACAAAAATTTCATTTTATGGAAAACCAATAATTGAGGACAGCTAATGATCTAAGCAGGGCTTAAAAAGAAATGGATTTATTTTGGGGCTATGTCAGAAGAAGGGATAATGCTATCAAGAAGTTTCTACAGAAAACCTTTACCAGGCCCATGCCTACATTCCCTAATTTCCCCAAAGAGTTGTTATTGGATCCAGAGGATGAAGATGAGGATGAAGTTGAAGCTACTATGACGGACACTACCACACATCTAGCCACTACAAAAAAGACGAACAAAAAAATATAGGGGGAGTAAGAGAAAACATAATCGGTGAACATTGAATCAGATAAGGAAAAAGATAACATGAATCAAACTTCTACACCACAGAAACCGACTACTGCACCTCAAACCACTGCATCGATATCAGAGCAAGATCATGAGATTAATCAACTGATTGATGATGTTAGGAAATCAAATGATGATGATAAAGAGGTGCCAATCAATCTGCTCAAATGAAAGCAGTGCTACAAGCACGCTGCTAGGAAATCCACCTGAACTAACTAAAGTAACACAAATCCTTTCCAAGCTTTCTTTTTACTTTTCATTTGCATTTTTTTTTTCATTTTACATGTCTTTTTCATACATTCATAATTTTTTTCATTGCATTTTCAACATATTTTATTTGCATAAGTGAAATTTTGCGTCTAATTATGCATTGAGGAAAATGTATCCCTTAGGTTTGGGGTGTGTTGCACAAATTGCATGCATGGGATATTTTGTTTGAACATTAGATCATTTTTCACTCATTTTTCCATGACATACAAATGCTAAATGATTTTTAGACCATGAGAAGTATATTCTTACCTATAAGGCTTGATGAGGATAATAACTCTTCAAACTGTGAAAATTGTGATAGTTTATTAGGTATGTTTAGCTTAGGAGAGTCGTGTGAAAATTGATGCGTAAAAGTAGAATGACCTAAGTATAATCGCAGTTAGTCTATAGTAGGTTTCTTTTAATACACTTAGAAATCTTGAAACTAAGATCAGTAAATTAGCATTTTGTAATAATAAATACCACGACAAAGCTGAGTGTAAATGAATAAATAAATAAAATAAAATTTAACAAGACATTATAACAATACTTTCTTTGCTCCACTGTATTATTGATAAAAAAAAACCAAGATCAAATAAGAATAAGTAAAAATAATAATTTGGGGGCATTCCACTATAGTAGTAGGCTGAGTAGCTAAAGGGGTAGTTGTTTGCTCCATCCATCTTTTTATTCAAAAGCCTTAGCTTCATGAGTGAATTACATTTAAATTGTGGTGTAATGTAATACCTGGCAATGTAGTGTATGCTCCATTGAGATTTTCAAGTAAAGAAATCATGTGACAAGATGAATTCCCTAGAGAAATTTTTATATAATGCAATGACAGAATATGTATTAGAAGAAAAACTAAGTTTAGTGGAAAGATAAACTAAGTACATTAGGAGGTGGTTGCCATAGTCGGAAATGACTGAATATTTAGGAACTTGTATTTTTAGGTAACATTTTCTACACTTCGTATGCTAAAGAGAATGAAGGAATTGAAATATTGCCATGGCAAAAGGTTGGATGGATGGCCAACACAAATGCCATGGCAGTTCCAGGAAAATGTTAACGCATCACTCAGTCCTCGTCACTCTTACCCAACTGGACGTGTAATAGATAAATCCACCAAAAAAAGGAGAAAAATGTGTGTTGAAAGAGGGGGACCTACCCTATAAAAGAGGAAAGAGAAAAGAAATAGAAGAAAAGAATTTTAGAGGGGAATTTGGAGAGCAATTTTCTCATGGGAAAAACTCATGAAAAATTCTAGAAAAATTGGAGAGGGTAGCAGCTTAAGAGGAGAGTAGAGATGCAAGGAAAGGGACAAGCAATCAACCCTGGGTTCTGCACGATCGAGCAACGTTGAAGTGAAAGCTGGAGTGACGAAAGTTTCCTGCAGTTCTACCTTCCTTTTTGTTAATTAGTTTCTGTGATTTCTAAATTGTTAATGATGATGTTCAATGTTATTCTAATTTTGGATTTCAAATCCCAACCCATGAACAAATTCCATTTGGGTTGGAATTACTGGATCAATCTTAATATATTGATGATCATGGTGATATTTTGAGTAGATCTATTGTTTTATTATGTTTCTATTTTTTAAATATATGCATGCAAGTGCTAGTCACAGATGAATGTATGGTATATCCTTAGACTTGATTTAATTCTGAAAACGTTAAATAAGTTGGATCGTAATCGAATGATATGGGTGAGTACTCGAACGAATACTCGTAGCACTCTAGACATAGAGTTATGATCGGTACATAGTAAGGAAGAATATTGTTAGGTATTGTTCTTAAGACTTGTAGACATACAAAGATATAGAATGATAGCTTTAATTTTAGCTCTCGAAAGAAGCAGAATACAGTAGTTACACTCTGAATAGTAATTTGGTCAAGATTTTTCCATGACATTATTATGTTATTAAGATATACTCCAAGTAATTCCAACCTTCCAATTCAACAGCTTCAATCCTCTTAACTTTGTCTAGTAGAATTGCCACAACATTTTATTCATTATTTGATTTTTATATTTCATACATTAATACTTCACTTCAAATTATTTTATTTTTTTTAACTTTTCTATAAGCCTAATTAGTATAGTTTATAGTAATAACTCAACTATATTTTTACCTATTCCGATCCCTATGGAGAAGATCTCACTTATCACTTTATTACTTGATTCGACATGTATACTTGCACATTCACATTATATATTCACACGCGACAATTGTACAAGACTTACCCATTAAGCTGTCTGATTTTGGTTAGATAAATCCAGCATCAAGCCACTTGATGATCTCTTTCTTGACAACTACTTTCATGATCAGATTCAGTCTTCTCTACTGTTCAATAGAATTGCTATGGCATTCCTCCAACAAAATTTTATAGATGCAGAGAGTAGGGATAATTCCCTTTATATCAACAAGGGTCCATCCTAATGCTTTCTTCGATCGCTCAAGGACTTCTAATAACTTGACCTCTTCCCCGAGTGTCAACTCCGTAGAAATTACTACTGGTAAAGTATTGTTGTCTCCCAAATATTCATATTTTAAATGTTGTGACAAAGGTTTCAACTCCAGCGTGGGAAGTTACTCTACAGAAGGTTTAGGAGGATTAAAATATCGATCTCATAAATCAAAAGATTCAAACTTCTTCCCTAGTCTATCCCCGAACTGCTTGGCTTCCATAAGTTCACCAATGTCCTCAAAAATTACTGCATCACTCCACTCAAGTGAGTCTTCATCACTATCAGAATTGTTGTGGCAAAAGTTTGAAAATTCTACCTCTACTACTACTTCTATTAACCCAATAGCGTGACATTCTTCATTCTTGTCAATGCATTTCAAGGAATCAAATACATTGAAAGTAATTTGCTGATCATTTACCCTCATGGTCAGTTCGCCTTTTTTGCACATCAATTAAAGTCCTTCTAGTAGCAATAAAAGATCTTCCAAGAATAATTGTCATACCTTGGTCAGCTTCACATTCTAAAATAAGGAAATCTACAGGAAAAATAAATTTATCTACTCTTACCGGCATGTCTTCAATTTTACCTTCTGAATGTGCATAAGATTGATCAGCCAGTTGTAACGTAACTGTAGTAGGTCTTATTTTCCTAATTCCTAGCTTCTGGAAAATCGACATAAGCATTAGATTTACACTCGCTCCTAAATCACATAATGCCTTACTAACATAAGGATTTCCAATTGAACATAGGATAGTGAAACTCCCCGGGTCCTTCAACTTTGGAGGTAATTTATTCATCAACATTGATGTGCACCCTTCAGTAAGAGCAACAGTCCCAAATTCTCATAATCTGCGCTTCTTTAATAGTATATCTTTCATATACTTCACATAATTGGGCATCTGCTTCAAAGCTTCTACTAGTGGTATGTTGATATGAAGTTGCTTGAAGACTTCCAAAAATCTCTTAAACTAAACATCCTATTTAGAATTATGGAATCGCTGAGGAAAAGGTAGAGGTGGTCGTCCTTCAAGTTGTTGAAATTGTTTAACTTGACATTTTTATTAACAACATGATCTAACTCCGTTGCAACATTCTTCTGTTTACCATTTTCAGGTGCACTACGCTTTTCAGTTGATTCTGAATTCTTTCCATGGTTGAGTCTAGAGTTGTCCTCTTCTACAATGGTGTCTTGAACAACATCATCCAACTATGTCCCACTTTTGAGAGTGATGGCTTTGCACTATTCCTTCCCTTATGTTCTCGAATTCTCAGTATCGCTTGACAATGCTCCTTGTGGCCTTAAATTTAAAGCACTCGCTATCTGCCCAACTTGATTCTCAAGAGCTCCTAGGGACGCAATCTGGTTCTGAATTACAACATCATTCTTGGCCATATATTCCTTTAGAAAGGCTTCAATGGAGGTAGAAGATGATGCTTGACCTTATTGAACATTTTGCCTTAGCATAGGATGATTATAACCGGGTGGTGCACTATTAGCATTCTGTCTCACAACATTGCTTAAATTCCTGGTACCTTGATTATTTCAACTAAAGTTTAGATGCTGCTTCCACCCTGGATTGTAGATGTTGGAATAAGGGTTATTATTCTAGTTAAAATTACCCATGTAGTATACAAATGCTGGATTTGATGGGCATTCATCAAACACATGGTCTTCACTGCAGTAAACACACAATAGTTCAACTGATTTCATCTCCTGGACTATAGTGGGCCCTTTCATTGTTTTGATCATATTAGCTAAAGAAGATACCTGGGCTATCAATAAAGTGATTCAATCAAGCTTTATGGTACCAATAGCTTTCTTATCGTCCCAACTCTCGTGGAAGGATATTGATAATCATTGTTGGCAATTTTTTTCCAAAATCTCATATGCTTCATATGTACATTTAACCCATTATAAAATATCTTCATATGCGTCCAGTGTTGTCTTCCATGCATCAGACACTTTCAAAGTAAATCTTTCAATCGTTCTCAAGCTTCATATAGCGTTTCATCCTCTGTTTGTCGAAGAGATGTGATGTCATTTCTAAGCTTGGCATTCATATTTGGTGGATTATATAGCAAAAATCTCTGGCAAAGATCATTCCATGATGCCACTATTCCTAATGGAAGAGCATTCAGTCACGCCCTTGCATGATCTCTCAAAGAATATGGAAACAATTTAAGCCGCAAGGCATCTTCAGGAACACCCAGTTGTCTAAACGAGTCACAGACTTCTAGAAAAAGTCATCAATGCAATCTTGCATCTTCAACGGGTAATCCACCAAAATTTTCCTACTTTTTGCAACATCTGAAACATTACTGGTTTCAATTCGAGTTGTTGAGTTTGTATGTATGGTCTTACTATTCATGGATTCAAATCATCCAAAATTGGAACAACATGTTCCCAAATTGGTCTGTTTCAGTCATCTATCACACGATGAACAAGAGGATTAACATCCTGGCCAATGGGATCTTCATTGAGACCATGATCATTTAGGCGAGGATCATTTCCTTCGCTAGCCATACTACGTAACTCCCTTCTTCTCCTTCACAATGTTCTTTTAATCTTTAGGTGAAAAGGATATTCTTCGTTAGCAGGGATGCCTCTTCTCATAAACTAATGACAAACCTATAGAAATTAAATACAAATAAGTTAAATAATGCTAAGAAAACAAAATAAAATAAAAAACCAAATTTCACCAATTGCCAATCCCCAACAATAGCGCCAAAAACATGTCGCATGTGAAATGATATGCGAATTGTGCAAGTATACATATCGAATCAAGTAATAAAGTGATAAGTGAGATCGCCTCCACAGGGATTAGAACGGTATGATTTGGTCATATTATTAGAGTGCGGTATGATTAATGTTATGACAAAAGTAATGATAAGAATGCAGTGGTACTCTGAGGAATAATGATTCATGTATTAATGAAAAATGTTATGACATGGCCAAACAAGAGTAAGAATGCAATGGCAAATTCGAGAATAATCACGTAAATAATATACAAGTGAACAAGTAAACAACTAATGAGATTCTATGGCAAAGATACTACGACAAAGGATAGAGGGTCTACAATGTTGATTTGGAAGGTCAGGATTACTAAGAATCTGCCCTTACTAACAGTAATGCCTTAGCAAAACCATACTCAACCTACTGCTCAAAAGATTTCTAAAATGGTCTGCTTTTTTCGAGAATAAGATCTCAAGTTACCTAACCTTATGTGATATATGTCTATAGGCCTTTAGCACAATACCTTGCACTGTTTTGTTGTCTTACCGTATGAACGCGACTCTATGTTTAGAGGCTGCTACAAGTGTTCTATCGAACACTCACTTATATCATTCAATTTCAATCTTATTAACCTAACCTTCTTAGATTTAGGTTAATTTAATGAACATGTTCTACATCCATCTATGTCTAGAGTTTGCAAACAAGTAATTTTATAAAAAACCATTGAATGAAACAAAGTATTAGAGCAGATCTATGCTTCAGTTATTAAAGAAAATAAAAGCTTTCATCAAGTAATCCCAACCCTATGAGATCTACCTCATAAGTTGGAAATTGGAATTCAAATCCAAAGGATCATTCAATGTTGTTTTGATTAAATCAATTCACGAAGAGTAATCAAGAAATAACGGAAGAACTTTGGGAAGATAGCTTTCGCTTATCCAACCCACACTTCAGCGGTGTAGTGTCTTGTGGTGGCTGAGACGGACTGCCTTCATCTACCTCTTCTCCTCAATCGTTACCCTCTATTTTAGTTTTTCCTCTCTGCCCCTTCTAGGGTTTCCTTCTTTGGCTTTTATAATCGTTTTCCCTAGGGTAAATCAACCAACCTATGATTTTTTTCCCTTTTTTTCAGGTAGATATATCTGGTACAAGTTCAACTGAGCCTAAGACTAGCATGCTTTGAATGCTAACTAGACTCTTCCTGGAATTGCCACGGCAATGGTGTTGACAAACTGTCCAACCCTCTGCCCTGGCAAACCTTCATCCCTTTACTTCTCGTTCCTCAACCTACACTAGCCAAACCACCACCACACACAACCCTTCCACTAGCAATTAAAAATAACTATTGTTTAAGTACAGTCCAAGCTCCTAATGTAATGTTAAAACAAGAAAAATACTAACGAAATGTCCTAAAATGTAACTAAATGTACCAAAGTACAGACAATTAACTAGATCTAAAAGCAAGAAATATAACTCTTTTCAAGAGTTATCAGTGATATGCTTGGTCGAATGAAGCCTTTATCAAGCAGTCCTAGATTTGTGTCTTTAACTCCTTGCTAAAAAGCCCCAATCATGGCTTGCACTAAGGGCTCTATGCCTTATTCCAAAATATATTCCCTGTGAGGTTGTTCTTGCATAGCCAAAGTCCGATCACCTTCAGATAGGTTGGCAGCTCCATTTGCACGATTCGTATTCTTACTTACTCTAAACGTACACAAGATACTAACTTAGTTAAGACTACAAACACACTTAAATAGGTATCCACAACTTAACAGAAAAACTTACGAACACATTTCACACTTGTCAAATTTACATGCGAACACAGTTTGCCACAACCAACTTACTTACTGAGATGGTGAACAACAGAGGGATGATCCGAGGCATAGTCCTACAAAAGATACAGTTGAACCAACGAAATGTTGTTCCCAGTCCCACCCAATCAAACAATCACACAAACATGCATAACACTTCTAATACTTGGTGAACATACCTTATCTGCCTTGGAGAACACACTTTGCCATTTTGGTGAACTCACTTCTCAAATAAATAGCCTGGCAAACTTATCCTGGCTAGCTCTAGCTCAGTCAAATCTAGCATTGCTAGCCTACTAACCTGGCAGAATCTGCTCTGATACCAACCAATGTAACACCCCAAACCTAACCAAGTAAGTTCGATCAGAATCTGGTGTCCCATATTAGCCATTGGAGTGACTCTCCGTTAACTCCCAACCTAACCTCCAACGCACCACAAATTCACAACATGGAAGTTGTTCTAAGTTTCACACATTGCAATAGAATTTCATAACATCATGCATATAATATAAAACATGTGAGCTTATCAAACAAATAGAGGAAGTGTTTTCATATCAATCAACAACATCTTAAGGGTTTACAAACATCACTCAATCGTAAGTCACATAGCAGCATTCAACATGAGTTCACATCACACATAAAGTATGAGTTCGCACATCAACCAAGGTATACCAACCACTGTAAAATAGGTTCGTATGCTAACATTTAATATAGGTTCGCTAAGTAAACAGACTTCGCAACAAAGGAATCGTGCATGCATGGGTTATTATGCTATAATAGGGTTTGCATAACACATGGGTTCACACAATTTTCCTGGGTTCACTAAATAGTAACACTATCGCTAATAGGGGTACGCATGTACTTTTTTCGGGGTTTTAAACTTACAGGGTCGTAGAAAATAATACTTAGCAATAAATCTGACTCACATATTTTGATAAGAGTAAGGAAATACAACATAGCATTTATGCATGAAAAACATCAACTTTGTTCATAATAAAAAAAATAAAAATATATATTTTAAGTCATGGTTGGCAAAAGCAAAATAAACTTAAAGAATTTAAATAAATTGTTCCACTAACTGAATTAAATCCTAATAAGTCTAAACACACATAAATAAAATCCCATCACCTATTTTCCCAAGTTCACCGATATCTATTCAGGTCTGAACCTCGCCAAGTCATCTACCTATCTACTACCATCCATGACCTACTTACCTATGAAGTAAGAGAGGAATGGGTGAGTTCATTACGAACTCAGTGGATAATCAGAAATCAGCAGAGTATGCTTAAAACACAAAGTTTAAAACATAAATTAGACTTAGCCTAAAAATTATGTCACGAGTTGGGTTCATCATAAAGATGTGAAATCCAGTTCGTCGTTTTGCCTACTTTTCAACAAATCATATATGTCTGTAAAAAAATAGTTTCATTTGTGCTTGTAGAAAATCATACTTGAAAACTTAGCTTGTTTGAAAACGAATCTTGTATAGCATGCAACATGCTTACACACTTGTCCTATCAGAATGGTTGAGAAACATAAGATATGTTCTCGCCCACACTTATCTTATCAAAATAGTTGAGGAACAAAAAACTTGTTCTCGCTCACACTTATCTTATCACAATGGCTGGGGAACATAAAACATGTTCTCACCCACACTTATCTTATCAGAATCTGTTGGATATGCATGTTTGCTTATAGTGCCTAAGAATGACTCAAAAAGTCCTTAACATGTCCCATAAGTGCAATACGAAGCAATAGACTCTCATGTACACCAACATGTCCCATTGAATGGAGCACAACTTGACATTCCCTTATCTCTCCACATGTCTCAGGGTCTCAATGCCCAAATCACATAAAACTTATAGTGAGTACTCACAATCCTTTGGTATACCAATATATCCAACATAAGGGCTCACAAAAGAGCACGAACAAAAAATTCACATAGAGCTCGCATAGGGAGCTTGCTTGAAAAAGACTTGTTTAGAGAGCTCGAATCATGACATTCCTTCATGACTTCTTTATGCAAGTTCCCATATTGAGTCACATAAAATGATGCCCTCGAGTGTATAACAATTTTCTCTTAAGCCAAAACCACCTTACTTTTCCATCCTTGGCAAGCTCAATCAATTTTTTTTTCTGTGGGATCATGGAACAATCCCCCTCAAATCCGCTCCAATAGAGAGCTATTAAGTTGGTTGGTTGCTGCAAACTCTTATCTTTTGGCTAAGCACATCAACCACAGTGTTGGCACTCCCCGGCTTGTATTCCTTGCTTAAATCAAACTCTACTAGAAAAACCTACCAACGAGCCTGCTTGGGAAAAAACTTTTTATGGTTTAGGAAATAACTATTTGAAATAATATCAGTGAGTACCACAAACCTGGAACCCAGTAAATAGTGTTTCCATGTGCGCAAGAAATGCACCACAATAGTCATCTCTTTTTCTTGGATCGTATATCTCCACACCATGTCATTAAGCTTTCAACATTTGAAAGCAATCTGATGCCCATCTTGCATCAGTACTCCCCTTATTGCATAGTCTGATCCATCCGTGTATACCTCGTACGATTTTGAATAATCCAGCAAAGCAAATACAGGCTTCTTCGTTATTGTTTGCTTCACTAGATTAAAGGTGTTTTCGCACTAAGGATCCCAATCCCACACTTTACCCTTCTTAAACAAATTTGTCATGGTTGTAGTGATTTTTGAGTAGCCTTCAATGAAGCGTCGGTAGCAGTTCACCAATCAAAGGAAAGACCGCAACTCTGTTACCTTAGTTGGTGGTTCTCACTCAACAATGTCCTGAATCTTACTTTCATCTATCTGGATCATTCAACCTCCCACAATGTGGAATTGACGATCATGAACAATTTATTAAGAGTTTATAGATTTACGATCGTAACTCCATTTAAATAGTTCTCTAATTTATGATCACAACTGTCATTTTTAAAGCTCGTTGATTTACGACCACAACTTTAGTTCATTTATTTACGATCATGAACAATTCATTAAGATTTTTTCGATTTAAAATTGTAACTCATTTAACCAATTCATTGATTTACAATCACAATTGTCATTTTTAAGGCTCGTTGACTTACGATCACAGCTTCAGTTGATTGAGTTACGATCATGAACAATTCATTAAGAGTTCGTCGACTTACATTGCAACTCCATTTAAATAGTTCACTGATTTATGATTACAACTATCCTTTTTAAAGCTTGTTTATTTACAATCAAAGCTTCAATTAATTGATTTACGATCATGAACAATTCATTAAGAGTTCACCTACTTACGATCGCAACTCCATTTAAACAGTTCACTGATTTATGATCACAAATATCCTTTTCAAATATCGCTGATTATGAGCACAAGTTCAGTTGATTGATTTACGATCAAGAACAATTCATTAAGAGTCCACCAATTTACGACCGTAATACCATTTAAACAGTTCGTTGATTTATGATCACAACAATAATTTTTAAAGCTTGCCAATTTATGATCGCAACTCCATTTAAAAAATTCGCTAATTTACGATCAGAACTATCATTTATAAAGCTCGCTTATTTGGAATCACAGCTTGAGTTCATTGATTTACGATCATGAACAATTCATTAAGTATTTTCTAATTTATGATCACAACTCCATTTAAATAGTTTGTTGATTTACGATCACAACTTTCACTTTAAAAGCTCATTGATTTACAATCATAGCTTTAGTTCATTGATTTACGATCAATAGCAATTTATTCAGAGTTCGCCAATTTAAAATCGAAACTCCATTTAAATAGTTTGTTAATTTATGATCACAACTTTCACTTTTAAAGTTTACTAATTTACGATCACAACTTCAGTTTATTAAGAGTTCGTTGATTTACGATCCTAACTGATACGAGTCACAAAGGCCCAATTCAAGCTCAAGAACGTGATGGGTTCAAATTACCACAAGG
>CM025150.1:29167744-29183340 GCA_013467495.1 Gossypium gossypioides
TAAGAACAATAAGAGCAAATCTTTTCTTTTCTTTTTATATATAATTGAATGTAAGGTGCTTAATAGAGATTGAACTCTGTCATACAATTTTTTTAATATATCATGAAAAGTCTTAAAAAGTAATATTACCTCATCATTTAACATAAATTTATTTCATCTATGAGGAAATAAACGGGCACCAATGCCTACTAAAATTGCTTTTAATTACCAGAGAAAAGGTGAAGTTAACTTTAACATGAGGCATACAAATAATAAGGTGAGAGAAAAGTTGTTGAGAACTTAGGTATTCAAAACACTGAAGCTATATGCTCTGTTCAAACATTTCTTTGAACTGCCTATTGGAACACTCTATTCCATTCCTTGTTCGACCATTTATTTGAATAAACCGTTAGACAACAGTCTGGACATCTTGTTTGGATAACCTACATGCAATTTTGGGTTGGCGTTCTTGGCTTACACTACACTAAAATTGTGTTTTTATTTTAAAAACGTCACAAAAAATCAATTTTTGACTTTCTATGACATTTTTTTCTGAAATATATAAAAAAAAATCATGCATTAACCATTAGAGAAAGTTTTTGTGACACTTTAAAAATGCCACGAAAAGTTTACTTTTGTGACATTAAAGTCTAGAAACGTCAAGAAAAGTTCACTTTTTGTGACATTTCTAAGAGTCAAAAACATCATGAAAAACATTGGTTATTTGTGACGCATAAAAACATCATGAAAAAGTAGGGCAAAACATCACGAAAGGTTTTCAATTCGTGTCGTTTATAAAATGCCAAAAAATATTGAGAAAAAAGTAACCAATTATGTCTATATGTGACGTTTTTAAAATACACGAAAAGGTACTTTTGGTTACTTCTAGTTTTTTAACAAAGGTAACTATAGTTACAAAACCATCACGAAAACTATTAGCTTTCATGGCAGTTATATTATGAACAGTAGGAAACGAAAAGAATAAAAAAGTTAAAGAAAATACTTAGAATATAAATATAAAAAAAATCTCCAAAAGTAATAACATAAATAACGCAACAAAATGAGTATTGATATATAAAGCCCACCGTACGAGAAGTTAAAGTCAAGTAATAAGGTTCAAACATTAACACCTAAAACCAAAATAGAAATGAAAATTAGCCTAGTTGGTCTCCCAAAAGATGATTTCACCTTGCTCTCCAACTAAACGAAGATTTTTGAGCATTCTTTCTTGGTAATATTCTAACACATCCAATTCCAGTTCCTTTCTTCTAAAGATCTCATCAAATTGTTGCAACACCTTTCACCTGCCCTGATTTCTACAATAGTTTTCAGCCTTGGGTCAAGGTTTTTGTCTTCCATTAGCATTTCACCCTGCAATTAACAAGTCATTTGGAAAATTTTTTGTTAGAAGGAATTTGTTTGCTTTAAATTATTAAAAAAAGATAAAAGGATGGTGACTAGATAGTCTCACTCAAACCATTTGTCTCAATAGTGTCAAATTCAATCCATTCCATCATATAACTGAACACAGAAGCTGTAACATCCCAAAAAATTTGATATGACACGTGGCATAATCTAAAACTCAAATATCAATAAATTATGAGAAAATGTGGAAATGACTCGAATAAGAAATTTTATTAACGGAATTTGATATTGGCAATAGAAATATGTGAAAATAGTTGTAAAACTGATAAAATGAAAAAAAAGGACCAAACCGCAAAATATGAAAAGTATGACTAATGTGCAAAATCATCTGAATAAGAAACATATTAATTCTTATGTATTATTTGACATAAAATGGACTGAAATTTGATTTGATGCAATGAAAATCACTTTTGGAACTAAATTGAAAAACTTGAATAGCGTAGGACTAAATTGTAAATTTCCTATTTTTTGGTGGGAAAAGAGATAAAGTGCAATTTTTACCACTTAAGGAATGATGTTAAAGATTTATCATGAATTATGAGCTTGAACTAGTCTAAGTATCGAATCTTGAGAGAAAATCAATATAAAGGACAAAAGGGGTAAAATAGTAATTTTACTATAAAAAGGTAATTTAGTCAATTCTTAAGACATTTATGCTAGAAATAATATTTTAATATGATATTTGGTGTTTGAAATTATTTTGAATCGTTTGAACCTCATATTAAGGAAATGGGCTTCAAATCGGTATGAAATGGACTTAAGTTGTTGGACATGGGCCCAAGGTCCACATGTCAATATTTTTGTAAGGAATGTGAACCCCCATTGGCCATAGTTTTTCCCCACTTTTCGAGTAGTAGCAGCAACCATTGTTTTCATTTTCTCTTCTAATTTCTTGCTTATTTCTTCAATTTCTCTCAAAATATCCACTACCCACCTTAAGATTTTGTAAAAATTATCATGGGAACAACCTCCTAAGCCCAATTTCTCCATTAATTTCTTTAAATTGCAACCTAATGTTTATGTAGTTTTTATGAGAGAAGTATAAGTTAAAGTGAAAAAGCTTCAATAAGGTATGAAATGTGTTAAAGTGAAAAAGCTTCAATAAGGTATGAAATGACTTTCTACATCTATTCTAAGTTAAATATTGTAAATGGTTGTTTTGAGAAAGCTTAGAATGAGTTTATATTAATTTTTGAATATATTTTGGGCTTATGGAAATGAGTATATGACAATTACTAGATTTTCAAGCTTGATTGATAAAGGAATAAAGCTTATAGAAGTTTGATTAAACACTGTAGAGTATCCATGGAGCTAAGTTCATGGATACTCATCTTTCTCCTAAGTTAGTAAGTTTAGGGTTTACATAATTAATGTTGTAATTAAGTTTTTTATGGTGCTAATATTCGTGTGAAATTCCATGGTATGAATATTTTAAATAACACATTAAAATGAGAAGTTGTAAATATATATATATAGCCATGAAATGCTTTTCGAATTAAAATTGTGTCATAAGAATTTTGGGGTGCCATAGAAGTATAGGTGGACATGTATGAACCATGTCACTATTATGGAAAGATTAGATGAGGCCACTATGGCCAAAAATATGTCAAAGTACAAAATCTTGCTTGAAGTCAACAAGTGTTGATACAAGCCTGAAATACCAAAACTACCATAAAATTTATGGAAATCTTTTGTAAATATTTATTGTATGTTTAATTGACTGTATTGAAATTATATCAAGTGTAATATTGTAAATTTACATTTGTATGTTTGAAAAATGTGGTTTCGAACTAGTATGTAAAGTTCAACTATGTCAAACAATGTTAGAATCTTAATTATTGATATGAAAACGACTTTAAGAAAGAACATTGTAAGATGTCTCCTTATGAAGATGAAAATGAAATCATTGAAATCTTGTGTAGTGGCATAATATCATGATTTAAATTATCAATTTATATTACAGTGGTTTATGCCATGAATACTAATATTGAGTTGTAATTTCATTTGATACATGAGTTTACTAGTATTCTTGAAACCTTGAAACAAGGCCCTGGGATAAGTAGCTAGGATGCGATTGACATGTACTCCGATACACCTATTACTTGCACTTCGGTACTCTTGTTCCTGCCACTTCAATTTATCTGGATCTGGTCTTCGGACACCTGCGCCTCAACGCTCCTAGTATCCACTCTTTATTTTTTTTAAACTTGCTAAAGGTTTAATTTAAATTGATTTTTTTTCACTGTATTAATGAATTCTTGAAATTGTCAGATGCTATCATTTACTTATAACCTTTATGGAAGTAAATTTCTTTTTGTTTTCCAAATAATTTAATAAATACTATTACCACTACTTTTAAATGCTTTATAAACCATTGCACGAAGTCCATATTTCCATTTAAAAAGGTATTAACTTTAAATAAATGAAATGGAAAAGTAAGCCTTCAAGAAATTGGTGTAATAAAACATCTAAACAAATTGTGGTCTAATTGAAACCCTTGATATTAATGTGAGTTAATAATTGTGTAAGCCCTTAGGGATGAAAGTTGAAACTAAAAGGTAAGATTCATAAATGAATCAAATACCAAAATCGGGAACACAGCATAACATGAATTGTTAATAAATCGTCAAACTATAAGTTGAGGCTTAATTTGATAACTCACATGAAGGGAGTTGAAATAGTGACAATGTGGCTTAAATAAACTTGAAATGATCATTCTTATAAAGGGGCTCAAGGTTAATAAACACTTATGATAGAGTTTGATTATCCTTGTTACTTAATAACATTTATAGCTCACGCATTAATTGTTTAAAACACGTAAGTATGGACTTGCCGAAAAGTTGCTAAGATAACTAAGGAGCATTGCATCACTAGACAATCCTTTAAGGTTGTTTTTCAAATGTTAAAGTGTAAATTGTTATAGGTTAGTTGCATATTTACTAAATCTTGTATTGAATATAAATATTGTAATGTGAATGACATGTTTTAAATCCTTTTTAATTTTTTTTAGCAAAAATTTATGCCATTCCAATTTGAATGTTTATGTCATGTTTTTTTTTTACTCAAATGAGTTTAAATTTTGATTTATTTTGGAATGATTTGGTATTGTTTAGGGTTCAAACATGGGTGTTTTAGAGCTAGTTTTAACCCTTGGGGCAGAGGTATCAGTACTTAGCCCTAGAGGTACCACATGTTGGATCTAGTTACTTAAGTGTAGTATTCTCGTCTATGTAAACTTTTATTTTTTGAAAAAATTGATTTAATAAAAGTCCATTAATTACATTAATACATTTTGTATATCATTCTCAATGGTTTTTGCACCCAAAGAAAAATGGAAGAAAATATTAGCTTATCGGTTATCTAATATTTAACTAATACTAAGTATTATTATGTGGTCAATCGTAATACAAAAAGATAACTTGTATTAGTAGATGAACCTAATTATGTTCTTAGTCTAATAAAAAATGAGAAAATCTATAACCTCCCCCTAACCCAGCCTAGACATGATGATCGGATTCTAAAGGTTACTTTGGCCATCGAAATGGCCTAATAAAACCACCGGAGTTTATAAAACAGTCTTTTTAAAACATTTGTTTATCTTAGAAGAAAAACTTAGCGTGTTTATCTCTTTTTCACAAAAAACTTACGAGTTTCGAAAATCGTTTGATTTCAACATGTTCATTATAATGGTGACTATTTTTGAAAACTTAGTTCATTTCCAATTTAGTTACTTTCCATAATCTCATTTATATAATATCGTAGTGGAAAAGTGATATTTAACATAATTTTAATGAAATCTGGGTTTGCTTGCTAAATTAACTCAAATTTCATGTCTCAATAGCCCAAAATTAATTTAAATGTCATGCATGTCAAAAAAAACCCCAAAATAAAAATCTCAAATATTAGTAATTATAATAGTAAAGTCTTGAAATACTTTTAGTAAAAATAATTTGAGTCAAGACCTTCGAATGTCATGTCCATGTCCTAACCTTGTGGGTTGTCTGTGAAGATTGAAATAAGAAGGGCGAGCTTTAAAGAGCTCAGTGTAAGTCTAAACACAGGAAAATCACTATAAAAACCTTGTGGGTTGTCTGTGAAGATTGAAATAAGAAGGGCGAGCTTTAAAGAGCTCAGTGTGAGTCTATACACAAGAAAATCACTGTAAACAAACATACATAATAACAGTTCTCAGAGCAATCACAGTCATATAAAAAAAACAGAATTCGACAGTTCATTTGAGCATGCTCATGAATGTTATTGCAGTTCAGGTATAATAGAATAGTTCCTATCCATACTCCACTACACACCACAGTAAAAGTTCCTCAGAACTCATCTATCCCTACACACCGCATTGTGGATAAACCACCAGAAATAAAAATTGTGGGTAAACCACCATAGGTTTCAGATAAAAAGATTGCAGATAAACTGCCAATAAGTTATGGATGAACCTCCAGTGTTTGCAGATTTAAAACTGACAGTACTTCTTTCTTTCAAAACATCCCAATCCCCATGCTATGCAATATCGCATGCTAATAATAGTACAGTATAGAAACAATAGTCATACATATCATGCAATCATTTTAATGGTAAAAGTGGGCATGTTGAACATGCATTCAGTAATACAATAACAGTGGAAACAATAACAAATCATTGAGTGTAAAGTGACAATAGGCATGTGTCATTCATATATCATGCAAATAACTGTAACAATTCTGTCATTTATATCCTAGATTCCAAAATATACATAATATCAGGGGTTCAATTGAGTGTACAATATGATAAGTTGTCCATAACATGTGTTAAATGAGCCTATCTATAGACTTAAAGTGGTTGTCATCCTTAACCCTAGGCCAACTGCCGTCCTCGTACTTAATGTTTGATTGTGTGAACAAAAACATCCTTGGCTCGTAATTATTTCCCATACAAAGGTAATGTCGCGACACACGAGGTCATGTGTCGTGACATCGAAGGCAGTATGCTTCATCTTCAGGGTATCTTCAGGGGTGTGTGGCGACATCCTCAAGCTGTGTCGCGACACCGAAGACAGTCTTGAAATTCTTCTATTCTGCTCCCTATGTTGCGACATCCAACTCTCTGTGTTGAAACGCAGCGACCAGTATCGATTTAGTACACCTTCTAATAGTCTCATACAAGCTCACAAAGCATATTAGCTCACCCTTAGGCCTCATTCGGCCCCTAAGGTCAATAAAAGACTCAAATTACACAATTTATTAAATTTAAATAAAATTATGAAAACTTAACTAAAACTTAACCAAAGTGCTTGTATTCAAACTTCTAAAGTATGAAAACTAGTTTAATATGCTACATCGAATTACGACAGATCAACGACTCTTGAACAAGTATGATACAAAGACTGGTTTTGGAACACATAACTAGGAATAATCATATCTTCTAGAATGATATATAAACGACTTAACACTCTCAGTATCAAACACCTAAGTTCAGTAAATTTCAAAGTATACAAACAATAAGGTCCCCAAATATATGGATCCATCAATAAATCAGACAAGTAATTTGATTATCCTAGTAGAATACAAACATTCATTAATGTGATAACTCAATATAACGTCAATTCATGAACAGATCTACCTAAGTCACATAGGGATTTTCAGCTTGTAACGTTCTGAGGCTTAAGATACGTATGGAATTCAAGAACAGGAAGCATCAAAACAGTTTCAAGCACAAAAGTAGTTTGGCACATCGTATTTTTCCATATTCTCCCCTTTAATTAACTTTGCATGCTCACCGTCTTATTTCTCCTTCTCTCACCTTCCTTATTTCTCTATGTAGGAAGCCATAGCATAATATAACAGCTATGGTTAGCTCACGACTTTTTATGCACTAATGATTAAGATTTCTATAGCTGTGACTTTTGTTTTTGAGTTATTTTTAACTTTTTCCACATCCCTCACTCACAATGCTTTCTTTTCCATTGCTTACGTACTTTTTCTACTCGTTTTGTATTTTTCTGAAATTTTCTTTTGTTTTGCACCTTTTGGCTACCTATAGTCACAATATCACATTGTTTCATCCTATTTCAATTTGATTTTTACAAAGCCACCATGATGTATCTACCTATCCCTCAATACATAAGGCTAAACGTTTAAATTCATGCAATTTCAATACCAAAGAAAATAGGTAAGTAAAAATTGATATTTTGGCTCGAGTTTTGTATGAAGGTTCATCAAGAAGTGTTTTCTGGCTCAAAAATAGGTAACAAGGATTGATGGATAAGGTTAGCTTTTTGGCTCTGGTTTATACCAAACAATGTCTTAGGTCATTCCTAGGTATCTCGATATTCATAAACTTAGGAGCATGCTCGTTTCCATATATTTTCTCTGACATTTGGTATATTCGATTACTTAATGCTTATTTACATTCTAGTTCATATAACTTAGTAGTTTAATAACTGAAATTTTAAAATCATTTATTATCATGATAAAATTATAGTAAACACAACTAAACTACATACATGCTCCTAACCAATCAGTTTTATTTCTACAAGATCAAGAACACTTTGACAAGAACAATAAAATAAAAACATAAAAAAATAAGCAAAATTTTCCTATGTTACACCCCACACTTTAGATAGCACATTGTCCCTAATGTACAGCCCTTGTATATATAAGAAAAGAAGTTACCCAATTGATCATGATATTGTTGTAGTTTTATGGTCGCTGCTTCATTCATTGTTCGTTGTAAGCTTGTAAATGTCTTGCTTCTTTCATGTGAGGTTCCTACATAGAAAATTTAAAAACTGAGAATATATATAAATCTATTATTAATACTACTCCTAAAGTATAACAAAAATCATCACAATTATTTACAATCCAAAAAATTAAAATTGCAATGTTCAATCAATCATCATCATCCTCTTTGGAATCCATCTCATCCCCTTCCTCTTCAGCTTCCTCATCCTCTCTATCTTCTCTTTCCTCGCACCCTTGCTCTTCTACTTCATGATGGGAATGTATCAGACCGAATTTGTTTTATGAGTAGTTTGCTACTCTCATATTATTCTACCACACAAATTCTTAAAGATCTAAGCCCATCTCTTGCATCCATCTTATCATCTATTCCATCTCTGGAATATTGCTCTCACCTTCCTCTTGCGAAGACGTTGATTTTGTTTTCTATTAAAGTGAAGCTAGGACATCCATCTTTTCCTTTCAGAGTTTGTTCCAATCCCTTATTTTCTTTCGTTGATGTGCCGTCTATTAGGTGTATAATGAATCTCCTATGAGACTCTTAGATGGCTTCATGAATTACTCAGTGGTTGTTGCGTGTAAATAAGTAATGCAAATGTGCAAGTGTACACTCAATTCAAGTAAAGTGATGATGAGTGAGTCATCTCCATAGGGATCAAAAATTAATTAGAATTGGTAAGTATTATTGTAGATTTAACTAATGACTCTGTGCAAAAGAAACAAAGTATAAATTGGTGACGGGAATTAATGAATGAACTAATAATATCAATTATAACTAATAAATGACAAAAAAATCTAAATGTCATGGCAATCCACAAAAAACAAGTAAAGCGTATTTCTGTTGTGAATGATAAAGGTTAAAATTACTCAGGGAAATATTTTCATAAAATAATAATGTCATGGCAAATTTTATACTAAACTACTACCCAAAGAATTACTATTGCAGTCTACTTCTTTCGAGAGTTAGACTTTAGTTATTATTCGGAGTTTGTGCATGTCTACAAGACTCACGAATGATAACCACACTAACGTTCTTCACCTATACAGATTGCACCTTCTATGTCTAGAGTGCTACGAATATTCTTTCGAGTACTCGCCTGCATCATCAATTAATAATCTAATGTATTTAATCTTTTTATATTCAAATCCATCTAAGAACATAACACACAATCAATTATGTCTAAAGCTTGCATGCATGCATTCCAAATAAGCGAGAATCGAATGAAACAATGACTTTAATCAAAATCATATCATGGGCATTACAGATAATTCAACATTCACCCAAATAATTCCAACCCAAAGAAAATTAGCTCATGGGTTGGGCAATGAAATCCGAAATGAAATCATTCATCAACATTCTTCAAGATTACGAATAAAAAAGATTAAAACCAAAAAAAATAGAACAAAGGCAGAACTACATGAAGTTCTCGCTACACTTCAGCTTCTTCTCAAGATTTTACGCAAAACCCCAAGCAAACTTCTTTTCCCCTCCTCACGTTTGTGATATCCTCTTTTTAGCTGCTACCCTCTTCTTCTCTTCTGAATTTTCCACACAGTTTTCCCATAGGATTCTGTTACAGAGAGAAACCATTCTCTTTCTTTTCTTTTCTCCTCACAATCTCGGTATGTGTCCTTCTCTTCTCACTCCTCTTTTTATAAGGTAGATCTGTCCCCCTCAGCACACATATTTTTCTCCTCCTTTTTAGGGTGATTTATCTGGTATATGTATAGCTGGCTGAGAGTGATGTCAATTGAGTGCTACGTCATATTCATTGTCATGGCATTTCTGTTGGCAATCTATCCCACTCTTTGCCATGGAAATGTTTCACTTCCTTCATTCTCTTTTCCTCCTCCTCTTCCCTTCTTCTTACCTTTTTCATCCTACCTACACCTACTACCAAAGACTACCAAACCTCTTTTCCAGCAGTTAAAAATAAAATAAATTTACAGTTGAAACACAATCCAAGCTTTAGTATGTATTGCTCTAGTACTAAGTTTAAAATACAAATATATTTTCTTAATTACAAGCAAATACTTCAGTTTAGAAACCTGAAATATAACTCTTTTCAAGAGTTATCACACCCTAAACCTAAATTATTGCTTGTCCTCAAGCAAATATATATAAGTTTGCATGAATGTAGATATGCATGAGTTTTCCGTAACACTACACTTACCTCATATACTGTTAAACTATCAGAAGTATATTTTATACCTCCATTCTCAACATTCTTCTATCTCAGAAAATTGGTTCAAATTTTATAGGTTTGTTTAGCATACAAAGTGTAGAAAATGTTACCTAAAAATAAAATTTCCTAAATATTTATGCACTTTTAACTATAGCAAGTACTCCCTAATGTACTTAGTTTATCTTTCCACTAAAACTCAGTGTCTCTACTCATAAAATTAGTCTGTTATTTTATACTTTAATTATATATTTTTCTAAGGAATTCATCTTGTCACATGATTTCTTTACTTAACAATCTCAATGGAGCATACACTAGATTGTCAAGTATTACATCACGCCACCATTTGAATGGAAGTCACTCATTAAGCTAAGGTTTTTGGCTAAAAAGATAGATGGAGCAAACAACTACCCCTTTAGCTACTCAGCCTATTACGGTGGAGTTCCCCTAAATTGTTTTCTCTTTTTCTTTTTCTTTTTTTTTTACTCACTCTTATTTGATCTTGCTTTTCTGATCAATAATACAATAGAGCAAACAGAGTATTAGTGACCTACTCAACAATTTCAAACATTGGAGTGCTCTATAGCATTTTTTTAATTGTCTTTTTAATTTCCCTTAGCGTTGCCATGGTATTTATTATTATTGTTAATTTATTGATCTTAGGCTCAAGAATTTCTAAGTATATTAAAAGAAACCTACTATAGACTAATTGAAATTATAATTAGAGCGTTCTACTTTTAGGGATCAAATTTCAAACAACTATCCTAAGCTAAACATACCTAATCAACTATCACAATTTTCTAAATTTATCGAAGAGTTATTATCCTCATTGAACATAATAGACAAAAATATACTTAGCAAAGTCTAGCAATTATTTAGAAATTGTATGTCATGGTTAAATGAATGATAGGACAACAAATATTAACATACATATCTAATGCAACCTATATGCACAACACACACCCCCAAACCTAAGGGATGCATTGTCCTCAATGCATAATTTTTTTTTTTTTTAAATGTCAGAAAACAAAACACATATATACCAATATGGAAATGCAATGACATGCAAAAATGAATGCATGAATTAGAAATAAAAGCTTGGACAGAATATTTGTTACTTTTAATTTGGTTTGGCAGGCTTCTTGGCTGCACATTTGTAATGCGGCTACCTCTCTATTTCACCACTATCAACTAGGACTGCTTTTCCACTAGTTGTCTTGTAACACTTCCTTTTAAGTTGATTAATAGGCACCTCTTCCTCATTATCAGAATCTGATTTCATGAGATCATCAATTAGTTGATGAACTGCACATTCTTATGTTGTCATAGGTGCTTCAGATCTCGGTGTAGTGGTAGCGGTAGTGTCTGCAGGTGTAGTAGCTTGAGTTACATCATCATCTTCCTTCTCAGATTCAGCATGGACTGATTTAGTTTTCTCTACTTCTCATTCTTGTTCGGTGGTCTGCTTCTCCCAGTAGGTTCTTTACCCTCGTCATCATCCTTCTTAGGCTCCAACAACAACTCCTTAAAAAAACTAGGGAATGCAAGCATTGGATGAGTAAAGTTATTTTGAAGGGACTTCTTAATAGCTTTGTTCCTTCGTCTAACATAGCCCCAAAATATGGCCATTTCCTCTTGAGCCTTGCCGAGATCAATAGCCATCATCTGTTATTGCTTTTCTAGTTTCTGAAATTGTTGCTACAAGACCTATAGAGCCTCGACCACCTTTTACTGAAATGCATTTGTAGAGGTTAATAGAGCAGCATAATTGGGCCTGGGTGGAGAAGATATCGGTAAAGGATTTGAATGTCATGGCAGTTCCTCACCAGAAAATTTTAGAGCAATGTGCTTAGCGATAGCACATTTGTTAGGGGTTCAGTCTTCATTGACTTGAAGTGGAACTTTGACCTTCTGACAGATTGCAGTTATAAGCGACAGGAAGTTCAACGTATTGGCCTTTTTCTCAGCATAGCGGTGGACCTCTCAAAAGATAATTTTCCCAACATTTATCCTTTGTCCCACAAAAATCAAATGGAGTAGCAGCAAACGGTCCTTTGAGATTGTGGACTTGTGGGTGGATGGAATGAGAAGATTTTTGAGGAAATGATACCAAACCCTACGGTGGGGCTTCAAAGTTATCTTGTCAATGGTGTAACAATCATTCCTTGAGATTGTCCAACACTGACATCAACAAGCACGTGGTTTAATTTTTTTGCCGTCATTGTCTTGACAAAATCAGTATGTTCATCAAAACCATCCTACAACCCGTATTATGCATTTATTGAGTTAGCATCAAACAATTCTGAAGCACTTCATACATAAATAAAGGCATTTTTAGAGGAGCTAAGATGAGCGTAGAACTCCTTTACTACTTGAGGGAAAACATCGTCAGGATGGAGACAGAAAATCTGCTACGACTGAGGAAATGGCTTCAGTATAGCCCATAAAATGGGCATCTTGAAAAAGGAATCATTTTTCCATACACAAAGGGCGTTTGGAGATTTTTTTTGCGGTATTTAGTCTTCGTTGTCTTACTTAAGAATGTAGTGGCTGGGAAACAGTAGAAGTAGATGGTGCTTGACGAGCCATTGCACAGAAGATGACAACTGTAAGCATGAAAAAGTTGAGACCTTTAAAAGTTTGGGATGAAACAAAGAGCAAAAATAATAGAGAAATAAAGTGAAGGTAACGGTGAAGAGGAAACTGAATCGGCTAGGGTAAAAACTTAAGGAGAAATAATCTGTGACGTAGGTGATAAGATTGGGCTTTAATCATGGTTTGGCAAAAGTAGCAATAAATATTTAAGTGGGAAAAAATGAAATACTAAGTAAATTTATTAGACTAAAAAGGGGCTGAAAGAATGAGGGGGTTGATGCTTACAAACCTGGGCCGCAACGTACCTACAACAAAAACAAATATAAAAGAGAATTAAATTTATTGAATCAACAGAAACAAAGAGATGGATAATAAAATAAAATAATTGAATAAATAGTGCAGGAGAGAAATATTAATCATTTGGAAAAAAATGATGGAAGTTTTATCATGAAGTGTAGGAGCTCCAAAGTAATGCTTTAACCACTGGCCATTGACTTTGAAAGTGGACCCAATTTTTTCGTCTTTGACGTCTACTGCTCCATGAGGATATACCTGAACAACTTCGAATGGACCCGACCGTCGAGACTTTAATTTGCCAGGAAACAATTTAAGCCTGGAATTGAAAAGCAATACTTGTTGTCCAGGAACAAATTGTTGTGCCAAAATTTTGTTGTCATGCCATCGTTTGGTCTTTTCTTTGTACAGTTTGGCATTTTTATAGGCTTGAGTTCGAAATTCGTCCATTTCATTCATCTCTATTAAGCAATTATTTCCAGTAGATTTCCAATCCATATTAAGTTTCTTGATTTCCCAAAATGCCTTGTGTTCTAGTTCAACAGGCAAGTGGCATGATTTACATAAACAAGCTGGAAAGGTGACATACCCAATGGTGTCTTGAAAGCTGTACAATATGCCGATAAAGCTTCATCCAGTCTTCTTGACCAATCTTTTCGATTGGGATTGACTACCTTCTCCAGAATTTGTTTAATCTATCTATTAGAGATTTCAGCTTGTCCATTAGTCTCAGGATGATACGTCGTGGCAATTTTATGTCTCACCCCATATCTATTAAGAGCATTCGCAACTAACTTGCAATCGAAGTGTGAACCCTCATCATTGATTAGTGCACGAGGGATACCAAACCATGTAAAAATATTTGTATGAAGAAATTTTAGTACTGATTTGGCATCATTTGTGGGTAGAGCAGCAGCTTCAACCCACTTGGAGACAAATCAACAACGACCAGTATATGCATATTGCCCCAAGAGGGTGGAAATGGCCCCATAAAATCTGTTATCCAAACATCGAATAGTTCCACTTCTAAAATATTTTGCAAGGGCATTTCATATCTCCGAGATCGATTTCCAGTCCTTTGACAGCGATTATAGGCCTTACAGAATTCATGAGCGTCTTTAAACATTGTCAGCTAATAAAAACCAGACCAAAGAACTTTTCCAGCAATTCGCATACCCTCAAAGTGGCCTCCATATTGTGCTGAATGACAATGGTACAGAACACTCTAAATTTCATCATCGAGAATACATCTTCGATTGATTTGGTGCAACAACCTTAACCCTTATCCGTCGCCAGAATAGGGTTACAAAACATTACTGTAAAAACGTAATTTAAAACATTCATTTCCAAACATTTCATAAAACATAGCATAATACAATCAAACACATGCATGTCGTCCCTTTTACAAGCCCTCGAGGCCTTAGAAACACTTTAGAAGCGATTCGGGACTAAATTGAAAACATATGAAACCTTAAGAAAAAATTAGAATAATTAAAACTGTAAGGGTCACACGGCCGTATGGCCAAGCCATGTAGCAATCGAATTAGGGATACACGGCCGTGTCCCAGCCCATGTCTGTGCCCGTACAACTCTCTAACTTGGGTCACACGATCGATTCACACGCCCGTGTGCTAGGTCTTGTAACCTTCGAAATACAACCATTAAAACCTATACGAGGCACACGTCCATGTGACATGGCCATGTGTCACACACGGCTGAGACACACGCCCGCGTCTTAGGCCGTGTGGACAAGTAAATGGCCAAAATCAAGCCATTTCTCTCACCCTTTAAAACATTAAGCTACAAGCCACTTATACTTATACACAAGGCCTTAAAACATACCCAAATCATGCCTAAAATGACCAAATCTTTATACCAAGTATCCATACGACCAATATGCCAAAAGGCACCTCAATCACAATTCATCAAACCTATCAAAACATGTGCATATTTATCCTTTCATCAACCAATCACACCTAACCTATTTCCATACCAAACTTACCCTATTTGACTACATTTATATCATTACCAACAGTTCATGACTACCTCAAAGCATAGTCCATCTTGGCCACATTATAAACATACCAAATATGGTCATTCCAAACATGCATCAATTTAACCATATTAACAACCACCAACAAAGCATCAAAATACTATAAGTACCACAAATCCAAAACAACATTACATGCCATAAACATCAGCTAAACATTAGACATAAGTCCACCTACACATGCCATTATAACCATGACCAAAACAACAAAATCTATCGACATAATCATTGGATAGTGTGCGAGATCTCCGACTAGCTTCCAACCCGATCAATCTTTCGATAATCTTTAAAGTAAGAGAAAGATAACCACATAAGCAATGAATGCTTAGTAAGCTCGTATAA
>CM025150.1:29185695-29207056 GCA_013467495.1 Gossypium gossypioides
TTTTATAAATATTTACGGCTTGGTTTATAGAAACAAGGTCCCGATACCTCATTTTCTAAAACCACTTGATTTTAAGGTCTTACCACTTGAACCTAATTGTTCATTTGAATAGAATAAATTGTCTGTTTAAATTTCCTTTTAATATCATATTTGACTTGTAAATATTAAGTAATAATATTTATAAACTTACTTGTTGACTTTGTGGCCCTGAAATAACTATTTTTGACACCACTGAAAAACGGGTTGTTACAACTCTCCCCCTTATGAAATTTTCGTTCTCGAAATTTCTCACCTGATAATAGCCATCAAGTCGATTCTTTCTTTTACCTTTTCAATGGTAGTCCATAAATAAATCAATCATAACTCGTCTCGATTTAGAACTCATATTAGAACTCATATTAGAACTTGATACTATACTTGGACTTAACTGAACAACTATGATGTTCTCCTGTCATAACTTTATCATTAGTAGCACAACTACCGAGAAATTGCCAACAATCATCTGTCGAAACATAACTGAAAAACCCAATTGTAAGATTCCAGATACATTAGATAATTCATAGTGTTTAGCTAAAGTTCATACTTTTCATAACAGACTCTAACTAATGCTTCTGACACATCTACATCTATAACTTTTAACTAATGACGTTCTATTTCATGGAAAGCTTCAAGCAATATCATTTAATGAAAACGTGATAGCTACAACTACCAAGACTACTTTAACCCATAATATCATTTCTCACTTATAACTGACTTTGTAGATATATTCATGTATCATGTCTTCTAGAATATGAATCCCTTATTCTGATTTGTGCGTCTATTTACTCGTGAATCCACAAAATTTATTCCCGAATCTAGAGATGTACTCGAATATATACAACTCATCTAACTTTTCCAGTGAATAATTTGTTCTGTTTAACACAATTGAGTCAATCTTATCAATCATATAATAAAATTTCAGAATACCAACCAAAGATCACCACAAACTGTATTAACTCAAATGAAATATAACATCCCATTTTGACTCATTGACATAATCTGAAATTACCTAAATAATGAAAACCAAGATGCAAGGTTAAGTTCGATCTTTCACATCTATAATTTTGCTGATGTCTACCCCTTCACGGAAGCTAGAAATGGGATATATGATACAACTATTTCAATTATTAACATCAAAGCTTTGAACCATACCAGAACTGCAACTGTCAGATGCATTAAAACCACAGTCCTATAACAAGACTGGCGTTACCACCGTATAGATAGAACAATACCTCAAATATTAATAGTGCACTCCAAAACAAAAGAGGAAAACCAAATGTAGTCTCAATAACAACCAGTGCAGTAATACAACCTCTATAATCTGAGATCTATATCATTGTGCTCACATGATCCAACCAGGAATTATATCTGTAATAAATATATATAGATGAACCACGTCTGATAGAATAGACCATAAGAATGATAAGAAATCCGAGATAATAAAATCCAAGATGTAAAGCTCTATTGAATCTCCGAGAATACAACCCACATTGAATGATAAAGAGATTGATGATACCCCAAAGAAAATACAGACGAAGAATATCACTCATACGCACTGGAACCAATTGTGACAAAGATGACATAAATTGCACATATATATAAAGCAGTGCAAGAAAATATTATCATATGATTCTTATCTTTGAATCTTCTACCGAACATAATGGAATAGAATGCCAAAGAAAAATAGAGCAATTTCGATCATTAATCAACTAGACTAACAATACCTCCGTCTAATGTTATGGTTAGCCAATATTCCCATATGATAAGAATCACATCTGAAGATAAACAATTACATATGTCTCTAAGAATAAAGGGACATATAGAATACCCAAAGAAGTTTGTTGTATGATACTTGGCCATAACAGTTGTATTCAGATATATTTGCAGTTCAAACACTATCCCACTGACTACTAAAGTCATCGATGACTCCACATTATCCTGTTCCACTAAAGAAATCAATTCAGAAGAAATTCTCATTAACCTATTCCTTAGATACCATACCTGATGAAGTCGATCACCCATGAATAACTTCTTCTTTAACAGCGAGATTGCGTATCCCGAATGATCTTTAGAAAAATCTAATATCTCTTTCAGAACTCTCTTTATTTGCTAACCAATTCTCGGCTTTGACCACATTATTACTAATTCAATCACTGAATTCTTTAGCTTCTCTTTTGCCTACTTAATCAACATAAATTTTGTAAATTCTGTTGTATAAGACTTTAAGGATGAGGGTGGAGATCGTAAAGCTTCAAAATTTGACACTCAAGAATACAAAAAACATAACATTCATTATCAACATAACATTATCAACTTTTACTCTTACCTTTATGAGTTTCTACTCATCCTTAGCAACTTTTTAATCATACACTTGAGTATCACTTTCAGCATTATCGGAACTAACTCGGTTGGAAAGCATCTCTGTGTATAAGTAACAAATCTCATCAGAGTTAGGAGACATCACACTATCACAGGTTATATAATGGCATGTATTTCTAGACTTCATACATACTACATTCAGTCTGAGAACCGACTAAATCATAGCGTCACCGGAATAGGGTTACAGACCATTACCGAAAAAACGTAATCTAAAACATTAACTTCATTAAAATCTTATAATTTAATAAATTAAAATACCTTTAACCGTCCATTTACAATTAATATGGTCCAGTTTCTATATAAGTCCTCTTTTTAATAATTAAACCACTTAATCATTGTAATCAATAGTGATTGCATTTTGCCCCTTTTACGATATAGTCCTTTTATTTAATTAAATATCTAAACATTAAAATTTTGACACTTTAATACAACCTTAATAACACTTCATAAATATTTATAAAAATATTTACGACTCAGTTTATAGAAACGAGGTCCCGATGCCTCATTTTCTAAAACCACTTAACTTTAAGGTCTTACCACTTGAACCTAATTGTTCATTCGAATAGCATAAATTTTCAATTCAAAATTTCTTTTAATACCATATTTGACTCGTAAATATTAAGTAATAATATTCTCAGTGGTGGTGTAATTTAGCTATGAATCTGTCAATGTACGGCTGACTTAGTATATAGCATGAAATACCTTGGCTTTTCTTTGTCCCAGGACTGCTCCTACGACAAATTCATTTGCATCACACATCAGTTCGAACGGTAGGGTCCAATCTGGTGCAATGACTATTGGTGCTGTGATCAATCACTTCTCAATTCCTCAAATGCTTGCAAGCATGACCTATCAGAGTTAAAAGATCTATTTTGTTCCAATAATGTACAAAGAGGTTTGAATATTTTGGAAAAATCCTTGATAAATTGAGAATAAAATCTTACGTGACTGAGGAAACTTTGAATACTTTTTACTGAAGCAGGGGTAGAAATTTCTCAATAACTTCAATCTTTGCTTTGTCAACAGCAATTCCTTGCTGTGAAATCTTATATCCAAGAACAATGCCCTCACAAACCATGAAGTGACATTTTTCCCAATTCACCACAAGATTGGTTGCTTAACTTTGACAAAGAACTAACTCCAGATTTTGCAAACAATCTTCAAATGTATCACCAAACACCGGGAGATCATCCATAAAGATTTCTAAGAATTCCTCCACCATGTCTGAAAATATTACCATCATGTAATGTTGAAAAGTTGCAAGGGCATTGCATAATTCAAATGGCATTCTTTGAAATATAAAATTTCCATTCGGATATGTGATTATGGTCTTCTCTTTATCAACAGAAGCTATGGCAATTTGATTGTACCCTGAGTATCCATCCAGCAAGCAGTAAAAGGCTTTCCCTACTAGTCTATCCAACATTTGATCGATAAATGAAAGAGGGAAATTATCCTTCCTTGTTGCGTTGTTAATTTTTCGATAACCATACAAACCCTTCATCCTGTGACAGTACGAGTGGGAATAAGTTCGTTGTTACGACCAAAGTGACACCCTTTTTTTGGGTACACACTGAACAGGGCTCACCCAAGAACTATCAGAAATTGGGTATATGATTCTAACATCTAGCCATTTGATCATCTTCGTTTTCACCACTTCCTTCATGATGGGATTCAGTCTCTTTTGTTTCTCAATAGATTTGCCATGGCAATCCTCTAGTATTATCTTGTGAATGCAAATTGTTGGACTGATTCCTTTGATATCTACAATTAACCACCCCAAGGCTTTCTTAGATCTCCTTAAAACTTCCAACAATTGAGCCTCTTGATCTTTTGTTAACTCAATAGAAATGACTATTGGAAATGTGTTGTTATCTCCCAGATACACGTACTTCAAGTGTACTAGCAAAGGCTTCAATTCCAGCATAGGGGGATCTTCTATGGATGGTCGATGAGGTTTAAATGAACGGTCGGACAGATTTAATGATTCGAAACTTCTCCTTGATCCATTTCCAATTTGCTGAACTTTCATCAATTTATCAAGATCTGTAATCACGTCCGCATCAATTAACTCACATACATCTGCATAAATTTCTGAATTGTTAGAACAAAAATCTTCAATTTTTTCTTGTACTCCTGTATCAATCATCTCAATAGCAAGGATTTTCATCAGTATCTGCACACTTCATAGCATCAATGATTTTAAAAGTTAACTGTTGATCAGTAACTCTCATAGTTAATTCGCCTTTTTAAACATCAATTAATGTTCTACTTGTTGTAAGAAAGGTCTCTCAAGTATGATCGATACCTCTCTATCAGCCTCATATTCCAGAATAATAAAATCTACTAGAAAAATAAATTTGTCAACTCTTACCAACACGTCCTCGATTTTACCTTCTGGATGTGCCTAGGATCTATCAATGAACTGGAGTATGACAGTTGTGGGTCTCGCCTTTCCTATTCCTGGCTTCCTAAAAATAGACATGGTCATTAGATTTATGCTTGCACCTAAATCGCATAATGCTTTGCTGACAAAATGATTACCAATAGAACAAGGTATAGTAAAACTCTCTGGATCCTTCAGTTTTGGTGGCAACTTGTTTCTGAGCATTACTGTTTACCCTTCAGTGAGAGCAAGAGTTTCAAATTCTCCTATCATTCACTTCTTTTATAAAATATATTTCATGAACTTCACGTAGTTTGGCATTTGCTCCAATGCTTCCACTAATGGTATATTAATATGTAATTGTTTCAGAACGTCCAAAAATTTTTGAATTGAACATCTTGCTTGGATTTTTGGAAACGCTGAGGGAAATGTGGCAGCAGCCTTTCGTCCAGTTGTCAAGATTGTTTTTACATAGCATTTTTATCGGTAATACAAGTTGCATCTACTTCAGCATTTTTTTTTGTGTGTGTTCTTTTCCTTTGTAGCTTGCTCCCCTATTGATTCAAAATTCTTTTCATTTGCAAAAGTTCAAATTCCTTCTTTAGTAATGGTGTCATTCACAACTCCTGGTAGCTAAATACCACTTCGCAGCCTTGCACAGTAATCAAAAACATGATCTTCTCCACAGTAAACACATGCTAACTCTGCTGCTTTCATTTCCTACCCTGCAGATGGTCTTTTCAGTGTTTTAATCATATTTGTTAAAGATGAGACCTGGGTTGTTGGAGATGCAATTGCACCAAGCTTCATTGCTCCTGCAACTCTTCTACCAGTTCCAACTCTGGTAGTGGGGTATTGATAATCGTTATTTTATATCCTTTCTAGAATTTCATAAGCCTCATTGTATGATTTATCAAGTAAAGTTCCATTGGAAAATGCATCAAAAACCATTATTGTATAAGCATTCAATCCATTGTAAAACATTTCCATTTGCGTCCAATGTTGGAAACCATGCATCGAGAAGTTTTTCAGTAGCACCTTCAACCACTCCCATGCTTCGTATAATGTTTCATCCTCTAATTGTCTAAATGATGTAATATCATTCCTCAACTTGGCATTCATGTTAGAAGGATTATATCTTAGCAGAAACCTCTAACACAACTCATTCCATAATTCCACGTACCTAACGGTAATGCATTTAACCATGCTCTAGCACGATCTCATAATGAGTAAGGGAATAACTTTAGTCGCAAGGCATCTTTAGGAACACTTTGTTGTCTAAATGAATCGTAGACTTCAAAAAACAGTCGTAAGTGCAACCTTGGATCATCAGTAGGCAACCGACTAAATTTCCCCACTATTTGTAGCATTTGAAACATCACCGACTTTAATTAAAAATGTTGAGCCTAAATATGCGGCCTGACAATTCCTGGATTTAGATCATCTAAAATTGGCACTACATATTCTCTGATAGGTCTGTCTCTGTCATTGACAATTCGAGGAATATCAACATCCTTTTTTTCCTGATGTTGTGGATCTTCTCTAACCTGTCATTTCTAATTCTTTACATTTCTCGCAACTCTCTTCTCATTCGCCTTAACGTTCTCTCGATCACTAGATCAAAATAGTATTCTGTATTCTCCAGAATATTTCTATGCATGCACTAGCATAGACCTGAAAAATAAAAATTAAAAAAAACTACTTCAACTAAACTAAAAGAAATTAAACAGATAATAACAAACCTATTTTTCACCAATAGTGTTGATCCCTAGCAACAATGCCAAAAACTTGTTGTGTGTAAATGTGTAATGCAAATGTGCAAGTGCACACGTCGATTCAAGTAATATAATGATGAGTGAGTATCATCTCCACAGGGATCAAAAATTGATTAGAATCCGTAAGTATTATTGTAGATTTAACTAATGAGTCTGTGCAAAAAAAGCAAAGTATAAATTGATGAAAAGAATTAATGAATGAACTAATAATATCAATTATAACTGATAAGTGACAAAACAATTTAAATGTCCTAGCAATTCACAAAGAACAAGTAGAGAGTATTTCTGTTGTGAATGATAAAGGTTGGAATTACTCAGGGAAATATTTTCATTACATAATAATGTCATGGCAAATTTTATATTAAACTACTGCCCAAAGAATTACTACTACAGTCTCCTTCTTTCGAGAGTTAGACTTTAGTTATTATTCAGAGTTTGTGTATGTCTATAAGACTCATGAATGATAACCACACTAACGTGCTTCACCTGTACAGAACGCACCTTCTATGTCTAGAGTGCTGCAAATATTTTTTCGATTACTCGCCTACATCAATCAATTAATAATCTGATGTATTTAATCTTCTCAAATTCAAATCCATTTAAGAACATAACATGCAGTCAACAATGTCTAGAGCTTGCATGCATACATTCCAAATAAGCAAGAATCAAATAGTGACTTAATCAAAATCAAATCATGGGCATTACAGATAATTCAATATTCACCCAAATAATTCCAACCCAAAGAAAATTAGCTCATGGGTTGGGCAATGAAATCCAAAATTAAATTATTCATCAACATTCTTCAAGTTTATAATCACAGGAATTAAAACCAGGAAAAATAGAACAAAGGCAAAACTAAAAGAAGTTCTCGCTACACTCCAGCTTCTTCTCAAGATTTTATGCAAAACCCAAGGAAGAGTTCTCTTTCCTTCTTCACGTCTGTGGTCTCCTATTTTTAGTTGCTACCCTCTTCTTCTCTTCTGAATTTTCCACAAAGTTTTCCCATAGGATTCTGTTGTAGAGAGAGAAACCACTCTCTTTCTTTTCTTTTCTCCTCACAACCTTTATGTGTGTCCTTCTTCTCTTCTCTTTCCTCTTTTTATAGGGTAGATCCGTCCCTCTCAACACACATATTTTTCTTTTCTTTTTCAGGGTGATTTATCTAGTGCACGTACAGTTAGCTGAGAGTAACGTGGATTGAGTTCTGAGTCATATTCTTAGAATTACCATGGCATTTCTGTTGGAAATCTATCCCACTATTTGTCATGGCAATGTTTCACTTCCTTTGTTCTCTCTTCCTCTTCCTCTTCCTCTTCCTCTTCCTCTTCCTCTTCCTCTTCCTCTTCCCTTCTTCTTACCTCTTTCACCTAGTTGCACCTACTACTAAAGACTACCAAACCTCTTTTCCAGCAATTAAAAATAAAATAAATTTACAATTGAAACACAATCTAAGCTTTAGTATGTATTGCTCTAGTAATAAGTTTAAAATGCAAATATATTTTCTTAATTACAAGAAAATACTTCAGTTTAGAGGCCTAAAATATAACTCTTTTCAAGAGTTATCAATGGTCACCATTGGAACTCTGACCTTTTGCATAAGGCCGTCACTAAGTGTGGAAATAAAACTCCCACTTTTAGGCCAGTCATACATCTCTTCATGTAGTGGTAGATCCACGCCTCTATCCATACTTTTTTTTCTGTAAAACAGCATATAACAAAACCGCTTGAGAAGTGTTGATGTTAGAAACGTGTAAAGTAGGAGCAATTCTAGTACACCAAAATTTATCCACATTTTAGCGATTGGAAATATAATTGCTTCATTAAAGGACATGGGAATATCAGTACCAGGGGTGCTTCCATTCATCCCTACCATTGATCTATCGTAATTCGGTGTAGCAAATTAAACTAGTATTCACACTTTAAGAGCTTGAATACAAGCACTTTGGTTAAGTTTTAGTTAAGTTTTCATAATTCTATCTAAATTCAATAACTTGTGTAATTTGAGTCTTTAATTGACCTTGGGGCGAATGACACCTAAAGGTGAGCTAATATGTTTTGTGAGCGTGTAGGAGACCATTAAAATTTCAAGACTGCCTTCGGTGTAGTGACACACCCCTAAAGATACCCTAAAGATGAAGCATATTGCCTTCGATGTCACAACACAAGTCCTTGTGTTTCGCGACATCACCTCTGTATGAGAAATAATTACGAGCCAGGGGCGTTTTGGTCCACACAATCAAACATTAAGCACGATGATGGTAACTAACCAAGGATAAAGGACAACGGTCACTCAAAGTCTATAAATAGGCTCATTTAACACATGTTATAGAAAACTTTTTATATTGTACAGTTTTATTCTTAGTTTTAGGCTTTAGCTTTGTTTCAGTTTTGTTCTTTGTTTTTGCGGAAGAGATCAGATTTGAGAACTTGATCAAACTCTATGAGGATTCGACATTCTATTCAATACAAATCAGGCTTCTTATAAACTTTATATTTTTGAATTGTTATTGATGTCTATTTTATATATCAAGTCTATATTGTTTATGAGATCCATGAGGAATTAATACTCCTGTAGGGGATTAGCGAGTGGAGGTATAGTTAATTAACTATTTTGTAAGGTTATCTTAGTCAACCAACTATTCAGGAAAGGAAGAACTTATGCGAAGTCATTAAGGTGGGAATTAACCCAAAACTGGTATGGCCTATCCTTGAACACCTTAACCCCAAACCGGCCTGAACTATGAGGTCGAGAGGTAAGTAGTTCTTGCCGACTTGTTATTCTAGTGGAAGATCAGAAGATCCTCCTGGGGTATCGACTAGTTGATTGAACAAGAAAACCCGAAGTGACAGTTGGTTATGATTACCAAAGCAAGCTAAACACCTATGCTCAGATTTGACAAATTCTACTATTTAATTTCTCGTTATTTATTTTTTTCTTTTTATTATTATTAAATTTCCCAAAAACCTTTCTTTATATTTCATCATACTATAATCTATCTAAAGTACTAATTAGATCTATTTGTACTTATGTTAGAATTAACTTAGTACTCTTCTCCTTTGGGTACGATCCTTGAAGTACTCATCTACTCCATTGTAACTATATTACAACCTGACCCATATACTTGCAGATACCACCTTTTAATATATTTCGTGCAGGATTTCTACTCTAGACGTTGGTATGTCTAGAGGTGGTCAAGTTGTTAGCGCCATTGTCGATGAGGCAACGTCACTAGTCTAATTTTAATTTTTGGTATCTTAATAGAATAATTAGAAAATTGATGCATTATAGATATGAATTTTAATTCCCAAGTTACTAACATTTCTTTATTTCTTTTTTACTTCAGAATACAACTTACGAGGGAAAATACTTGTTCGTTGATAAGTGACCATAGGAAGTATGATGCAAATGCTAGGAACATTTTCTTATAAAGACTGGTTGTGATCTAGTATTACTCATCCCATTATTCATAATCAACATTTTGAGTTAAATCCTTCCTTACTAATGTGGATCTCTAGTAATTTTAAATTTAATTATTCTAAGACAAAGGACCCCATAGCCTTCCTACGGTAATTTGAACATATATGCAGCACTCTCGCTTATGTTGGAGTTTCACTAGACACTATCAAATTATTATTAATCCCTTTTACATTGGACAGGAAAGTGAAAGCTAGGTTAGATGCACTCCCACCCAATACTATTACTACATAGATAGGTTTTGTGCAGTTATTCCTTCGTTGGGTCTTGTCTATGACTCAAGTACTCAGTATTCATGAAAAATTATTTCAATTCAAGCAATACATTGCTAAAACATTAGGACAAGCTTGGGACAGATTTAAAACGATTATCAAGTCAGTATTGGGAAGACGCATACATTTTGCGGTACAAATCCAACATTTCTATGACAGATTGGATAGTCAGAATAGGTGAAAGTTTGATACCATGACCGGAGGAAGCATTTGAAGGAAAATAGGAGAGGAAGTTATGGAAATACTGAAAGACTCAGTGAAAGTGAATTTACCTAGAGGATACATCGAGAATTAAAAGTTGGGGAATTGTAAAAAATCTAAAACAAAAGAGAAAAAAAGTAATAAACTGGAGTCAATTACAATGAATTTGGCTGAACATGAATATGAATCAGAATAAGAGAAATGGGACGATACTAAATAGGAAAACGATCAGATAGCTTTTCAACTTGATTCGTGGCGTCAGAGTAAAGGACTACCAGAACGAATTATTCCAAGTACAACAAAAATGGTACCTTTCATTATTAAAGTCCCTAAGTTAAAGTTCAAACCTTTACCAGGGCATTTACAATACAAATATTTGAGGGAGCAAAAAACATTACTAGTGATTATAGCTATCAAGCTATGTTCAAAATAGGAAGAGGCTTTTAAGTGTTTTAAAAACACACAAAAAAGTAAGAGGATGGAAAATCATTGATATTAAGGGAATCAACCCTGCGATGTGTCAACACAAGATTAGATTAGAAGGAAAAAGAACTTGTAATAGATGCACAGTGCCAGCTTAATCCAACTATGAAGGAGGTGGTGAAGAAAGAATTGCTCAAATGCTTAGACGCAGGTATTGTTTATGCTATCCCCAACAGTGAATGGGTTAATCCCACACAATGTGTTCCAAAGAAATAAGGATTGACAGTGGTCGAAAATGATAAGAATGAGTTAATACCATGGTTGGAGAGTATATATCGAGTATCAGAAACTAAATAATGCAACAAAAAAGATATCATTTTCCACTTCGTTTTATTGATCAAATGCTTCATAGATTGGCAGGGGAGGATTATTATTGTTTCCTTGACAGATACTCGGGATATCATCAAATCCCAATACATCCGAATGACTAAGAAAAAAACCACCTTTCCATGTCCTTTTGGTACCTATACTTTCAAACGAATGTCGTTTGGACTTTGTAATGCCCTAACAACCTTTCTGAGATGCATGACTACTATTTTTGCTTACATGTTAAAGAAGGCTTAGACATGTTTATGGATGATTTTTCAATATACGGAGATTCCATTCAAGAATGTTTGGACAATCTTGAAAAAGCCCTACCAAGATGCAAAGAAACCAATCTAATGCTTGACTGGAAAAATGTCACTTCATGGTCAAAGAAGGATTGGTTTTAAGACATCAAATATCAAGAAAAGGTTTGGAAGTGGACAAAACTACGATTGAGGTTATTAAAAAACTCTTAAACCCTATAATAGTTTGATAAACTTTCTAGGCCATGCTGGATTCTACAGGCGATTCATAAAAGATTTCACTCACATCTCTAAATCGTTGAATCAACTTTTACAGAAAGAGACTCCAGTTATATTCAACCAGGAATTCATCAAAGCTTCTGAAGTAATATAAGAAACACTTATTTCTGCACCTATAATTATTACTCTTAACTGGTTAGAGCCTTTTATTATAATATGCGATGCTAGTGATTGTGATGTAGGGGCGGTGCTGGGACAAAAGAGAACCAGCTTATTTAGAGCTATTCATTATAAAAGTAAGACAATCAATTTGGCACAATGCAATTACACTACAATCAAAAAGGAAATGATTGTTGTTGTGTTTGCTTAAGAAAAATTTTGCTCGTATTTGATGGCCAATGGATTTTTTGTTTACATTGACCATTCAACATTAAAATATGTCATGAAGAAAAAGGAAACAAAAGCCAGACTAATGAGATGGGTATTATTTCTTCAAAAGGTTGATTTATGGATAACGGACAGGAAGGGAACAAAAATTCAAATCGCGGACCATTTATCCAGAATAGAAAATGACCAGAGCAGCTAGATTCTGAAGAAATACAGTAGACTTTCATTGACAAATAGTTGTTTAGAGTAGACATCTATAAAACAAGGTTCATAAATAATAGCACTCCATGGTATGCACGTAATGTAAACTATATCGCTAAGGGCATTTCTCCACCACAAATATCATGGCAACTGAACACCTTTGGACGTACTAACATCCAGAGTATGAATACTGCAACTAAATATATGGATTTGAGGCAGTTTTCGCAAGTATACGGGTGAAGTTGTAATATATTTACAATGAAGTAGGTAAGTACATCGAGAATTGTACCCAAGGGATTACAGTTTGGGGAAGACTGTTGTCAAACCAATTACGAGAAATAATTATTTGACTCACAAATTAGTAGTGTTAATATGTAAGCAAGATGATAATAAAATTAAGAAACTAAATCAATTAAATTAAACCTAAATCTACTCCAATTATTTTATTTAATTTATTATTGATGTAGGGTTCTAATCAATCTACTAGTCGATACCGTAGAAGGATCTTTCGATACGTCTACTAGAATAATGAGTCGGTAAGAACTACTTATCTTTCAACCTCACAGTCCAGACCGATTCAAGGTTTAAGTGTTCATGGACAGGCCATACCAATTTTGGGTTAATTCCCACCTAAATAACTTTCCAGGGTCGTCAAGTTTAGGGTTTAAGTTCTTCGTCTCCCAAACAGCTGATCCATTAAGAAACTTTATCCGTCAATCAGTTAATAAGGTTAGAATAATTGTAACCATATGAGGTATGTATAAAGTATAAATTGATTCTAATTTTTACACAAATATTCAATTAAACAATGTTAAAGAAAGAGATATAAAGAATAGAATAAAGGAAAAGAGATTCTCCTTGATTTATCGATGAAAATGTGGCGCTGAAACAATCTCCACTCGTGAAAATCTCACTTCGGAATACGATCTTTCGATTACAAGAACATAAAAATACCCTAAGTAAAAACTAAGAATGAAATAAATACCCTAAGTAAATTTTCTGTCTCCCTAAAAATTATATGTTTAAACTTATTACAATGGCCTTTATATAGGCTAAACTCGAAATATTAAAGTGCCTAAACTATTCTTGAAGTCCTTTAGAGTTTGACAAGGACAAATACTCCTAATTTTCCTAAAAAACATAACTAAAATGTGCAAGAGTTTTTGGGCTGGGCAAAGGCTTGGTTGCAACACAGGTCTGTGATGTTGCAACCAATCACAAGGGGTATGTTGCGACATCGAGGGCAGATTCACTTCAGAACTTTTTTTTGGCTTCTATCTTTGATGTTGAGACATCAGTGTCTTGGTGTCGTGACATAGGAATCAATGTTGGCCAGAATAAGCATCTTTAGCTCCCGACTTGACCTACAAGACCATATAACCTTATTTAGATATATAAAATGTAATAAAAGCTACTAGAAAGCTTAATACTTTAAGTATGAAAACCTAAATATATACTAATATGTTTTAATTTAACAATTAAACAAGCTAAAGTTATGTGTAAAAAGGGTGTAAATAATAGGGTAATTCATGGTAAATCAACAACAAAAGAGAAGGATTATCCACAAATCAAAAAATTATATTTAGGAAGATCCATATGTATTCCGAAAATGTACAGATCAATTGGTACGAAGATGTGTAGCAGAAGAGGAAATAAACGATATTCTACAAGGATGTCATACATCCTTATGTGGGAGACATTTTGGAAGAAAAAAAATAGCTAAAAAAGTACTACAGTCAGGATTCTATTGGTCGACCATGAACAGAGATGCTTATGAATTCGTACAAAGATATGAGAGATGCCAAAGAACTAGAGGTATATCGAGAAGAGATGAAATGTCGCAAATCGGGATATTCAAAGTAGAGGCATTCGATGTTTGGGGAATTGACTTTATGAAACCCTTCCCAAGTTCTTTTGGGAACCAATACATCCTGCTAGTTGTTGATTATGTCTCTAAATGGGTGGAAGCTATAGCATTACCTACCAATGATACTAGAGCAATAGTGAGATTTTAAGGAAGAACATTTTTGCTAGATTTGGGACATCTCGTGCGTTGATAAGTGATGAAAGATTACATTTTTGTAGTAAACAGTTTGAAGCCGCCTTAACTAAGTACAATTTGAGACATCAAGTGACAACATCATACCATCTACAGGCTAATGGCCAAGCAAAGGTGTCCAATAGAGAAATTAAAAGATTTTTAGAAATGACAGTAAATCCAAGTAGGAAAGATTGGGTAGCAAGACTAGATGATGCATTATGGGCTTATTAACAACGTACAAAACCCCGTTAGGTATGTCTCCTTAAAAATTAGTTTACGTGAAAAATTTCCATTTACCTATTGAATTAGAAAAGAAAGCGTACTAGGCAATCAAGGAATTGAACTTAGATCCAGAACTAGCAAAGAAAGAAATACTATTTCTATTACAAGAATTAAAAGAATTTTATTTCATAGCATATGAAACCACTAAATTATACTAAGAAATAAGCAGACTTCGGCATGATGCAAAGATCAGGAAACGAGAGTTCCTACCTAGACAAAAAGTGTTGTTATTTCATTAAAGATTAAAATTATTCCCTGGCAAGCTAAAATCAGGATGGGCTGGTCCATATACCATAAACCATGTGACACATTATGAGGCAATAGAACTTATCGAAAAGGGAGTTCAAATTTTTCTTGTAAATGGCCAGAGAGTCAAACATTACTTTGGAGGGACGACAAACAAAGACATTGATACTCAGGCCTTACAATGCAAAACTGTATGGAGCCTAAAGAGAAACGAGGACCAATTGAAAAGAAATAGGACACGGATCAAATAAGTGACACAACAAAAAACAATGAAGCAAGAAAAGAGCATAGCAGAAATTGCTCTTAGTCTCGCGACCTCAACACTTCATATCACGACATCGCACGAAATTTAGAACAAGTAAACTATCTTTGACGTGGCGACATTAACGACACCCATGAAGGATGTCGCGACACACCTACGTAATCTGTTGTTCGAATTTAAACTAACCACTAATGTCTTTATAATTAAATTCCAGTAAATTTATAACTCTTTAACCTTCTAATTGTTAGAAATACTTTTCCTAACACAATTATCAATTTCAAAGTGTATTGGTGTATATCTCAAAAATAATAAGTCACATCACTCTTCTCATTACCTATAAATCATTGTGGAGAAAACAAGATTCCTTTGTCTCTGTTCAACAGTGTGACAACCTCAAAAAGAACCACTACAGCCCTGTCAGGTTTGAAAAGAATTTTGATATAACCTCATGAATCCATCTGTTGAATTCTAGGAAAGCCGCATAGACAAATATCTACAACAACTAAATCCTTACACATTCATCCAAGAACAAGGATTTGATCCATTAATGAGAAATTGTAAAGGCGTGTGGGAGATTGCAACAGAAAGAGAATGGACTAGTTTCTATTTACCACCTAAAGAACCAATAATAATACCCATGGTATAGGAATTTCATCTTGCGTTGAAAGAAAGGGAAGCGACAAGACCATTCTATGATATACAAACCTTTGTTAAAGTCAAAGGAGTTAATGTCCTGGTAACTGAAAGAAGTATTTGTCAGTTTTATTATGCTCCATACTATTATCGTTGTTACTTGTACAAAACAGATCTCAAAGAATTTAAGAATGTAGACAATAAGAAGATTTTGAGATTTCCAACAAAGGGAAAAGAAGTTTAGACATATCAAACAGGAACAGTAAGACCTGAGACATTCAACCAAGCATTGCTGTCTCCAAAAAAAAAAATATGGATGAAATTTGTGTGTTCAAGGATTTGGCCTACAACTGATCTTTCTTATATTAGCCTGGTCAAAGTTATTTTAATTTATGTCATCCTGCAAAAGAAGTTGGTACATGGATATGTCAAAATATGATCAAATGTGCACAAAATTAGAAAAAGGGAACATTCTTTTCGCATCTAATCACAAAATTATGTAAAAGAGCAAGATTGCCTATGGAGCAGCTGGATAAAGAGATGATTCCTCTGAAGAAACTGTTTGGAGGTGATGTCTATAAACAGTACATAATATTATAGAGAAAACAAAAGGAGGAGAGGAGAAAAAGAGGACTCCAAAAGGAAGATGAATAATACATTAAGATAATATAAACATTTAGTAGGATTTTTTTAAGTTCAAATTAGGTTAGGAAAGTTAAGTTAATTTTTAGGATATTGTAATTAGTCATATTTAATAAACAACTAGAATTTAATTTATATATTTATGATTTTTTTTACAAAATTCCCACATAGTAGAAACACAAACAGTGAGAACTATCAACAATCAAAGGAGGAAGCACCCACCAATTACCTACTGAACTATCACAACCAATCGGGTAACTTCTGTCATTATCTTTTCAGGGCTATTCATTGAGGACAATGTGTTATCTAAAGTGTGAGGGGTAACATAGAAAATTTTGTTTAATTTTTACACTTTTCTTTTATTTTTCTTGTTGATTGTGTGCTTCAGCTTTTAAAAATACAAGTGATTGGTTAAGAACATGTACATAGGTTGATTGTATTTATGGTAAATTTGACATGATGATAGGTGGTTCTAAATTTTTAAATATTAGACTATTAAGTTTTATATATTACACTGTAAATAAGCATTAAGCAATTAAATGTACCGAATGATATAGATAATACAAGGAAATGCTGGTATGAATTATAGATTGTTGAATTTATTATTATTTGGTTGACTAAATTTGTGAATATTAAGATATCTAGAGATGACCTAAGGCATTTTTTGGTATACACTCAGAGTCAAAAAGCTAACCCTTGTTTGTTCATCCTTGGTACCTATTTTGAGCCAGAAAACACTTATTGATGAACTTCTATACAAAACCCGAGCTAATAATAATAATTTTTGCTTACCCTTTTATTTGGTCCTGAATTGCATGATTATCAATTAGCCATGAATATTGAGGGTTAGGTAGATACATTAAGGTGGTTTTGTAAAAATAGGTTAGCTTAAAAGTGTAAAACGAAAAATGCAAAAAGAAAATTAAACGAGTAGAAAAAAGACGTGAAAAGAATAAAAGCATTTGTGAGTAAGGTACCGTGAAAAAGAAGGAAAAGTCACAAAGTCACAAAAATAGAAAAATAGAAAAACTTGTTCATTAAGTGCACTAAAACTCGTGAGCTAGCCATAGTTACTATATGATGCTGAGATTTCCTATAAGGAGAAAGAAGGAAGGAAAGAGGATGAGAAATAAGGCGGTGAGTGGGAATGGGTCATTAAGGGGGAGAATAGGGGACAATATGATGTGCCAAACTATTTTTGTGCTTGAAACTATTTGATGCTTACTATTCTTGAACTCCATACTTGTCCCAAGCCTCAAAACGTTACAAGCCAAAAAGCCCTATGTGATCTAGGTAGACTTATTTACAACTTGACATCATACTGAATAATTGCATTTACGATTGTTTATATTCTACTAGGATAATCAAATTACTTGTATAATTTATTGATGGATCCTTACATTTGAAACCCTTAATGCTTGTACACTTTGTAATATACTGAACTTTGGTGTTTGATATCAAAAGCGGTAAGTGAACTATATATCATGCCAAGATTATATGTGAATATGAAATGCTTATTCATGTGCTCCAAAGCTAACATTTTATCATACTTGTTCAAGGGTCGTCTTTTCATTTATTGTTTTTATTTGCTTTGCTTAAGGACAAGCAATAACTTAAGTGTGGGGAGTTTGATATGTCGTAATTCTGTGTAGCAGATTAAACTAGTTTTCGCACTTTAGGAGTTTGAATATAAGCACTTTGGTTAAGTTTTAGTTAACTTTTCGTAATTCTATCTAAATTTAATAAATTATGTAATTTGATTCTTTTATTGACCTTAAGGGGCGAATGAGACCTAAAGGTGAGCTAATATGCTTGGTGAGGATGCAGGAGATCATTAGAAGGTGTACTAACTTGATACTGGTCACTATGTTGCAACACAGAGAGCAGAATAGAATAATCTAAAAATTGTCTTTGGTGTCGCAACACACCTCTGAAGATACCCTGAAGATGAAGCATGTTTCGATGTCGCAACACAGGACCTAGTGTGTCACGACATCACCTCTATACGGGAAAAAATTATAAGCCAGGGGTATTTTGGTCCACACAATCAAACATTAAGCACAAGGATGGTAGCTGACCTAGATTTAAGAACGATGGCCACTCTATGTCTATAAATAGGCTCATTTAACACATGTTATAGACAGGTTTTGATATTTTATACTTTTCTTCTTAGTTTTAGTCTTTAGTCTTTCTCTTTTCTTAGGCTTTAGGTTTATTTCAGTTTTTTTCTTTACTTTTACGAAATAGATCAGATTTGTGAACTTGATCAAACTCTATGAGGATTCGGCATTCTATTCAATACAAATCAGGCTTCTTATAAATTTTATATTCTTGAATTGTTATTCATGTTTATGCTATATATCAAGTATTGTTTATGAGATCCATATGGAATTAATACTCCTGTGGGGGATTAGCGTATGGAGGTATAGTTAATTAACTGTTTTGTAAGGTTCTCTTAGCGGATCAGCTGTTTAGGAAAGGAAAAACTTAAACCCTAGGTTTGACAACCCTAGGAAGTTATTAGGGTGGGAATTAACCCAAAATTGGTATTGCCTATCTGTGAACAAATTAACCCAAAACTGGTCTAAACTGTGAGGTTGAGATATAAGTAGTTCTTGTTGACTCATTATTCTAGTGGAAGATCGAAAGATCTTACTGGGGTATCGACTAGTTGATTGAACAAGAAAACCTAAAGCAATAGTTGGTTATGATTACCGACGTAAGTTAATCACCCATGCTCAAATTTGGCTTATTCTATTATTTGATTTCTCGTTATTTATTTAGTTATTTTCTTATTATTATTAAAAATCCCAAAACCCTTTCTTTATATTTCATCGCACTATAATCTATTTAAAGTACTAATTAGATCTAGTTCTGCTTATGTTAGAATTAACTTAGTGCTCGCCTCCTTTGAGTATGATCCTCAGTGTACTCATCTACTTCGTTGTAACTATATTACAACTTGACCCGTATGCTTATGAATACCGCCTTTTAATATATTTCGTGCATGATTTCTACTCCGAACATTGGTACATCTGGAGTCGATCAACCCTCTACAAAATCAATTTTAGAATATAGGGTGTTATAAAACTCACAAATCGCTCTAGGGATAACGAGCACTTCTTTCCCTCGTACTGGTACAGTTTCATAATTGGTACCCGCTGGCCTTCTAGACTCTTGGTCCCTAAGAGATGCATAGAATTCTTGTACTACTGGAATTACAGCAGAGTCTTAGAGGTTACGCAAAAATGGTCCTACCTATGGTATTGAACCAATACCGATATTTCCCTACATAGAATCATCAATGGCTCAAAACCCTCGTTCTTGTATAAACGTCTCTCCTTGAAGTTCTAAAAATAATTTTTTGACGTTTGGGTTTGAAAAGTTTGAAGGGTTTCCAACCACAGATGGTTCGAGTTCGCTAGTTCTTCTAGATTTTTTAGGAGGCATCTTTAATAGAAAATTTAACTAGACGAACTAACTAAATATCAAGCAATATATTTCAAGATAAATAAAAAAGAATGCAAAGGAACAGTAAAATTCGGGTTGGAACCCTTGACCTTGGTTGAAATCTTTCGGTTCCTCCTGAAAATTTCTTGCACGTTCCTTATTAGTGTAATGTTATTATTCCTGCACCGAGAAAAGGAAGAAAATAGTAGCAAATTGCAAGAAAATGGAGAAAAAAGGTTTTAAGGTTTAAGGTTTTTGAGATAGTTAAAGGCTAATAAGAATTTAAAACTAATTAATAGTGTTTTTAAGTTGAAACTTTTTGTATTTTTAAGGTTTATATCGAGTTAAAACAAGGTTTAAGCCGTTGGGTGACCGCTTCTAGACGTACTAACGTCCAAAGTAAGAAACCTACACAAAAGATATCAAATAAGCGGTATCTACAAGTATACGAGTCAGGTTGTAATATAATATACGAGGCAATAACTACTTATCTCTCGACCTCACAGTCCAGACCGGTTCGGGGCTAAGGTATCCACGGATAAGTCGTACCAATTTTGGGTTAATTCTCACCTAAATGACTTCCTAGGGTCATCAAGCCTAGAGTTTAAATTCTTTTTTCCCAAACAGCTAATCCGCTAAGAAATCCATGCACAACAATTAATTAGTCATACATCCACTCACTAATCCCCTATAAGAGGATTAGTTCCTCATGGATTTCATAAACACAATAAACTTGATGTGAAAGATAAATATGAATAATAAATCAAGAGAAAATGACCTAGTATTTATAGGAAAAAAATGACCTAGAATTTATAGAAAAAAAAAAGTATTGTTGGGCCCTTAAAAAATTTACCATTGCCAACATTCAAAAAGGCGTTAGGAAAATGACCGTTGGTGGAAAACGTGCCCAACTAGATGCGTACTCAATTGGACACGCTTTTACACTCTCTCTAAAATCGACCTATTTCTTTAATTTAAAAAAAACCTAAAAGAATAATTAAATAAAAAAAAACATATCCTTCAGAATTAACCCATTATCTATATATGTGACTTATTATCAAATATATATATGCAACATTTATTTTTTCCAACTGGTGTCTTTTCAAGTAAGTGGCATCTACTTCAAGAAACAAAAAAGTAAGTGGCATCTAATAATTGTCCTTTTATTTGTATCTATAAATAATTGAACATTCTTTCAACAAAAAGTAAGGGCAAATTACCAATAAAAGCCTCTTTTTTTAAAAAATTACTGAAATTGGCCAGGTCCTAAATTAATTACCGGAATGGGCCTATTTCCACCAAAAAGCATCCACGTCAGCGCGTTGTCAGGTGACAAAGCAGGAAAACACTTCCTCAAGGAACCGCTTTGTCAACGTGGACGGAAAACGCATCTTTGAGGGCGCGCTTTGTTTCCACGTT
>CM025150.1:29208043-29221176 GCA_013467495.1 Gossypium gossypioides
TTTGACCGTTGGGGGGGTACCAACGGCTATTTTTTTGACCGTTGGTACTGTAGCGGACACGCGGAAAACGCTTCCTCAAGGAAGCGCTTAGTCCACGTGGACAGAAAATGCGTCCCTGAGGGCGCGCTTTGTGTCCACGTGGACAGCGCTTCCTTGAGGAAGCATTTTCCTGTTTTGTCACCTGACAACGCGCTGACGTGGACGCATTTTGGTAGAATAGGCCCATTCCGGTAATTAATTTTGGACCTAGCCCATTTCCGTAATTTAAAAAAAAAAGGCTTTTATTGGTATTTTGCCCAAAAATTAAGCTTTCAAGCCGAAGTGTTTATACCTCCTACGAAATCATCACCCAATTTGTAGCTCAATACTCAAATGTACCCTATAGTTTTCCTTTATTTTTAGAGGGAAAACTTTCGGTGGACCCTGTCAGGCCTTGGACAATATTTTCCTTAGCCGGGTTTAGATAAGGTCTACGTTGGATAGTTACAAGGCCTACAATACTAGTTTTATTCTATAATCATGAATTTGAATTTAATTTATTATATGAATTTCAATTTTATTTATTAGGTAAATGTTAAGAATGAAATGTATATATATTAAGAACAAATCAATTAAGATTTAATATAATATATACCAAAAAAATTATTAAATTTAACAGTATTTTAAAAGTTTTCAAATTTATTACTAAATAGAAATCTAATAAATTAAAAACTTTTTTATTACTCAATTTCTGCTGATTTTAAAATTTAAAATCTAAATTCTAAAATCAATTAAATCCTCGAATCCTAAATTTTTAATGCTACCTAAATCTATTTGGAGATGTAGCAAATACATGCATTGAACTAATAAGTATGTATATATATATACATACGTATACTAGTGCCCCCAACCAATTAAAATTCTCAAAATCCTCAATGTTCACAAGAGTTCACATAAATGCAAGAGAAGATGAAAGCAACTGATAAATCTCAAGTTGGTGTTCGAGTCACCCCACACTCAAATTTTTTAATTGTTATTCACATGTTATTAACATTTCTCTCGAGTCTTGCAAGTTCCGCCAATTGAGACTTTCCCTTCGTAAACTGTACATAGTTTCTTTTTTGATAGAACGTAACTGTATATAATTATTCATTAAGATTGAAGACATAATTCTAACATGAAAAAAATACTCAGTAGATGAAAGTCAAATCCATTACCCAACAAATAATACTTCAAATAAAATTTTCGATAGAACCGACCCTCAACAACTCATTTTGTTTTCATGTATTTTGAAATCCAAATGCACTTTTAAATTTAAATATCCTCGTACAACCCAGAATGACTCGAATTTATACAACACACTAGGCGGCCAATTTTGAGCAAATAATGTGATGTCACGCACAGCTACTGCGCTCAGATCGAGAGTTTGATAAAAGTTGATATGCTGATAAGATGGAAGAAAGAAAAAGAAGGTTGTAATGATTTTTCGCCCATTTATGTACAAAACGGAAAATAAATGCAACTCTTTCTCATTGAAAACGGCAAGAAAAATGAAAATCACAACAGTTTATTTTGTTAATTTTTGAAAATTTTAGCAACTGTATATTTTTTCCACATTGATACCTAAATTCAACGACTAAATTCATTATAATCTTTGAATTTAAAAAGAAAACCACATTAATACTTAACAACTTAGTCCATTATAATCCTTGAATTTAAAAAATATATATATACAAATTTAATGATAAGACACTTTAAAATTATACCACATCATCACTTAAAAAAACAAACCTAATGGAACGACAAAACCTCAGTACCACAATCAAAATTCTACATTTCCAAATTCAAAAACCAAATTAAAATATCAGTGAAGAACATACAAATATAAAACCTAGTTAAAGGTAAAAAATTACGCGACCTCTGTTTATTGAAAATGTTAACCATGATCTTTATTAAAGATGTCAAAATCCAAATCATCCTATGGATTTCTAACCATCCTCTCCAAATCAAGCTTGCTTTTTTCTTTCTTCTGAAAAGTGAACCCAAGGGAAAGCAAATATTTTTGGAGAAGTAAAAAGCAATTAAAGTATTTGCTTGACCGCACCTCCGCACTCCACTGTATAAAATTATATTTTTACTTGTGTATATAACTATTTCAAGAGTACATTCGTAATGAGTTTAAAAAAATACTCTTATTTTATGTTTAAATACTTTTTTGAATAATTTTAAATATTTCTTTCTAAAAAGATTGAAAATATTAACACTGACTAGCAAATATTAAATTGAAATGGAATGAAGTAATTGAAAATGAATACATCGAAGTAATAGTGGCAGTAATAGTGGCTTTAACAATTATAAGGCAGATAGAGGTAGAGCAAAGCATGTCAACTACGGAGTAACGGTGAATTTAACATCTGCCCTACCCACTCCACTGCCATCAAAATTTTTCTTAAAATACAGGTATCCTTTTATTCATGAAAATATAAATAAAATTAAAAATGAGTAAACACAATCACCCCAAAACAAATAACCCATATCAATCTGGTAAGACGGATGAAAATAAAAACCAATGGAGAGAAATGTCTTGCAATTTAGCATGAAGGAATGGTTGAGAGAATGAAGGTCCAAAATATTATTCTATAATATGAAGATAAAAGAGAAGCATGCAGTTGCAGGATGCAATCATACATGAACCAATTCAATATCCAACAATTATCATCTTTCACAACAACAATGTTCCCCTGGTTTCGGATATAAATCCAATCCGATCAAACCTTACCTACTTTACACAATTAGAAGATTACCTCACTCGTTCCGGATGGAGTAATACTTGTCCCATAATGTTGGAGATTTCGATATTTCACTCATGAGATTCTTCAACTTCATACTGCTATCTCCTCCACTGCAACATATAGCAAAAATGTCATTCAACTTGGCACACAAAAACAATTGACAATCAGAAAGACAGTTGCATACATATAGCCATCAATTTAAAATCTTAAAACTCAATTGCCTAGTAAAAGGTCAAGAGTGAAAAGGAAAATCATTGCACTCGATTATGTGCAAGAGTACAAAACCTTATTCGGTTCAAGGATGCGATTGCACGAAGAGCACTACGGATCATATCTTCATTACGGTCTACTTCCTGTTTGACAGCATCTTGTTTGGGCTTGAAATTAATCGTCTTTTGAAGAGGGTCGACCAGTGAGTCCAACACTGAATATCAAATTTGAGACAATAAACAAATGAAAATTAAACAATTATCAGAATCTCGGTAAAGATAATTCACTGCATCACTCACCTGGTAATACAGCAGATGGACATTTATCAGCAAGTTTTGAAAGGATAAGATGGCAAGGCATCTTAACATCATAATGATCTGGCAAAAAGCCAAAAATCTAAATCAGTATAATGATGTAACGCAAAAAATGTATTATCTTGAGACAAATAACCTAATTATTATTGCCTTAAGATTTGTGAATAATGAATAAATATGGACTTTTGGCCGAGAGAATAATTCAAGACATAATAATTAAATTTATTTTCAACATCGGATTTTGGTTTCAGGTACAGCTCATGATAAAACTATCCTCTGCTTAAAAAAGTTGCTAATTGGTATAATAATTCACAAGGTTTATAACCACAATACAAAGGGGAGGCAACTCACCATCAAGTCCAGATTTAAGGTACGGAACAATGAAAGATGAGGGGTTCACTTGATCAAGACAAGTATCCAGCAATGTGTCTACACACTCAAACGCTGCCTTCCTTAGCTCAAGGCCATCATCGACGATGTGCTTGAAGGGACCAAGGTCAACAGTTCTTATCAATTCTTTCTGCAGCAGGCCAGAATTTAAAATGACATAAGAAAATGCAGGGATGCCTACCAGTGAATGGAGAACGTGGAAAAGAATAGGACAAGTAGAAACGTACAAGCATAAAAAGGAAAGAAGCAAACAAGATTAACAAATGAAACCATGTAGCCCTACACCAGAAATGAAAAATCATGATAGATAACTCGGAGACCAAATCCTCGTAGTTAACAAATTATAAGCTAAAACTTCTGAATTCTGATAGAATCCCTCTTCTATTTTGACAGTTACAGGAATTAAACAAAAGAAAACCAAAAGATTTGCAAGGTAAAAAAGTAAATACAACCCAGAAAGTTACCATTAGGGGACACCTCATAAAGTAACAAAATTTATAAATAAATAAAATAAAAAAACTGCTAATTGATTAAGAAGAATCAGGGTTTTGTCGCATGCAAATGTTTTAGTCAACAGCAAATTAATGTAGCAACCTAATTAACAGCAAATCATCAGCAAAATCATCATAAAGTAAACTTTTAGCTACCTTAACTGTCGTTTGATCATAGAGAAGCGGCAATAATTCAGGAAGAAGCCCCTTAATTAAGTTAGGCTTATTGTGAGCAAAAGTACTTAAAGCCAACACTGCTGCACGCCTAACATGCTGCATTGATGATTGCAGATAAACAAGAATAAGTCAAGAAATATAAGAAACCACATAAAAGCTTTTCTTTTTATTTCCTTTTGGGTATTTATCAGGAGTAGAAGGGTACTCACTCGATCCTGATCCTTGATAAGCATAAGGAATGAAGCAATCTCAGGATAAATGATCTCATCTATCTTCTCTGGCCGCTCAATAATAGAATATTTTACGGCAATGACAACTGTTGCCCTAGTGAATGCCGCTGGACTGGTTGTTCTCAACTATAAGAAATTCAAAATTTTTAAAATAACAAATGCACTATTAAATTACACCCACATGACAAAAGCTCGGCAGAAGTACAAAGGGCATCAGACTTGTGTTGTGGAAATACCTTAAGTGCTGGAATGAGTTTTACAGGTTCAATAAGTGCAATTTTACCAAGGCACTCAGCCACCACATTTCTGACCCCCTCTTCCTCGCTTTCACAGTGGTTAAAAAGTAATTTCAGAATTTTCTCAACACTTGAATCCTGAAACTCTGCTTTATCTACAGATTGCCTTACTATAACCTGCAAGTAAATTTAACATTAACATAGATGCTGCATCAGACAAAAATATCTGGTTAGGTTTGAGCACCACTTCAAGAAAACATACCTCCTTAAGAGAATGAAGCAACAGGTATTGTTTCTTCTGCTGATTATCAATCTGGTCCAAGATGAAAGGTAAATACTTGGAAAGATTCCCGACAGCTATATTGCCAAGAGCATAAGAAGCAGCAGACTTTATCTCTTCAAAAGGAGATTGGAAGGACTCAATAATTATAGTCTCTATATGGGCATGCGAGCTCAGATCTTTCCTCCTCCCAATCTCCCCCAAACAGAGCAAGGCTAGATGCTGTTTAATATATATACATACATAAAGTACAATGTTAGAAGATCGATTTGAAGCAGCAGATACAAATAAATGACAAACACAAAAAAGCAAAAGGAAAAAGAATGTGTCAATATAAAAAGAAATAAGACCATGCTTGAATTACCAGAATCCAAATCCAACAGAACAGAAATAACATCAAAATAAATAAGTAATACACACACTAGCCCATTGTCAATTTACTGGCAAGAATACCAGCAATACAACAGAAACATCGAGAAGAAACTCGGAAAATAGGTAAAAGAGAAAATACCGAATTGGTTGTGCCATCATCTTTAAGGATGTCAGTGAGCATTTTAACCGTAGATGAACATTTCTGATCACCTGCAGCGAGACAGAGAACAGCCACACATTGAGCTATTGAATACAATGCTTGTTTTGCAACACCGCCAGATTGAGGAGATGGTTTTGCACTAGAAAGAAGAGATTCCAGTAATGCATCAAAACTAGTATTTTCCGAATACACCAAACCAGCAAAAAAATTCTGCAAAGCCTGAAATTTCCAACAAAGAATGCCTGTAAACACAAAAAAGGATTTTACAGCAGATGTAACCTCATTAAATTGAAAAGGAGATACCAAAAGTGCCTGGCCCTGCAGCAACGAGCTCTTGATCAATGTCAGTGCTTGAGGAAGAACTCTATTTCTAACAGCAGAACCAACATTTCGGCTAGATCTCTTGTCGGCCATTAGGGTGCAGCAGAGTTCAAGAGCAAGAGCCGTCATATGCAAGTCAGAGTCACTAACATTGAGAAAAAGGGTTTAGGAAGCCTCAAAACGAATATAACCATGCAAAAAAATAAAAAAGGCAAAGTAGGAACGGAACCTAATCAGAGTTGAAAGTTCCACAATGATAACTTCATATGCAGACGGGCCAATTTTATCTCCATAGGCTACAATTAATGAATTTAGTGTCCCGAGTGTTGCCTGCCTTAAAGCCCGATTTGCCTGTTTTCCAGACCAAGGATATTTTGGATCAAACATAACTACATAAGTACCACAATAAAACAGTTCACTAATTCAACAAGATGCAAACTTCCATACTTTCCGCAAGAATCCGGTCAACTCTGCAATTACATGCTCCAGAACACATGATAGATCTATCCGGAGTGGAGAAGCAGCAATAACAGCAAATGCCTAGATTCAGAATTGGACAGATTATGGGGCCAAAAACTTTCATGAGCAGATAAAAAAAAGTAGCTTGAACATATGCAGCCAAAGAAGTAATAAGCAATCCAAAATTAAACCAATGTGTTCCATCCAACAAATCGTAAATCAGAAACTTCAGTAAAAAAAAAATCATAGACAAAGATATTACAATAAATATATCATAGTGCAACCCAGCCAGTAACATGCATTTGTAAGAAAAGAGTCCTTAATTTATTGAACTCTGAACAATTTGGGGAGAAGAAAAATCATTCAATTGGATATTATCAGTTCCAAGAAACTGACTATGCTAAAGCCTTTAAACTCCCGTAGCTTAACATGGAGCCAAGTGTTATTCGCCTTGAACAAAAGCAACCACAAGGTAACTAATTTTTCCATCACCAATATTTTTTCAATTAAAAGATTACCACTTATCTGTAGACACAGCATTGAATTTAGAATTCATTTAATGAAATTTTGCATGGACTGTACGGAGAAAACAGCACCACACCAAAACTTAAAGCCTACAGCTTAAAAGTCATCTACGCAAATATAAATACATAAATGTTAACCCAATTCCCCATTGAGGCAATATAATCATTTATCCAAGATTATAATCGAGACGCCAAACAGATTCACAATCAGAAGATTCACAATGGACTTCCAAGAAAATAGAATACAAAAATTAAGTTCAAGTTACAAAAGTTTTTACATTACAGAGTAAGATAGACAAAAGGCTGTGATAAGTGTCACACATTCCAACAATACCACGCCAGTATTTTGACAAAAGAGATAATCTCATAAAGGGCCCCTATAAGATATACCTATTCCATGGTGGTACCAATAATTCAAAAAAGACGTGTCTCATACATGTACTATCATTCATGTGTGTCAATCTAACACCAAGGCTTAATATCACTAAATGACATGTCAGACACAGCCATCATCCAGCAATGCATACTAATGCCACTTCATCTTGCCACATCATCATTAAATATATATTTTTTATACATATAAAGAAAATTTATTTTATATAAAATTAAAAGTCGGAGAACTTTAAAAACAGAAAAATTATTTTTTAAGGAAATTCTTTTAAATTTTTTCTAAAAAAAGAATTTTTTTTAAATAAAAAGCAGAAAATTTAAAAGTATATAGAAAAGCTGGAATATATTTTAGGAACATAAGAGCTATAATCTAGCACAATTTTTGAAAGGTTGGAGAAGATGAGCTTTTCTGCAAATTTTGGCCTAGGGCTTCAAGTTCTCTCACAACATTGGAGAAGATGAGCTTTTCTATCTTCTTTCATTACAGGCTTCTCATGCAAGGGTCTCTTTTGGCTTTTGATTTTTCTCTTTTACCCCTTAGCAGGTTTTTTCTTTTTTTTTTGTTTCATTTTCATCCTTTTTATTATCTCAAATGCCGCATATTATATTTATTGCCATATGGACAACTGACATAGTTTAAAACTCCACGTGTTGAATTTTTATTTGTTGTCTAGCCACATATTAACAGTGTTAATCCAAGATACCAAAATAATACACAAACTGATACGTTAGGTACCAAAATAGACATTTTAAAAGTAGACACATTGAACATTTGGTTAAAGTATAGGTACCATTTATGACATTATCCGTCGTATAAATCTAATGCTTCAACTAAAACAAATGATTATCAGAAGCACGGAATGCAACTAACCTTCACAGTAGTAAGGCGGGTTATCTCATTTCCCATTCGATCAACAAGTACAGGAAGGCATGCATGTAACTCTGTTCCAAGGTTATCACCAAAAGTAGAAATGACAAGCCCCATGCAAGTAATAGCACACTCTTTAACCTCCTGAGAAAGGAAATAGGATTAAAACGTAACATTAATTAAACTAATCTAAAAAACAATTAAATCCATCTCAGAAGAAACATGACAGGAGGAGGAAAACTAATTAAACTCTCCTTACCTGATCTTGATCTTGGTTAGTCAAGCGGGACATTATTGCATTATAGATTGGGTGGACATAAGGTTTAAAATCAAAACCAAAACCCTGTAACAAACAATCACAATTGTAATCAATAACTCAAATGAAACATGGAATTACCAAAATAGATACATTAGGTTTATATCAGGATAAGACTTGTTCCAGCAATAAAGAAAATTGTTAAACGGAATCTCAAATTGCAAGAGAAAGGTTCCACCTCAAGATTTGGGCGCACTACGCGAACAAGTTCCCCACATACTCTTAATGCCTCAGCTGTGACTTTGTAGTAACGCTCACCAACAGCAGATAAAACAGGACTAGAAAGATCCTGAATGACATATTTACCAACTTGTTATCATAGAAAAAATAAATATTGGTCACCAAAAACAAGATAAAACAAAAGGGGAAGAATTATGACCTCAGGAATATTGTATACACGTTAAGCTTATCAAGACACCCAAAATTCAAAAACAATTAATGATAAAACATCACGATCATTATCGAGAACAGATAAAGGAACTGAAATTACAGCAGCTGCGAAACTTTTTATAACAGTTTTAAGCATATATCAAACTGTTCATGGATTAACACAGTTTCTCAACATTGTTTTAGGCAAAAATGGCCAATCCAGGACTAAGAGAACTGGAGGATATAAAGACAACAAAGAAGCATCAAGCCAATTTAACATAGTAGTCTTTACATCACTGGAAGATCATATGAGGTTAGAAATTGAAAAGATTTAACCAAAAAATATATTCATGTCACATATAAAGACTGTAGTTCTACGAGTTGCACAACGGCATTATCTAGTTATGCCAGTAAAGAGCTTTCCTTGTTTCACTTTTTGTATATTTCTCCTAGTTACAGGAAACCAAATACCCCAGTAAGAGAGGTGGAAGCGTGAAAGGACAGCATTTTCTATTAACTAATCTTCTATATTCAAAAAGCAAGCATGCAAGCCTTTTTCAAACAATTGGTGAATGTCTTCCAAAAGGAAAAAGAAATAGGTGAATGAACTTTCTCATGAGAATCGCAAAAGCATTGAGGTTTGAGCATCCACATAAACCAAAACATAATTTACCTTAATGTAAGGGTGAAAAACGGAAGGAGAATGAGATGCCAACACCAATCTTGTAAATATAAGTGCTTCAATCTTCAGATTTGAAGTAGAAGATTTATCCTGGAAAATTTACAAATAGAAGTATTTGGAAGGATGAAAAAAATTAAATTAAATTACTTGTACACACCAAAAGTGTGAAAGTCATACATTAAGCGCCTTCTCTATTCCAGGTATGAGTGTTCCAATGTGATCGGCAAGGCAGTCTGGCAAGACAACTACAAGTTCTTTCAAAACAGAAAATGCACCAACCTGTAGATAGAATTATATGTTATGCAAAAATAAAGAAAATGCAATATCCTGCAAAGTATGTAAGGAATTCTTACCTTTGTCTTGATAGATTTCTCACGTAGCTGCCGATTTATGGATTTAACAATTTTTGGCACCTCCTGCTTCAATAGCCATCTTGGACTGCATAACAATAGCATTTATATGTGAATAAAATTGCAAGAATGAATCAGGCTGAAAAGGCACAAGCAACCACAACGGTATTGGAAAAAATTTTTATTACAGATAAATACCACAGCCAATAAAGCTCCTCATCTGGTTAAAGTTAATTTAAATAGTGAATTCAAACCCTAAGTTTAACGATAATGAAGATGAAGACAAGTGGCAATATTGATGATAATCTCATGAACAAAAACAATAACAGCAATGATAATTAACAGGCTTAAATGAGTAAAGCAACTCATGAGGCCAATTAATGCTCAAACTCAACTCATTTGCAATTGATCTAAGATTAAGCCTAAGCCATTCAAGTAACGAGTGACTTAGAGCTTTGTAATACTAGACTCGTTTGCAGTAGAACCGACCTAGAGCTCAAGTTATGACAACTTTTATAAATTAATATTTTATTCATAGATAAATAAAGTACTATATTTACTTTCACATTTTCAAACTTGAGTTTAGTGTTGCATTCAAGTTCAAGCTCAAGTTTCAAGCTTGTTAATCAATCTTATGATAATTGGGTTTAATGAATTTGCGCACACATAGCTTGATTATTTTTTTTGTCGATCTCAAGGAGAAGAAAAAGGGTAGGCAGAGCTCTGAGGAGTTTAAGCCTCAAGTATTTTTATCTGAGTCAAGCTCAAGAGCAGAACTATATCAGATGAGCTCAACTTCTTTAAACACCTAAAACTAACATAGTGGAGATGATGAGAACTTCAAGGAATCCAAATAAAGTTCTGTATCAAAGCAGGGAAGCAAAAATTCCATTACACGAATTCAAAGACAATTACTAATATTAACTTAGAACAGATGATGAGCTCAGCACCTTTAAACTCCTAATACTAACTGAAGGTATAGGATAAGAACTTCAGGTGTACAAATAAAGTTCTGTATCAATGCAGGGGAGCAAAATTGCATTATTTGCATGCAGTAACTAGGGAAAATAGATGCCTGCAGTTTTCAGGAACTTCTATTAAATGATTTTGAGGACAATAGAAAAATTATAACACCATACCAGATTATAAAAAAAAGATGCATCCGAGGACTTTATTTCATTAAGGCTGTGCTAAAATTCTTAACCATAGTTCAAAGATAAATCAAATGATTATAAAGCAAATAAAACAGAGTAATAAGCCAGATAAACCTTCCTATTCCAATTCTTCCAAAGTTCAAAGCAATTCATGTTCAGAATGCATCTGTTAAGGACACCCAAGGCTCTAGTTATCTCAGGTCAAGATCATTCAAGGTTCAAGCAGGTTTCAGATCATTCAAGTTTTAGGCAGGCTTAAGGTCCATTTATATTTCATGTAGAACCATTAAAATCATTTTTATATCCATTAACATTAATAGAGTTTCAATTCCACTTCGAATTAAGTTTAATTTGAAAAAAAAATTGAATGCTGTCAAAAAAACTATAAATTTTAAAAAATAATAATAAGACTAAATGATTAATTATAAAACAATTACAGATCAGGTATAATTAAGAGTTGTTGAAGTTGAGATCCAATCCAATCAACATTTGTCAACTTCAAAATAATCGGTCAACCTAGTTTATCCTCAATACAATATTAGCAATGAATGCACCAAAACAAAGTATCAACACAAATTTGTGTAGTATTCATTATTTTCTTAAATCTACAAATTTTAATTAAGAAAATAAAAGATTATCCTCGCTATAAGTTAATGGTGGAGTTAGGTAAGATCTTATTCCGAGCCATTTGAGGATCCAAATCAAGTCATGAATGGGTAATGGTCATTTCAAATTTAAGCCAACCACTCTGAATTTCAAATCCAGGTCACTCCAGATTGAACAAGCACCAATAATAATAAACAAAAAACTTGAAGTGTAAACAAAATTGAGAAAATCATGAAAATAATAATATCTTTGGTGCTTAAATGATATGAGAAACTCACCTCAGTTCATCCATGTCAGTCTGTCCTTTAGTCACATTTCCGGTTTGCCGTAGTAGCTCAATGAACGTATTAAAAACATCCATCTGCCATATGTTATTCTTTGATAAATAAACCCATATGAAGAATGAAATCTATATACCATGGCCTGAACATTACCTTGACATTCTCTTCCCTTTCTTTAGATCTATCAATTAACTTAGGGCAAGCCTGCACCAAGAGAGAATAACATCTTTAAAATGGTGCGGGAACTACCCTCAGAAGTTCAGGACAGAAAAGGCAAACATATACCTCCTCATACAGTTTACATAGCATCTCAGGGCGAGAAACAATTAATGCAGCTAAACATTTAGCAGCTGCTCTTCGAACTTTCCAGCTTACATCTTCATCATCGGTATATTCATTTGCACTCTCACTATAAAACAATAAAGAGCTGGAGCTAAAAAACCTGTCTTTCATGCAGACATAAACGTAAATCATACTAGAAGCAAATGAAAAACCGTACTCTTCTTCCTCCTCCTCGTGATTCTCATCATCAGTATCTTCCTCCATGTTATCAGTAAAGTTTGGATCATAACTTAAATACTCCAAAGCAAGGTGAAGAATTTCATCACAATAGGACGAAATATCCCTAGGGCAGCGAAGCAAAAAACTTTCTAGTGCCTGAAAGCAAAACTTGACCGTTATGAGCAACTCAATTATTAAATTATAAATTTCACCCCACAAGAATTTATCAAGCACTAAAGCACGGTACACCCTCTAAGATACAAAGCCATATAGAACACCTGCAAGCTATACTCTCTTAGCTCCTCATCATTTTCTGATGCAGTTGTGCAGTAATTAATAAGCACTGGCACAGTGTCTCCAAGATGAGGTCCAAAACGATACCCAACAGCACGGCTGAATACAATGATAACATATATTTCATTAGCAACACATATAACAATAAGAAAACACTGAAATCCTACCCTCAATGATTTAAATCTATAAAGACTCCACAAAGATAAAAACAATAGTGGCAAATGGTTGTTCTTCTAGCAACATGCCACCCTTGCTATTTTTATTTTTATGGAGTCTTTATAGATTTAAATCTTTGAGGGTAGAGCATTTACAACATTCAAACCTAGAAAAAATCCATACAAATATTCATATATAACTTAATTAGAAAAAAAAATGCCATCCATGCAG
>CM025150.1:29228641-29242351 GCA_013467495.1 Gossypium gossypioides
TCCAATTTAAAGTTTCATAACAATTGGACACCTCTAACATGTAGAACTCAACTTTTGTACTTTTTACAAATTAGTCCTTTTGACTAAATTGAGTGCCCAAACGTCGAAATTTTTGAACGAAATTTGCACAAAATCATTTTGTGAAATCTTAGACCATAAAAATATAAGAAAACTCATTGGATTTGTGGTCCCGAAACCACTGTTCCGACTAGGCACAAAATCGGGATGTTACATTTTTCATACCTCATATTTAGCCCTATATAGTGAAGTTAGCAGTGTAACCCTGCTTCACACTCATTCACACTATGGACCCACTGTTTAGGAAAAAAATAGCCCAATGTCGATTTTCTTGAATCCTGACACATTTGGAAGTCAGAATCAATATATCCGATAGGAGTGAGATTTCCTCTAGAATACACAAGCATATAATCCCTCATTCTCCATAAATACCTAAGTATATGCTTAAATTCTTACCAGTGTCTTGGACCTGGATTTGCCTAATATTAACTTACCAACCCTAGTGTCTCAGAAGTACTCGTAATTGGATCCGATGTTAGAGAGGCCCAAAACCTCTCATATAACATGAAGAGGCATCAACCCTAGTAGAAATACAAGGGTAAGTCATTCACCCCTCTCTTACTCTAAGTAGGATGTTATTTTTTATTTAAAATAAACATTTACAACTCTACAAGGGTTCTATTTTCTCTTTTTATAAATAGATGTCATAGGTAGAGCTATGAACACAACTTTTAAGAGATTGTTATTCTATTGAAAAATAGAGAGAGTTTATTCTCAACTTTTAAATATTTTTCCAGAATAACAATTTTAATAGTTTCTATTAAAGAAGAGAGAATTTTTATTTTCACCCCAAAAGGAGAGAAAACTTTTCTAGTTCTGTGTTTTAATTGAATTGGTTCGAGCCCACACTAGAAGCAGTTCGTGGTATGAGAATAGCGGAGAAGATCGTTTGGTTGAAAATTGAAAAACTTCAAGGATCCGCTTATCCAAAAGCACAAGTATGATCTCGATCTAAGGTTTATTGTTATAAATATCACAAATTGGGTCGGTTTTAAAAAAATTGATTTTTCGCTGTGCAAGAAAACTGTTTTCAATCTGGATTTTTTCCAACATGATAAACATCTGAGAGTTGTTCTGCAGATTCTTAGAGAATAGAAGTTTTATTCAAAGTTGAGTAAATATGAGTTCTGGGTTAAGGAAGTGATGTTTTTGGGACATGTTGTATTGACGAAATGTATTCGTGTACATCCGAAGAAGATTGAGACTGTTCTAGAGTGGAGGAAAGCAAAGATTGTTTCTGAGATTTGGATTTTCTTAGGGCTAGCTTGATATTATCTAAGGTTCATCGAGAGGTTTTCTCTTATTGTTACTCTATTGACGAAGTTGTTAAGGAAAAATTCTCCGTTTAAGTGGACTGATGACCAACAAGGTAGCTTTGAGAAGCTAAAGTCTATGTTGATTCAGGCATCAATTTTGATTCAGCCTAAATCGGGTAAGGATTACCTGGTGTATAGTGATACGTCTCACACTGGCCTTGGATGTGTGTTGATTGAAATATGTACGGAGGCATAGATATGGATTCCATAATAAATTACCTTACGAATGGGGCTAGCACGAATATCCCCATTACATTTCATCAGGCCAGTATGCTCCTGATAACCAAGATGTGGACACAATTAATTTGCACCTGCATCTCCCTAACATAAAAGCTCTAACATCACCTGCTTTCGAGCAGTTTTGCTTAATGCTATTTTACAGAAAAGACAGGTATGCGTGAGATGTTTGATTTATTCGGCGTTGCTAGCTTGCATCAGTGGACAGAAATGGGGAATATACTTCCCACATCATATGACTGCCTTATGCAAATGGGCAAAGGTTCTTATGTCGATAATAGAATAGTTTGTAAAACTAACGAAGGGCGCACTCGACAATTCGTGGAATTTCAGCGAAAATAGATAGCTGACCAGAACAAACGTCGTAAGCAAAAGATGGATGTCCCACCATCACTGAAGAGAAAGAGAAAAGAAAAAATGTCTCAGTTGACAAACCTAACAAATTTGTTGGATATGGAGTGGGAGTTTCGATAGATGTAGGAAATGACCCCGTTGGGCATTGAATACGTACACAGATTTCTTACGTGAGTGTCAAATCCACCACCTAACAAATATGTGCCATTCCCACTATCTGATGAGTCTCAAGGGGAGGAAGAGGAGGCCAATGACGATGACGACGAGGGCAGCAATGATGATGATGCCCCTTTCCCAGCATATGACTTCAATCAGGTGTTCTAATTTGGAAGGCAATCGACAAAATGAGTCATATTGCGCAATCCGAGAAGACAAAGCCCAACCAATCTTTGAGTAAGAGGGCTACTAAAACATCTACGGGTCAGAATCGAGGCAAGGAAAAGGTGGTGGAGGAGCCGAAACCTAATTTCGACTAAAAATGAAATTCTTATTATTTCCTGGGAGTTGTAAATATTTAAACTTGGATGATTTTTATTTTTCTACTGTTAATTAGATTGTATTTTTATTTGTTTTAATTAACGAAAAAGAAAAAATAAAAAAATGTGTTTTCTATGTAGAACCTTACGTTTTGATACCACGAAATTTCGAAGCTGAACCAGAAAGGACGAGACGAACCAACAACAATCGCAACACTAACACGCCAAAATGGGTAATTTCGTTCCTTAATTTTATTTTGAGCACAATAGGGACAATGTGCTAAGTAAAGTGTAGGGGTGACATAGAATTTTCATTTTCAATTATTATTATTTATGTTTAATTATTATTATTTAGGATAGACTTATTTTTTTTATGTTTTGTCTATGCTTAAGCTCGTAGAAATACAAGTAATTGGTTAGAAGCATGTATATAGTTTATTTGCTTAAATTGTAAATTTAGCCTGAGAATAAACAATTTTATGTTGTTTGCATTTGAACTAGTTAGTTCAATTTGTTAAATTGTGAATAGGAAAAATGAGTTAAATGTACCAACTGACATAGGTATTTACAAGTAGGTATATATGTTTGTTGAATTCTAGCTTGTTTAAATTCGAAAAATTAGTAATTAAATCCATGATTATTGAAACGGTATAAAATCCTTACAAGTATGTGCCTTAAAATAAAAATTAATGTGTGAACAAAAGCATTGTAAGGGTTAAAAGCAAAGCAAGTGTGATAAAAGCATAGAACAAATAAAAGCCAAGAGAGTGAGAGTGATCACAGTGAATTAAATTGAAAATATGAGAAATTGAGAAAATCTCACTCATATTGGCACAAATACTCGTGAATTGCTTGTACTTATAAATATTGTTTTAGGGTTCAAAACATGATACAAATTCTAGCTTGTACTTATAAATACTGTATTAGTAATTCCAACAAACATGTTAATTCAATATATTACAACACAAAAAGTCAAAGTAAGTCAAACATATGGTTCCATCAAAAGATATGTTCGACTTACTTCGACTTTTTTGCGTTGTAATATATTGAACTGGCATTTTTTAATGTGAAAATTGTAAGTCGTTTAAACATCTAGCTAAAATTATTTGTTTAGCAAATTTTCCTATTGTCATCACTCCGTTCCAATCTTGTGTACTAAACATGCTCAAGTACTTTTGTTTTAGTTATGTGGTTTCTTTTCTGTCTATTTTTGTTTTCTTTTCTGTTTGCCTGAGGACAAACAACGACTTAAGTGTGGGGTTATTTCACCTACCACAAATCATAGTGGCAGTTTAGGTACTTTTCAACACTTAACGAGCTTGTTTTCTAGATATTTTGGTATCATTTATTGCATTTTTAGTTTTCCTAGCTTAAAGTTAAATTATTGCAAAATAAGAGTTTTTACTCAATATTTCGAGTTAGTTGACCTATTGGGCCAATCTCGGCCTTAAGGTGGTCTTAATGAGCTCCATTGACTGCGCATGAAACCTATTTTTATTCCCAAGAACATCAGGAATGATAGACGAGTTACAACACAAGCTTCCAGGGTCACAACACAACTGAGCCAATTTCAAAATTAACATTTGAAGTTGTGTGTCGCAACACAGGGCTGATGGAGGGGAAAAATTAATGAAAGGTGTTTCCATCCGCTCAATCAATATTTACTGTAATTAAGGTTTGTATTAAAGCTAATTAAGTAACTACCTTTGCCTATAAATAGGAGGCTTATGCTCAATCAGAAAGGTTGTCAGTTGGAGGCCAATTTTTAGGGGTTAGTTATTGGATTTAGTTTTAATCAAGTTTAAAATTAGGTTTTATTTTATTTTATTTTCAAATTAGTTTATTTTCTTTTTCTTCAACTTGGACTCGATTTGAGTCCAAGACTATGTTTTAAGTATTTTTCTATTTTTCTTTCACTTCTTTCTTGTCAACGACAATCTCTTGTTAGTTGTTAAAGGATTTTGTGGATCTAAGCGCATTTAGACTATCGAACAAAGCAATTTCTATCCATCTATCATTTTAATTTATTTGTGTGTTTGTGCATGATTGATTTAAATTTAGAGAAAGTAGAAATTGTGTTCATGAGTAGCTAAGTCCTTTAGGGAGACTAACAAGCGAATGTGGAAGTGATTAACCGAAGAATGAGGGTTTCCCATATGAATTAGTTGGTATAAATTTATGTGTGTTTAAACCCTAGGATTGACGACCCCAAGAAGTAATCTAGGTTAAATTAGGTCGAGAGATAAGTTTGCCGAGTAATTGACGACCCCAGGAAGTAATCTAGGTTAAACAAGGTTGAAAGATAAGTTTGCCAAGTAAATCGTGATTTATCCCAGTTAGGAAAGTGAGGTCAAGAGATAAGTGAGTACTGGTTGATTAATTAATAGTAGAGGCCGAGAGGTAATACTGGTTAGTTAATTACTAGTTCACTAATAAAACCTGAATTTTGAAGTTAATTACAACCACTAAAGCGAGTTAATCTTCTACTTGTTATTTGAGAGTTTTTCATTTGTCAACTTTATTTTAATAATTTTGTTTTTATTTATGAACTTAATTTTTAGTATCAATTATCGTAATATATTTTTTAGTTATTATGGTTTAGACCTACTACTTTAGAATATCATTTTAGATTTAATTCAACCTCCTTTGGTTACAATCCTCGGAACACTTGTCGGTGTTGCATTGTACCACTTCTATATTACAATTTAACATGTTTGCTTGCAGATACCGCAGTTCATTATATTTATTTTATTTGCACGATTTTTACTCTAAACCGTCGCACGTTTGGAGGAGGTCACCTTCTAGGCCAATTTAGGCCTAAGGGAAGACGAACATGTTGATTAAGTGTGTAGGACATAAATTCAGGTCAAAGAGCTAGTGGACTGCCTCCGATGTTTCAACACCTAAGTTATCTCCAGACTACCTAAAGAGCATTCTATATGCTATGTTGCGACACACTATGGTATGTTGCAACATCGACCTGAATGTGCCAAAAAAAGTATACTACCTTCGATGTCGCGACATAGGCTTGAGGGTGTTGCGATACCACTACGACGAGGCCAAATATCAGCTGAGGGTGTTTTTGTTTGCACAACCTTAATTAATATGCTTAGCCATCTTTACTTGACCTAATTAGGTCATAATACATGTAATCTATAAATAATAGCTCAAAACAACACATTAGACACATATTTAGGTTGACAAAAATTATTCTTTAGGTTTTTATTAGTTTTTAGCTTTTACTTAGTTTATTTTATGTTCGCTTAATCAGAGATTTCTATTCTGGTGTTGAGACAATTGCAAGCGAAGATTGTTCAAGAATCGCACTTTTATTGATCTATTAATGGTTATTCTCTTTTCCCTTTTCTTTTATTTATATCTCTTTCATTGCTATTATTGATCGAATGTTTGTATAAATATTAGAATAACTTGTTCTTCATCAATATCTCGCATGATTCAATTCTTAAACTATTTAATTAGTTAAGTAAATGATCATCTAAGATTAAGTATTTATTCAAGAGAACCTAGTCTACTAGTAAGTGACGCCCCTAGTAGAAGATTTAGACAGGTGAGACCGAGAGGGTATCCGTATGCCTAGGTGAGACCGAGAGGGTATCTTAAATGGTAATCCTTAGTGAAGATAAGACCTAGAGGGTATTCGTAGCTAAGTATGGTAAGTACTTAAATCAAGAGTAATCATTGACTCAGTCAATAATTAGGGTTTCAATGGATTCTAGGCTAGGGAGTTCGCATTACCGACACTAGGACTAGGAGAATCCAATAACTTAACCTAGGAGTAGCTTTTAGTTTAGTTTAATTTAATTATTATCTTTATTTTATTCTAAATTGACACTACTAATTCATAACTTAATTAGATTAGTAATTATTCTGGGTGATTAATTTAATAGTGATTTTCTCTAATCTGCAATCCCTTAGGTACGATCCTCGGAATACTTACCAGTATTCCGTTGTAACACTTAAACTATATTACAATTTGATCTATTCGCTTGCAGATACCGTACTTAACTCGTATCTTTATATTTTTGTACAAATTTACACTCTCGACGTTCGCATGTTGGGATGTGGTCACAACATCAGTTGACAATATATAACATCATGACATCGAGTGGCTTGATGTCGTGGCATGACAATTCGACGTCGGCACTAAATTTTCAAAACTTTACAATTTGGTCCTACTTCGTGCTCGGGTCAATAAAAGAGCTTTCGTAAGCTTGATTAAGGCTTGAATTTAATTATATGTTATCTTATAAATGTGTTTAAGACATGGATGTTTGTGTAAATGATATAATTATAGTATGTTTGATGGCTCCGACAGTGACTATAGCATCCCGTAATTCAGACTTGACAATCGAGTCGGGCAAAGGGTGTTACATTTTTAGCTTCAAAGTTTTTATGTCTTGAGACATAGTTCCCATGTTTCGAGACTTGGGACAAGAGACTTGAAATTTTTACTTTCAAACACTTCAAACCATATCAAATTTGTTTATAATCAGTCCAAACATTAACCAAAACTCATAAACTATATAATACCTTATATTCTCCATCCAAAACACAACTTACACAAATATTAAAAAATCTAGTCACTCTATTACTCTATGGTTTAACCTATGTACATGCCATTTACTTAGATCAAAATAGAGGAGATTTCATACTCTTCTCCAAGCCCTTAAGATGTGATAAGATATGAAAAGACTAATCCTCGACAAGTCTTCACTTCACGACTTTACCTACGCATTGAAAATAACATGGTAAGCTTGTGAAAGCTTAATAAGTACAACAAGAATTAAAGTTACCTTTTTATTAAATAAATGTAAAAAAAGTACAAAAATATTATGCCATCTCAGTTTAGAACTTAATAGAACTAGAATTTCATATTTTAACTCATTCAATATAATTCAATTCACCATCATTCCCTTCACTAATACATGAACATGATATGTTAACCATAACTTTATCTCGTCCTTAATATTAAAAATATGTCCAATGTAGACGTAATAGAACATGCATGATATACAGAAATAATTTATAGATGCACCGGTTTGCAATAACAAAACAAAGTAGCACCGAAGTGCAATATCATAACATAATAGCACTAAAGTGCTTTAGCGGAACAAAATGGCATCAAAGTGCTTCAACAGAACAAAGAGCATGCTAAATGTTTCCTAATGGCATGTCATTTATATCCTACTAGTTCATATCTTGTCTACATGGGCAAATATAATAGAATCAACCTTGTTTTTACATTTCAAAACAAAATTTACATACTTTTGAATTATTTTCAATTTAGTCCTTGTCAAAAAAATTCAATAAACACTATAATAATATTTCTTTGACATATAACATATAACATATATCAAACTATCTTATAATATTTCATATCCACTATCAAAATACAATTATATTTCGCATAGCATTTTTACACATTTTACAGTTAAGTCTTTTCCTCATTATTATTTCATTTTACTATAACAATTCACTTAATAAATGGAATTAAATCATTAATTCCATCATTCTTAAAAAAATTCTTATTTATGCATAACACAATAGTTAGTTATTAAAAATATGTAAATATTAATTTATCTAGTTAAACATACTAATCAAAACTATTTAGCCTAAGTAAAATTCTAGTTGTACTTACAACCAAAAACTTGAGAAATACTTCCTCCTTCTTCTTTCACTCCTTAGCTATCTCTTTTCCTTTGTCACCAACTTCTTGTTCACTTCTATTCTCTTTTTATTCATTCCATAAAAAAATATACAATATTTGCTCATCAAAATTATAATCAACTAACATATATATACTTTTTTTAAAATCTAATATGAAATGCATAAAGAACTTATCATACTTACCTTAATATTTTGTAATCAAAGCCTAATTCTTATATTCTCACTCCTCTAAGAAAACTATGGATACACTTACCCTGAAACTAAGATAATTAATAGGTTCCCCTATTGATTTCACTAAAATTTCATGAAAGAAACCAAAGGAATTAAGCATGAAAGGCTTGGAAATGGTGGAAAATGACTAGAATGTAAAATTTTTAAAAGTTTGTTTGCTTCTTCCTAGAGGGGATGACACAAAGGATGATGATAACCTTTTTTTTTTCTTTTCATTCTTTATCAACTTAACCATCAAGTAAAATAAAATCATTCTAAAATATTCTAACCAATCACAATTTCACACAATTTAGTCCTTAATCATTATTCATGTCATAATTATCTAAATTAAATATTGATAATTTAGTCCCTCAACTTTCTCTACAATACCATTCATGAGTCATACTCTCTTTTGGTAAATTTTCACCTTTAATCCCTCTTCATTTTTTCCTTCAATTCAAACTAATCATTTCATCACTTAATTTTCTCATTTTTCCCCAATACTTTTCACTTCTTCCAATTTAATCATTACCTCAGATTTTTTTTCTCATAACATACAAGCATTTTCAATTACCTTTAGTATCTATCTTCACCCTCTACTAACACTGATAATTTATATTTTATGACCTTCTCAAATTATAATATATTTACTCTTGATTTGACATTGTTCACGACTCAAGGAGTATTGGGGATGTTACATTGTAAAAATGGATGTAATGGTTGGTTATGGCTTCAAGGATGGACACCACTTAGGCATAGTGTTGGAAATTGACATTAATGATCACCACCTAAGCTTCCTTCTTTTGGGCAGGCCTTTGAGATCTCGATTTCGGTAGAAGAATTAGTGACGGAGGTGGCCAATGAGTAGTAAGAATCCCAAAACCCTTTCATTGCAACTCCTTTTGCCCCTTTCTAGCGTTTTCTTCAATTTGGTTTGCTTATCCATTTGCTCCCGATACATCTCAATATAGGAATTGTAAATTTTGACGTCTATGATTGCCTTCGACTTTAATTACGACTCCCCAAACTTTATCTCGACTCTTTTCTTCTTGGACAAGGTGATAATGGTGTGTGGGAAACATAATTGTCACATCCCAAAAACTGGGTTAGTATAAATTGGGTTAATGAACTGAGAGCGGTCACGACTGAATTTTGATTTAGAAAATCTTTTGCTCGTTTGATAATAAATAAATATCAATTATAGTGATTGAGTAGTGGTGGAGCTGTGCTTGATGATCTGAGTTCGAATCGCTTCGCTCTCCTTAATTTCTATTTGGTGCAAATTTGTTTTAAACCCTTATCAAATGTCATCTCATATTTTTATTTTTATTTGCGAAAGTTTGAGATCTAGGGAAATAATGGCCTAGTGGTTTAGTAGCTACTTATATATCTTAGTGGTCCAAGGTTCAAGCCTCATTATTCACACTCTTCAATTAACTTTTTTTTGACAATTTTTCCTCATATTTAATGAGCATTGCCATCCACCTCTACCACCATAATTAGGAGGATTTGTTTCCTCCATTGAAGGTCAAACTTGCCATAGTTAGGGGGTACGCGATCCTTTTTTTACTCCATGTCCCCCTCTCTTGCCATAACCTCACATCTTACTACTTTGAAAGATATATTAAACCTGGCCAAGGTTGACCAAGCATTCCACCTTTCCATTATCGCCCATACTCCCTCTCTATCTCACTTTCTTCTATTTTTCATTTCTTTTCTCAACTTTTTCTCTCTATTTTTGTCAACTACCACCACCACTCCTTTAATAATCTTTTTCTTACTCTACCGTGACCTAAACCTCCTTCCACTGATCACCATCTCTCGTGGTCGCTACACATCCACTCTTCTCATCTCCCTTTTCCCATCACTGCCGTGGTACCATATAACTCCACCACCGTTGGACCGCCACTTAGCCACCGTCAGACATAGCTCCTCCACCACTAGACCATAGCCGCCGCCCCTGGTGACCAAAAATCTTTCTTTTCTTTTCCCTCTCCTTGTGTCGTTTGTCTTTTTAATTTAATCAAACTCTTTCTTTCATTGTAATAATTCTTTCTAGATTGCTCGATCTTTCGATAACGCTCCTTATCGATTCGTTGATCGATTTGAATTAATCAAGTGTATGTAAATATCATTTTGGGTCGTAAAAACCCTTTTCCTAGTGTTTCCTTAACATGGTAGAATGGTATAGTTCCATGAGTCATAGTGATATTTTATTATTTATTTATGTACTATGGCACTAAGACTACTTCGTATCGCTTTGAAGGGCCGAACAATAATCATAGGGGAGACCCATAACTTCGCATCAGAAATTATTCTCCTTTCGAGAGTCTTCGATTGTGGGGTAAGTTATGGTGAGCCTATATGTGATAGATCTCTTAAGTGACAAAATATTTTCAAAGATCCACAGTAATACATGTTACTTATGTGATAGATTGTCTTGCGAGATAGATTGAGTGAAACCATTAATAAGGTTGAGGCAAATCGGATCTACAATCTAAGGTGTGAGATCGATACCATTTATTTGTGTGACATCGATATTTTATTATTAATAATTTAATTATATTAAAAATATGAATAATCTAAATATTCGTGAAAAGTTTTATAACTTATCGAGATGGATACCAAGTAAGTGATTCTAACCAAGTGTTTCTATGAAACGCATGACAATTGATATGTTTATGTTTGTGATTATGATTATGATGTATGTGTAGATTTCAGGCTCATGATATGTGATATATGACTTATGTGTTTTATGTGATGCTTTAAACATGTGCAATTTATGTATATGTGTATGATAAATCAAGAGCTATGATCTAATGTGAAAAGCATGTTAAACATGTTAAAAGTGATTATTATGTGTTAAGTGATTATGATAGCATGTTTACATGCATAAGTGTATAAGTGATCTACATGTGTTATAAGTGAAAATTTGTCATATCACATGCATGGGGTGGGATTTTGTGAAAGGTGGAAGTAGTGGCAATATATTTGCAATTCAGTGGTGGCTTGTCCACATCAGTGTTATCAGTGGTCGTTTATCTACAAATTAGTGGCAGTTTATCTGTAAATCAGTAGCAGTTTATCTGCGGTGGCTTGTCTAAAAACGGTGATTTGGATGGACGAGTTCTGGGGAACTCGATATATGGTGTGTAGCGGAGATGGGTAGGAAATTTTATAAAATGTGCATCATTTTTAAAGTATGCATCGACATGTTCATACATAAGTATTAGTATTAGAACTTGTGATTATTATGATGCCTGATATGATGAGATTGATATTTCGATACGTATGTGATTATATTTGTGTTGATCTCACACTGGGCTTTTAAAGCTCACCCCTTTTTAGTTTTGACTTTTCAGATAATAATCAAGGTTAGGTTAGGCTCAGCTTATGGAGGTGCTCTCGGTCATTTTTAGAAAAATATATTATTTTGGTACTCGATATTTTGGGGATGTATTTTTATTACAGTGGACTTTTGCTTGGGATTTTCTTTTGGACTTTGGATTATTTTGATTTTGGATTTGTCTGCATGATTTAGGTTTTAAAATTATCATTTAAGAGATTGTGAAATTGACAATTTTTTATGGATTTTTCATAACTAAGTCAAATAAGGCCCAACAAGGGTGTTTTCAAAATTCAATACTTTGTTTTTGAGACTCAACACTATCTGCTCACAAAATTGATATTTTATGAGATATATATTAAATCTATGCTTTGAAAATGACAAACGAGTTTTAGATATGCAAATTATCTACTGCGATGTTTTAATTGATGTACAACACAATTTGAAAAAAATATCAAAACTTGAGTTTTCTAAAGATAAAAAATTTCAAACAAAATTTGATTTTCTCAACAAGGATGTTTTTAGCAACGATGATTTTTAAGAGAAAATAGCTAAATTATTTTCTGCTCCATCAATATGGCCAATGTGATCTTCGAGATTCAGCCATAACGTCTAGGTCAGGTTTGAGGAGTTACAATAATATTGCAGTCTTTCCAATAGCGCATAACTCCATTTTCTTATTGATGCATTGTCTCAAACTTGATTTTCTCTTATTGCAAAATGTGGTAATAGAGAAACACTTGTTTTCTTATGACATTGGAATGTTTAAGGTCGGTAAATCTCGAGTAAACAAATTACATCCATATTTTGGCAAGCACCACGATGATTGTTTAATTTTTTAGGTTTACCATAGTTATATGCAGCCCATTTCCCTACCTTCCGTGAGGTAATTAATAAGCATCTCGTAATCAAACTCCTCTTCCTTAAAGGTTCCGTACACATCTTTTTTTAATAAAAGCCTTGGGAGAAACATATACTATTTTTTCCTTTACCATTATCTTATTGTTCTTAGAAAAAGGGAGATTCAAGTAAAATTCCCTCACCAACGGAAGAATTGCATTTTCCTTAGGGTGTGTACAAAACTTGACACAATAATTATTTCTCACTCACTTTAAAATGGGATCAATGTAATAGAAGTGAGATTGAACCCATGTTAGGGTATGCCATGCTTTATATTGAAGTTATTATAAAATGGTTTTGGGCTTTAAGGGTTGTGAATTTCTTAGGGTTGAAAGGCCTAAATGTATCTTACATGTGCACTTTCGAGCTCCCAGAGGCCTTTATGTTCTTAAAATTTGTGGCCTTTTTAGGTGCCACAACAAATAATAAACTTATGCGCATTATTCAAGGAAAGAAAATATATGAAAATTGATGAACAATCAAATACCTTTTGAAATCAACGACTTGTTGCTGGTTGTGCACAAAAGAAAATAGGAAGTATAGCAGAAATAGTGAAGAAAAGATTAATAATGAATAGAAAAAGAGGAATGAAGAAAATAAAATATTTCAAGGCCTATTTATTGGCCTTTTTAGCATTTCACCATTGTTGCATCGCAACGGTTGACTCCTAATGTTGCTACACATGATGTTGTAATAGTATTTTTTTTCCAAATTTCCCTTGTAACATCATGGCATTGTTGTAATGCTCGTTTGTAGAGTGTCAGAACACTTACCACTATTTTATCAAAATTTAAAATTTTACCACGGTCGCATGATAACTTACCTTGACATCGCAATGTTGACTACAGTCATAGTAGTGTTTACCTTTATAAAGTGACACAATGTTATCCTTAACTACATCACAAGATGGGATACTATAATGCCATAATGGGTCTCAATTAGTGTTGCATTTCATAATCTAAATCTTTATGCATCACGTTGTCCGAAGCCATTTTATTAGCCATGTGATTTTCCTCTACCCTTTCCTCACTTATCTCTAGGGGTGAGCGTTCGATCGAATCGAATCGAATCGAATGAAAAAATTTCGAGTTAATCGAGTTGACGA
>CM025150.1:29298916-29312918 GCA_013467495.1 Gossypium gossypioides
AATTTTTGGACTTCATGGTTTTCAATTTACGTTTTATGATTTAATTATTATTGATTATTTGGGTTGTAAGAGGGTCTTTGGTTTTAAATTTTGGGTTTTTATTTATTTATTTTACTTTATGAATTTATACATGCTGGTCGTAGAAAATTCAGTTTTCAAAAAGTTAAAGTAGTTTCTAAACGCATGATCACTTAAACTGTTTTATTAAAGCTTCCGCAACGAGGGATGTTTCAAAACAAATGTTTTAAATGAATAAAGACGACTTCCTAAGTGCTAACAAAGGTTTACTAAAGATAATAACATGAAATGATTTCAACGTAACAACGAGGTTTCGAAAACACTATCATGTGACATTGCCAGATGCGGCCATAACGTCTATGCTAGGTTTGGGGTGTTACAAGTTTGATCTGTCATAATTCGATGTAGCAAATTAAATTAATTTTTGCACTTGAGGAGCTTGAATGCAAGCATTTTTATTATGTTTTTTTAGTTTCATTTACATTCAATAAAAAGCGTAATTTGAGTCTTTTATTGACTTTAGGGGTCAAATGAGGCCTAAGAGTGAGCTAATATACTTTGTGAGTGTACAAGAGACCATTAAAGGGCGAACCAACTCAATATTGGTCGTTGTGTTGTAACACGAGGAGTTTGATGTCGCAACATAGACAGCAGAGAGCAAGAATTCCAAGACTGCCTTCACTGTTGCGACACAACCAAGGGATGTCGTGACATACCCTTGAAGCTACCCTGAATACGAGCATACTGCTTTCGATGTCACAACACAGGCACTAAAGTGTCGCGACACCGGTCCTGTATGAGAAATACTTACGAACCAAGGGCATTTTGATCTGCACAATCAAATATTAAACACGAAAGCGTCAACTGATCTAGGGTTGAGGACGACGGCGACCCTAACTCTATAAATAGACTCATTTAACACTTGAGATGGACAGTTTTTCATATTATATAATTTTTTTATAGTTTCAGTTTTTAGTTTTTCCCTTTTTCTTAGGCTTTAGATTATTTTTTGTTTTGCATTTTTCGATATATCTAATTTGGGGAACTCAATCAACTATTTGTGTATTTTGTGCTTCAACTCAATACAATTCAGGCTTCTCTTTAACCTTCGTATCTTGATTTGCTATTAATGTTCATCTTTCATATCAAGTTTATTATGTTTTTGAGATCCATGAGGAACTAATCCTCTTATGAGGGATTAGCGAGTGGAGGTATGGTTAATTGATTGTTGTGCAAGGTTTTCTTAGCGGATCAACTGTTTGAGAAAGGAAGAAATTAAATCCTAGACTTGAAGACCCTAGGAAGTCATTTAGGTGGAAATTAATCTAAAATTGGTATGGTCTATCTGTGAACACCTTAACCCCAAACCAATCTGGACTGTGAGGTCGAGAGATAAGTAGTTCTTGCTGACTCGTTATTCTAATAGAAGATCGAGAGATCTTACTAGGGTAACAACTAGTTGATTGAACAAGGAACCCGAAGCAACAGTTAGTTATGATTACCGAAGCAAGCTAGTCACCCATGCTCAAATTTGATTAAGTTTCAATAGCAAATTTCTTAAAATTTTCATTTATATTATTTTATTTCTTTAGTTATTAAAAACTCTTTCTTTATGTTTAATCGTAATATAATTTATTTAAAGTACTAATTAGCTCTATTTGTGCTTAGGTTAGAATCAATTTAGTGTTCGCCTCCCTTGGGTACGATTCTCGAAGTACTTACCTCCTTCGTTGTAACTATATTACAACCTAACCCGTATACTTACAAACACAACTTACTTAACATAATTTATGCAAAATTTCTACTCTAAACGTTGATACGTCCGAATGCAATCACTTATCCCAAAAAGAATCTTGCAAACCTGGGAGACAGGGGATAAGGTTATTGTATTATGTGGGTTTTGGACTTATTATATTTTTTGTTCTGTTTTTCAAATAGTTCCTTTACAGTTTAAAGGAACTCGGAAATAGCTAAATGGGTTGTGAAAATTATATGTTAAAAAAGGATGGTAAAATTGACAGAATGCTTCGTCGAATGAAAATTTAGCTCGATGATAGTAAACAATGAATAAAGGCATCTCCTAATATAAGGGGGGCAAAGGGTTAAAAAGAAACTACAACTATTTTCATAGTTGATCTGCCAAGCCTAGAAAATAATCCTACTTCATATATTATATATAAAAACATTAAACAAACTTACAGCAAAATTTTAGTGAACTAATTTCTCTAATTTAACTAGAATTTAGCTTAAGTTCCACCAAAAATGACAAAAAAACGGGAATCAGAAACAAAACATGTTATCTCTAACAATAGAACATGCTAGTGCATTGTGTAAAATGTAAGGTTAGGGATTGTGAGAAATTATTTCTCAACATCGGTTCAGAATCTTGCTCGCTTTGCCGCCTTCAATGCTGTTTTCTGTTATAGGCTGCTCTGTGTAAAGTGTATCGAGAAAAACAGCTTCCAAGGCAAAAGGCATCCACTTGCAGATTAATGTGCAATTTACTTTGTAGGTAATTTTCCCTCTCCTTTGATCACATTTGCTTCACTCAGCTTACTGACAAAAAATATTTTCATCAAAGATGATCATCTTGCCATTTAACAACCTTGATCCTTTCCAGCAACTGAACTATACTATAAGTATAGAGATGCTGCAAACACTATGTCTCTTTTAATCTTAGAGACAGCCTCTTCAAATTTTGTTTCGAGCTCTGTCTCTCCAATAGACCTGGCTGCTAAAATAAGCTGCTGAAGAACTTCTTCCAGTCGTCTGATGGCTCTGATTAAGCTGCCCTCAAAAACCTGTGTAATTTCCATAATCTCATAGAACTTGGACCCTTTCGCCCACGCATATACAGCTTCCATAATATCAGGCCGAAATGAACTTACAAAGCTCTCTACATCAATTTGAACCTGAAAATAAACACTAACTACAAGTCAACTACTTCTCTTGCAATACAACAGTAAAACTACATGCTTAGGTGTAATCACGTATGAATCCCACTAAAATGGAAACATCAAAAAATGATCATTCCTAAACGGATAAGTGTTGGCGATTCTTTTGACCCATGTCTGGACTGACAAACAGACATGCCTTAGGCCATATGCTGTTCCTATTTTCTGAAAACCACTCCAATATCATTACTAGTATAGTTCTGACAGAAAAATAATAGTCCTCCTGGAAACCGTACTTTTTTGCTTTCACTTTTGCTTTTGTCATCTGCTTTAGTTCTCTGTACTGAACTCAAAGAACCAAAAAAACATTCTTAATTATTTACTGTTATTGCTGTTGTCCAAAATTCTTGCAACTTGCCTTGAATCAGTTAAAACAATAAGGGAGAATTACACTTTTAGTCTCAACCGTTCACATACTTTTAACTCAGTCCTAAACATTAGAAAATTGCTATTCCAGTCCTAGCTGTTGTTAAATGTTTTGACCATTTAGGATTGAAAGTTAAAAACTAGTAATACGTGTAATTATTCCAAATGTTATAGATCAAAACAGTTAAAACAGCTTAAGCCGGCATCTTAATTCAGAACTGCAACCGCCGTTCTTATTGAACTGATCTTGTTTGAGGTCAACTACAAAGGTAGACCAAGTACAACCCAGCACAGTTTGGACATATTCCTTCCAACCAAGAAAATAAAAGACCAGCTTCATAGAAACCCGACAATGACAGTTATTACCCTCCTGGAAGGTCAAGGTACAGGGTCTAATTCTCCCTCCCATCAGGCCTTGTTCAGCTATACCAAAAAAAGATAAAAAAGAAAAAAGATAAAAAAGGATGCACTGCCAGTTTCTTGTCATATCCAAAGAGGACCCTAACTAACCTAGTGGTACACCTACATGATGACCAAATATCTGAAACATGACCCAGAACCAGACATCTATTCTCATGTAAGCCAAAATTGGGTTCCAAACCCTAACCACTTTCTTGTCTTATCTAACTTGCTTTCCAAAATCCAAAACCTGGACTGCAAAATGGAAACAAATAAAAAGGGATTGTGAGATGAAGTTTATAGTATACCTTGCACTCAAGCTGAACTTTGGCAATCCTCCGTGCAGTATCTTGTAGTTGTGTAAAGAGCAGCTCTAATTCATCCCTGGGCTTTGCAGCATCTTGGAGCTTCTCCTGCCAAACAAAACAAGAGAGAAGAGACACCATTTCTTCTGCCTTTACATCTTTCAGAACACCACTGAACATAAGCTCTGTAAGAGTCAACTCATCAGCACTACTGATCTCACAAGCAACCTTGCCCTTCAACTCAACAACATCATCACTTGTAATATATCTGCAACAAAATCCAATATTAGAGAGAAAAAAGAAAAAAAAGAACGTAGAGATTATAGGTGTCTATGCAACAAACTTAAATTTTGTGAAGCATTATCCATTAATAAGTAATAACAAAACAAAGAAGAAAAGGATATGGTGAAATTTTAAGTTAAAGGCCACAATGATGTCAAGGGCACTAGGCACTGGAATCCTTATATTCTCTTCAGGCATAAAGCACAATATGTATATGTACTTATTGTTGCATGCGTATAGAGAGAGAGAGCTTAAGACATATCACTAAAGAGTGCTCCAGTTTATCCTAGAAAACATGCAAAAAGAGATTTTCTTCTTTTCTTGGTCAACAGACATGATAAATATTGAGAAGTAGAGAGTTTGATATTATCTCCTTTCTTAATAGTAAAGGTACAGTTAATTAAAAAAATAAAAAATTAAGGAAACTTCAATTAGGTGAAAGTCCGAGCCACATTTGTTGTCTGGCACCAAGACGCAACACCCTAAAAACACTGTTTCAGCCATGAACAAATGAGAACTACAGAGAAATCCATAATAAACAACATGCATCATTGAGCATTTACAACCAAAAAGTTAAAGCAATATTCAATTTACATGTCTTTAGAAGGTGGGAGAAAAAAGGATGAGCGATTGTATTAGAAAAATGATGTTGTATCCTGATCATGTGAAAAATGAGGAAGGAGGATCTTTATTTTGATTGTAGAAAAAACTGCCAGTCATCTTGTGTTGGTCTCTAAGACTGAAGAAACAATAAAAAAGAGCTCCAGGGCAAAAAGCAATCAAATGCTTAGCAACTATCAAGTTATGAAACCATAAGAAAATTTTGGCAATACAAGTGAAGCAAGCTTAGAGAAATGGTTTTTTTACCCTAGCCTCCTTAGAACCCGTTTTCTGGCCTTAAGCTCATCTTTAAAAGCCAAGGCTGTGGAAGAACGCATTGTTTTCTTAATTGATCTGATCCTGGCTGTCAACTCTTCCTTCCTGTTCAAAAGTTTAAGCTTTTGCTCAATAAGCGGGGATTTTGCAATTTCATGCTTTTCAAAGAGGTTCTCTAATGCCTCCAACCTACGGACAGCCTTTTTATATGAGTTGCTTTGAATCTGAAAAAATGGAAAAAAAATCATTTAATGGCAACTAAAAGAAGACATAATAGGAAGAACAAAGCAAAATCAAGTATTTCTTCATAAAATATCATGAAGAAAAAAATCAAACATATACATCCATTTCTTCAGGATCCAGGGGCATTCCGGTAGCATATCTAGAAATAAATTCAGAAAGCTTCTTCAAGGCATTCTCACGAGCTTCTAATGGCAGAAGATCTTTGGGTATGTTCAAGCGTGCACTACTTAAACTAGTAACCTGTCCAAGGCAGAAATAACAAATTAAATTATACTCTCATTGGATGGACATTAGATTCAGCAAGACCACAGAAATAAGTTTGGCGTATATTCATATTAACTTTTTATGCTAAAATAATTAGCTACAAAGCTGACACCTGAAAAATCCAATTCAAGTAGAAGCAAATCTTTTGAATCCTAATAGAAGATTCAGTTTGCTTCGTTGCATAAAGAATGTCTTAATTCTTTTAAGAGAAGTTCCAAATATCATAATCCGAAATTCCAATGATAATACAAAACAAATTAGCATATTGTTCATGAAAAAAGCAACAACAAAAGAGGAAAAGGAACAGAAAAGCAAGATTCTTCTACCAGAGCTAGAAGGTTCAACACTTTAATATGTATGAGAAAAGCATGAGTACAGAAAATGTTCTTAACTAACAAAGAAACAAAATTACTATTGTTGTGCACCATATTTTTAAATAGTCATAGTAAACATTTTTTTTTCATAAGATTTTATCCAATTTATCATTAAGAAATTTAATTTCATTAAATACTTTTGTTAAATAGACTTATTAATTAAATTTATTCAATTTAAGAGTAAAAAGTTGAATCTCATTAAAAGGACTCTATTAAAGAGATTTATTGATAACAAGTAAAAGACAGAAACTGGAGGTTCTGATAGCCCTATTGTTTTTGGAGCTCCAACTTCTATCTTACTCATGTTTCAGCTTTAATTCTATTGATTTACTGCTTTTTTCTCCCTAAACCACGCCACGCTGTATATTGTATGTGTTCAACACAGGGAAGAGAAATAACCATGCAAAACGCGAGGAAATGTGGGGGAAGGCAATAAATGTATGCTTATGTATTGGACATGAGACTCGAACATATATCCTTTCTTTTTTCAGTACACATTGAATGTCTGATGGCCAGTGGACATTTTGGATTATATGCACATTGCGTCTACCATGATATTTCCCTTCAATAAAATGTCATGTTTGCTTATGTTATCTCTACAACTGTTTTATACTTCAAACAGAAACATAAATTTAAAAAAAAATTAACTTTTCGGCATACGCCAACAAGGCTGAATATATAAAGCAAGAAGTTCATGGATTTGACCTGAGAGAGAGGGACGGAAACAACAAGAGGTTCTCCAGGCTCTTTCAAAGGGACGATCTTAATTTTTTTCTTCCCAACACTGTCTTTGCTCACATTACATCTTGTAAGAATATCAAGGGCATAACTTGCATCTTCTGGTCTTTTAAAGGAATCATCTGCATCAAGAATCTCACACTTCTGTGACAATTTGGCCTTAAGGCATTTTTTGACAACTTACAAGGGATCAACTTTGAGTTCTCACCTTCAATAACACTTTTCACTCTATGAAAGTCCATTAAAACACCCCAGGTAACATGATCCTCAACAGAGAAAGATGGAGATGTTTCATCATCAATGCATTGTATACAAATAGGCCTGCCAGATTTCATATAGGGTAAACAATACTTTGGAGAAAACACAATATCACGAATATCATTCTTCAAACTTTTGTATTGCTGAATTAGACTGTAATAATTCCTCAAACTATCTTCTTCTTCAATTATCATGGAATCCCTCTCTTCTTCAAGAGCCTTTACTTGTTTCTGCAATACAACATCTTGCATCAATTGACAACAGCTACAAAATAGTTAAGTATCTCAAACATCGCGGGCATGTTTGGTTTTCATCAGAGAAAGTGTTTTTAATTATCATGGAACCAAACCCATGTTCATGAGCCTTTACATGCTTCTGCAACTATAACCACTTGCATCAGATAATCAAGAATAGCTTTAGAAATAGTTAAATGGCTAAGAAATCCTAGGCATGTTTAGTCTGCATCATTGAAAGAGTTCATGACTATTACAAGACCATTCTCTAAACTGTAGACATTAATGAATGTTCATGGTTAACACAGCATAAATTTCTTTCGCAGCTTTTCACAAGATTATGCATGGTGCAGTTTGACCCTTTTTAATGAGTTCTGGAAAAAGATACGACTTAGTAACCAAAAATTTAGTTCATACACAAATTGAGTCATTTTAATCTACCAATTAAATCAGTTACATTATCAAGACAAGGCAAGGCCTTAGAACAGAAGAGGTATAGCTGATATCAAAGTCAGCTCCATTTGCCTCAAGTGTTCTATTCATATTTCTATTTTTCACCTTTTGCTTTCTATGTGCTTTATTTAATATACATACAAATTATCAAAAGTATCACCAACCAGAATCTAAATTTTAGATACCTTATTTTCCCAAATAAATATTCCATCTTTTTCTTCTCTCTTTCCCGACTAAATAAGATGATTCTTCAATTACTAGATATTTATATCCTTTCATCTTATGTACCATTGTATGCTTTTTTTCTCCTTTAGAATTCTAGCCCCTTAACATTCCAATGACAGAAAAAGATTGGAGATGCCTTTGATCACTAGAGAAACATAGCAAATTGAACTGCCTAGCAATTCAATACAATTTGTTGGCTTAAGCTTTGAAGACTAACAACTAACGTTTTCTCCAAGAATAACTAATAACTTATATTTTTACTCTCCGCTATTAAAAAACAGTTTGAATATTCAAAAACCAGAGAACAATAATCAAAGGTATCAACATCAAATTATAGAAGTTTCGGAATCTAATAACAGACCTCAAGGTCAGGAATTGAACGATCAGCTTGAAACTGATAGAACGAATTACGAAGCATACTTTCAGGATCAGCCTCTTCACAGCGCAATTGATTCAATAGCATATTGTAGCTTAGGTGGAAGGCACTGAAACAAAATGGAAAAGGCAATTAACAAAAATTCATAATTCTTTAATTATGGAAAAAGTCATAATTCTGGTAATAGTCATTTTAAATCCTCTACTCAGCATCCTAAACCAAGTTTTTACCAGTCAGCGCTCATCCCACAATGATAACGCCCTAGCTTATTAGGAGTTAAACATCATTGTTATTTACAACAAAAAAAAAATATAGTTACTATCAATAAATATGATCAACTATAAGCTACCTGCAACCAAAATCCTCTTAAGTCAGCTCAAAAGGATTTTTCCCCGTAAAAGAGAATATATTTTCATCCCTCTTCCAAGTTAAGAACTCCCACAAGGACTGATTTTGCAAATTTGTTGCCAGCAGGTGTTGCCCATAAAACTATGGAGGTTCTGTTGGTGTTTAAATGCAAGAAAAGCTAAGATCTCACTTTTAATAATGCCAATAAAAGAAACAAACTACTCATTCCCCTTTTCAATTTTCTATTTCTCCAGGCCTTTTTATGCTTCCCCTTTTCCATCTTTCCTACTAAACAAAGCCCAGGAAGTCAAACTTAGACTCACGGGCATAGGAAGTTTCATTGTCAGATTTGGTGCAAACAACTAAGTCCCTCCAGCATTGTCATAGGGAGCTCGCAAATTTTCATTTGGAATAGGAAAAAAGGTCCATATATATGAAATCATGGATAAACTACAAGTTTCATGTATGAATGTTCAGCAGCATGAATGTTATTTGAAATGCAACCTGAATCCAAAGGACCACCAAATCATGGAAATATGGATTAGTGAAATTTAAACAGGTTTTTCATAGATCAAATATACCTGTTCAAACTATCAGCATTTCCCTTGAGCATCATTTTAGCTGTAGATGGTTCCATCCTTTCATCCACCATAAGAATGCATATTCCACGTGCATCAATTCCTCGACGACCAGCACGGCCACTCATTTGAATATATTCTCCACTAGATATCCATCTAAACTTGTCCCCATCAAATTTACGAACATTTGTAAACACGACAGTTTTAGCGGGCATGTTTAACCCAATACTGAAGGTCTCTGTGGCAAACAAACACTGAAGAAAATTTTCAGTTTTTGTTTTCCAATTAAATGTTAAGAGTAAAATGAATGGCCCAAAAATAGGAAAAGAGATTCTTTTATACAGTAACATAAGCAATACAATTTTCTCAGATGCTTAACATCATACAGATACAAATCAACCTAAATTCATAAGTTTATCGGAAATTGTATAGCAATATCGGTCTTGCGATATTTTTCATGATCAGACACTCAATAAACCGAAGATAATGAAAATCATAAATAGCACAGGGGAAAAGGAGGTCAGGGAGTTACATACTTTTTACAGATGAAAAGTGAGTATGTCCACTAATGCAATGACCAGATTCCAGATATACAAAAGCACCTCAACAAAAACATTTGGAAAACTCGAGATAAAAACAAAAGGACGTGAATTTTCAGACTTTAATATGAAACAAATACAGACAGTCAATAAACTTCCAGTAAAAAATCAAGAAAGACGAATAGTACAGTGAACAAAGGGTAAAACTTTTTGAGCAAAAGAAGAATGCATGCAAACTAGCCAACACACTGCTAGTTATCAATTTAATCTGATAACTGAAAATTCCACAACAGTACATAACTTCAGTAATTAAGCCAGTTAATACGATAATGTTACAGTCAATCATTAAACCTTGAACATATGCACTAACTTTAAGATATAACTTGAGTGTGTATTCCCAACCTTAATCAGTCCTTCCTGAAATAATATCTCTATCACTTCCTTTAGAATTGGAAGCAAACCAGAATGATGCACACCTATTCCACGTTTCAAAAGCGGTAACATGTTTGACACCTGTAAAAGCATCTCATAAAAGGCATAACAAATATCTGAGCAAAACAAATTTACAGGTCATAACAGAATAGAATCTAAATCTAAAATATAACTTTCCATGTCAAAACACATCCATGCATATGCCGATGAGTTTCCATTTCATTTCTCTGTTCTTTTCTGAATATTCTTCTCTTTTTTTTTCAAAAAACCATAAAACATGTTTAACACCAACACTTAAAAAACTCAATCAATCAAAACCAAAACAATTTTTCAAATTGCTTCCATCACATGGGAATGTAAATGCTCCACACAGGAGCACAGTATTCAAGAGCGATTGTAAAAACCCACAGATAATTCAAAAAAATATATTTGGAAATAAGCTTGATATCAGAATTCTACAAGATTCTGATACCAATTTTTTTATATCTAATTACAAATTCAAAACCAAAAGCAAAATTAAATAAATAGACAATAAAAAGTAGAAAATGGGAACTTTTGCTAACTAAATACAACATTTGCAAACAGCTTATAACTCAAAGGATTGATGGTCAAAACCAACTAATAAAAGATAATGATTCAACACAAGTAGCTATCAATTTGGGAGGTAACCAGGCAATAATCATAAAATTACAGTTTGATACACAGTCGTAAATATTCAATTGCAACCTTACAGGTGCAACCATTTTTAAATTCACATTCAAACACATCTTGCAGATTTCAGGAATAACAACTTGCCTGAGGTAGCTTCTTATCATCATCGGAAAGCATATCCATGGCACTCCAAAAGACTGTTTCTATATTTCCTTTCTCATCGTCATCATTTAAATCCATCTTTGCCATCTAAATTAAAAACATAAGAAAATAACAAGACAATTAAGATAATAAAAAGAAATAAATAAATTACCTAACAACAGAAAAACCAGTGCATGCGCCTAAAGGGAATAAATCAAGAAATTTAAAAACAAAAAATTAGGATAAGAAAAAAGGAGGAAATGAACCTCAAAAACAGTCTATTGTATAAGCAACAACCACTGAACCAAACTTGATGTAGGTGTCTAATAACTATATAGCATATTTATAATACTAACTTGCCAACATTATGTATAGCACAATGTTGAGCAAGGATTCTTTTTAAAACATACTAATAGTTGGGGATCTTTTGGGTTGTAAGAGGAAAGAAGACATGCCATCCACCCATGTCTTCCCTATACCAACAATATACATATTAAAATAATAAAAGGTTCTTTTGAGACCCACCTGCATCGCAAGAAATTCACATTCCCTTTTGCTAAAGCTAAAAATTATTACAGGATCGTACTGTCGCTGAATGATCATTTTCACCAACTTGAAGATGTCACTTTGTTCACTAACTTTTCCCATCACTAACCCATTTTGTGATTTACCATTATTTCTTTTCTTGTCACTTTCACTTGTAGGAACTAGTGCATTTAAAGCTTTCTGAAAGCTATCCTCCCGAAATTTTCCGTTCTCATCTACCACCAAAAACAGACCATCACCTCCAGCAGGGAAAATATAATGCTGAAGAGGGGTTGGCCTATAATCGGTGTAAACTATGTGACATGGTTGTTTGTGAACCTGCAACCACAGATTCAATAAACAGACATATTTAAACAATTAAACAAGCTATAAAGTTAATGATCTATAGAACCACCTAGCAATGAAATCTATGTGCTTGATCCCAAAAGCATCCTACTCAAAAACAAAGAAGTTTATAATGTCCTCAAGATTCATAATCACTTTCCAGGTACAAAATCCATTCACAAAAATCAAAAGCATGGATCATTAGGATTAGGACTAGTATCTCACACAGGAACGTTTTAAAGGAAATGAAAACACAAAGTTAATATGCTTCTGATATATTTTCTTAAATCTTTACTAAAAGTTGCAAAAAAGCAGGGTTGAGAAAAAAACATATCACCCATAAACAAGCTTAAAATCGCTCTTAATAGACTAAAGCAAACAAACCAGTCTATAGGGTCTACGCTGGCAGGACCTTACCCACTCAAAGATCAAAATAATAGAATCAAGGTTGACCAATGGAAAGACTAAATATGTCACAGGCAACTAACATCAATCACGTTAACTATAATATTTTTTTTTTTAAATCATGTTTTAATAATAAGATTTAAACTCAAGATTTTCAGATTTGTGCTGGGTTGTTTTATGTAGTTTATTTTTTACTGTTCTCCTCATAGTTCCTCAAAGAAAACTTTCCTCATTTCGATTTATGGAGGGAAAAAGATAAACAAAACACCAAGCTTTTACATGTTACAAATATACCCTACTAAGAGAAATGAAAATAAGTTGGCTGCTATTCAAAACAGATAAGCTGGCTAAAGAGCATTGATTAATTATATTCAAGTTGAAAGTTGGTGAATAAATTAAAGCAAACATTAACCACCTTGGCCACCCAATCAGCAAATTCCTTCGCATTAGGTACAGTTGCTGAAAGAAATACAAATCGAGAGTTCTTCGGTGCCATAACAATACTCTCTTCCCAGACAACACCTCTCTCGCGATCACGCATGTAATGCACTTCATCAAAAACAACCCATGCCACCTCACGAACAATCTCGGACCCTTTATACTGCATACTTCGCCAGATTTCCGTGGTCATCACCTGAAAATCAAACAGTTGGGAACATATAAAAAAAAATCAAATACTAAAGGAGAAAACGTAATATGAGACGGAAAGCAAGTAAAGTACCAACCAAACAAGAAGCATTAGGGTCAATTGTAACATCTCCGGTCATCAAACCGACATCGGAAAACTCCTCTTTAAACTCCCTATACTTCTGATTGCTGAGAGCCTTAATAGGTGAAGTATATATAACACGCTGATTATTCCGCAAAGACATACCAATTGCATATAAAGCTACTACAGTTTTGCCTGCTGATGTATGTGCCGATACCTGTATTGAAACTAGCATTTCAGTTTCTCTACTTTCTTCGTTGGGAAAGAAAAGAACAAGAAGAACAAAAGAATGTCTTACAAGGACAGATTCGCCACGATTGAGGCAGTTGATAGCTTCAGACTGAAAGGGGTCAAGCGTGAAAGGAAACTCCTTGGCAGGTTTAGAGTCAGCTGGAAATTGTAAAGAGGAAGCAGAAGGAACATAACCTTCAGGGTATGAAACATCATGGACACATCCGACGGCTTCCTCCGCCAACGGTGAGACGTCTTCACCGTGATGTTTCTTCTTCTGCGGCGGCGGAGACTCAGAGGATATCGCCTCACCTGACTTCCTCTTCAAGGATTCCATTTACTTATCTTCTTCAAGACTTCTTAGGAAGAGAGGGAAAGAGAAGATTCTATCCTGCGGCAGCGGCGGCAACTTAGGGGAAAACCAAACAAACTCAAACACGAATAAAAAGAGAAAGAACAGACCGAGCGAGTAAGTCTTTTAAATTACACACTAATTTAGGCAATCGTAAAACACATCCGAGCTATGTTTTACATTTTAAACGGCAATAGGGTTTGTTGTATAATTTTTTGGGCAATTTACACAAAAAAACCCCTTTTTTTTTTAAATTACCGAAATTGACCCATTATTTAATTATTTACCGGAATGGTTCATTTTCCGGGAAATCGCGTCCACATCAGCGCGATGTCAGGGTACGCACAGCAAATCACGGCCACGTCAACACGCTTTGCTGACG
>CM025150.1:29323364-29338256 GCA_013467495.1 Gossypium gossypioides
TTTCCTATCATATCAATATTCATGCAAAAATATTAAAATAAATTTCTCTTTAAATCGGATTTGTGGTTAAGAAACCACTATTCCGATAGAATTGAATTTGGGCCATTACACCCTATTAGTGTGATGGTTGAATGATCTGTGTATCTGTCTTGAGTCTGTGTCCTGTTAATAGGAATTATAAAACATGAACTTGATAACTTATATTTGAACTAAAATGATTATATGAAATGATACAATAGGTGTATATATGAAATGTATCAAATGAAAACATGTGAAAGATCATGCAAATCAATTTAAACAAGGCCTAAAGGTCGATATGGTAACTAAATGAATAAATAGATTTGAGAGAGAATGAGATAATGAAATAAATAGGTAGTATGAAATGAAATGGAAATGAACGTGTTATGTGGTTATAATACATGGCATGATAAGTGTATATAAACTTGGTTAAATAGATTAGTGCATAAAGTTGATTCATAAGACTTAAATGGTTGAAATTAGATCATGTGTTGTTTTATTCTTAACATGATAATGTTAATGCTTTATTGTCTTGAATAATGAAATTACCATTAAACTCTATCGCTTAGTGTATAGTTTGTTTATTTCATATGTAGGTATTAGTAGATCTTGAAGACTCGAGGATTGATCCAACATCTAAACTGCAACTCTCGACTCAACAATATTTTTACAATTCTTTATGTTTCAATATGTGGCATGTACTTAGGGTTGAATCGATTTTAGGTTTTGAATTGTTCAAATTGGTATTTTGAATAGTTGATATAAATTTTGAACTTAAGCACATGGATAGCTTAAAGTATTTATGTAAATGGTGTTGACTTAAATTGATACATGCACAAATGGGGTAAAATTTATTAAATTCCATTTCATTGAAGCTATCAATTTTCAAGTTTGAAAAATCATCTGCTTGTGAAAAATTTTTGAATGAGATCCAAGCATTTCCTGTCACACCCTCACTTGGCGAATTGGTATTTTTCTGGAAGGTTGTACTGGCGAAACTGCCTAAGTTGCGAGATTTAGACTGGTTGGTGTTGGCAATTTCCTTGGCAAAGTATTTCACTAAGCTTCACCAATGTTGCGGACTCTTAGTCCGCAGCTGGCAAGTTCACTGTTTGGCGAGATCCTTATTTAGCAAATTCTCTCACTAAGAAGTCCGCCACCCCTGTTTTGTGTTAATGTAAACGTATTTGTGTATTAGAAATCATGGTTAGAAGGACACATTTAGGTCATGTGGCATCCTAATAGGGGTATTGTGTCAATAAACAAGACACTAGGAGAGCCTCGTAGGAGGTGATTAATTAGTGGAAACGCGTGTGCATGGATATTGATTAGAGAACATACTTAGAGTGGGAAATTGGATTAGAGTTTGCCTATAAATAGGACAACCCGGTAGTGGAGAGAAGATTTTATTTTCATTTTTGCTGCTCACCTTTGTTATCATCGAAGAAAAATCAGAAGTGTTCTTCATTTATTATAGAGGATCGAATTGTTAAGCTTATAGAAGCTACCTTCTCTAAGTTATCTGATGGTAAACTTTTAAATCATTCTTTAAGTTTTTACCAAACAGGAAGAGATAGTCATAGGAGGTATTCATTAGGGTTTCCATCTGGACATTGGATAGGAAGAAAACTTCATTTTGGAAACTGATTGCATGTTTACCAATTCTTGCTATTATGTTGAATTTTGGTTGTTCTTGTATTTAAAGGAGTTATTTACTTGTTTTTAGCCAAAGATACTGGAGAAGGTCTCAGTGCTAAGGGAAAAGAACTCGTCGAGTAGATAAAACCCTATGTGAAGGTTTCTGGTGAGTTCCTTTGTACTTTGTGTCTGTTAACTATACCAACATGTTTAAAATATGCTACTATTATTTAGGTGAGTTGTCTTAACCTTTGGGTTTTGGTACATCTGTCAAAGGAATGTGGAAATTAGATGATGCATGTATTGTTGATGGCGGTAAATCATAGACATGAGTCCTGCATGTGCATCAGTATGAAAACTTCTTCCTTGGTGCATAAGCTCTATATTCGAAACATCGTAAGGATGTATCAGAGGGTTGATACGTATGGTGGTGAAAAGAAAAAAAAAGGAGAAATGTTATTATAGGTTTCCCCTCTAATACAACACTTTAGTTTTTGGTACATTGTCAAAGAAACGTGGAAATTAGATGATGCATGTATTGTTGATCACGGTAAATCATAAACATGAGTCCTGCATATGCATCAGTATGAAAACTCTTTCCTTGGTGCATAAGCTCTGTATTTGGAACATCGTAAGGATGTATTGGAGGGTTGATAAGTATGATGGTGAAAAAAAAGGAGAAACGTTATTATATGTTTCCCCTTTGGTACAACACTTTGATATAAATCGTGACTGGTGAATACTCGGCCTTGTAGAGGACCACTTACGTGTTCAAATTTACAATGAGGATTTGTGAAGGTTCGGTGGGTATAATTGATCTACTGGCTCTATGGAGCGACATGATGGAAATGGAATATTGGTTCTTTGGAACAAGGATCAGAAGCTAGCACAATGAAAGGGGTGCATTAGTATAAAGGTGCATAAGAGTGCTTAGATTATGTGTGAACATTTGCATGAAATGTAAAAAGTACGTGAAATGGTTATAAAAATTATTTCACAATGGTGACATACCAGTAGAGTCGTCATGACATGTGTCCATCAAATGTTGGATATTTCGAAAAAGGAAAATTTTATTCGCTTGCTATGGTGTGGCTTTTAAATGGTCTATGTCTTGGTCATATAGTGTTAGTTGAACCTTGTTGCAAGGTTGTACTTTCGCGAAACTCACTAAGTTTTTATGAACTTACTTAGTCTCTCTTTTCTTATTTTTCTGTTCATTAGGTTAGAGAAGTGTAGAAAGGATTCAGTGGGAACTGCAGAATCTTTCGTGAGCCATCTTTTATTTATGGTTGTAACAGCTAATCATTGGGGATAGATTAAATGTTATATTATGCCAGTTTTAAACTCCAAAATTTGTATTTGAATAGTTAACTATGTACCTTTAGGCTCTTATGAGCAGTATATTTTGGGCACTCCACCAAACTGTTTTTAATAGTAACATCTAGCTAAGAATGAATTTTGAATTTCTGTATGAGTGTTAGCTCAATTGATGTTTTATACAAACATGTCAAGGATTATGGGGCTTCCACCAAATGTTTGTTTAGACATACTTTAATTATGCATGGTGTATTACCATATAAGGTGCTTTTAAAGTTTATATGTTGTTTGATATTTCAGGTTTACGCCATAGTTCGTAGGGTAATCTATCGAACTTAACGTGTTAGAATTTCAAATTGATTCTTCAGTTCGATTTGTTTTAAATTGTGACACTCCATACCTGGATCAATGATCGGGTTGGGTGTAGGGTGCTAAATTTCCAAGTTGAGATGTCTTCATAGCATTCGAAGATCTATCTCATAGCTTCGAAACGTATTTTAAATTACTCAATTTTGAGTTCAGAAGCTAAAGTTATGATTGTTTTAGTGAAGATTGTAAGAGTAGAATTTTTGGACAGATAATTACGAAAATTACAAGTTTCGAGCTTTTGATTCGAGTTTAAATCATATTGGGTTCGATTTTTAGGCTTAATTTTTAATATATAGGATCCCAATATTGTATTTAGTAGTTTTTATTATTTTATTACTTATTTATTCGTAATTTTGAATATTTTAAAATTATTTTAAGTTATTTAAAAGTTTTATGTTTCTTAGTCCATAAGAAAGTTAGTTTAAAACTACTAATTATTTAGACTAATTAGAGTTTCAGTATAGTTGTGAGTTTTATTTGGATGTACTTAGCTGGTCTATATAAAGGTCTCTTTATTGTTCATTAGAGACACAATTGTTTTTGTTCATTAATAAAATTTTCAACTTTGAAAGTTAGTTTATTTGTGCAATATTTCTTTCTTCTGATTTTTAGAAGTAATTTTCTTCTCAATTTTCTTTAAGGAGTTGTGGGAATTCATTCTTCATCCTTCNCTTCAATTTTCCAAGGATTATTTTTTAAAGAGTTGATCAAAGCCATTAATTGAGTGTTCAATTGGACACTTATCCATCTATCTGTCATATCCATTGGTTTATTCGATCAATCTTCCACTTTTTATTCTATCGTTTATTTATTTATTATTTTGAATATTTATGTTTTATTCTTAAATTTCTTATTTTAGTTATTTTCTTTATTTTTCTTGTTTCCCTAAATCTGCTTGTTTTTTTTTAGGTTAGATCCAAATCTTTCTTTCTCGAGTTAAACAACTTGAATATGATCTTCTTCCACTTGCTCCATTTTCAGAAATGGTTGAAACATGAAAATTGGTCATATTGTTAAATTGACTGGTATTGATGATTAAAAGATATTTTGAAAATAGTAGGTTACGTTGCGACAATAAGCCTATAATGTCACAATGATGAAATCGATAGAGATTGATGTCTCGACTTCAAATCTCTGATGTTGCGATGACACTCACTATTTTGTCCAAGTTGTGTCATGATGCCCTCGATGTTACGATGCTAACTCAATAGTTTTGATATCTTTACAATTTAGTCCTTAACCAACCTTGGTTTGACCGCCTCCAAATGTGCGAACATTTAGAGTAAAAACTCATGCAAATAAATACATATAAAATTAGTATGGTATCTGCAGACGAACAGGTCAAATTGTAATCTAGTTTGAGTGTTACAACGGAGCACAGGAAAGTATTTTGAGGATCGTATCCAATAGAGGTTGAATTAAATCTAAATATAGTTTCTACACTAACAAGTCTAAAGAATAATCACGAAAAATCATATTACGATAAATAAAAGCAAGGATTAAGACTACAAAATAAAAACTAACTAATAAAAAAAGATTAACAATCGAAAATCTCTGAATAAACATGCAAAAGATTAACTCACTTTCGTGTTTGTAATTAACTTCAGAACTCGATTTTTTATTAGAGAATTAGTTATTACCTACACAATATTACCTCTTGACCTCTACTGCGTAACTAATCAACCAGTACACGCTTACCTCTCAGCCTCACTTTCCTAATTGGGATGAATACACGATTTACTCGGTAACCTCGTCTCTCTATCCATTTACCTATATCACTTCCTAGGGTCGTCAAGCCTAGGGTTTAAAAACACATGCATTCACACCAACCAATCTTATTAGAAAAACCTTAATTCTTCCATTAATCACTCCCACATCCGCTCGTTAATCTTCCTAAAAATATAGCCACTCATCATCTTAAAACTAATCTTTTCTACAATTAAATTAATCATGCAAAGAACACAAATTAATATAAAAGAGAAAAGATAAAATATGTCCGTGTGATATCTTGGAGTGCTCAGAATATCGAAATCTTTTGATAGTAATTGAGATATCACCTACTGCAAAAAACAAAAAACAAAAAAAAATACGAAAATACTTAATAATAATCCAAGTTGAAAAACAAGAAAATACACTTTCTTTTAAAATAAACTAAACTAAGTAAAAACCTAAAACTACTAACTAAAACCCTAAAATAGCTTGGCAAAAGCTCCCTAAGCCTTGCCTCTAATTAAGTATTTATAGATGTAACACCTAACTCCCGACTCGTTCTTGGAGCCCGGGTTCTGAAATGATACAAATTCTGAATATCTACCTAACATTATTTAAATTTCATCTTCCAACATCTTAACCATACACAATAATATATATACTAACATATACATCCTTTAAAAATTTCTACTTAACAATTTCGTTATGAATTTGACAATAAAACTTAACGGGTTGATGACTAGGCTAAAACTCCTAGGCATAACCTCTGGAAGCACCCCTCTATATGCATGTTATGATTCCCCCTATTTTCTTTCATGTTGGTGACGTTTGGCTCAGCCATTGTAATATCTCATTTTTTAATAGTAACAGAATAGTGGTTTCGAGACCACAACTCTGATATGTGAGATTGAATTTTTATAGTTTCATTATTGTTTATAGGGTTGCATTAGATTCGTGTTAAATTTTGGTGATGAAACTTTAACATTTAGACAGTTAATTAAGTAAAAAGGATTAAATTGTAAAAGTAGAGAAAGTTTGTTGCTATTGGTAAATTGGGTTAAATAGCTTTAGAAATTTAATTTGGTGGCCTTAAATGGTAATTAGACCATCACTATCTATGATGGACGATAATGGGTATTAAGTTAGCTTAAATGAATGTTTTATTAAAGGAAAAAAAGGTAAATTAATAAATAAAACTTACGAAAAATGATAAAATAATGTTATCATCTTCCTTAGTGCAATGTTTCACTTAAAATTAAAAGAAGAACCACCATTTTTATCAAGCTTGAGGTTCAGTTATTTTCATAGCTTGCATGTAAGTAATTTCTAACCCATTTCTTGTGATTTTTATGTTTTTGGAATCGTTGCAACTAGGTCCAGCTAACCCGTAGCTTCATTTTTGAAACTGTTAAAATTTTGAATGTTTCCATTGGTGAATATTGATTATTCTTGATGATAATGATGAGTGTGAAGTCTTGCTTGTGATTTTGGATTGTTTTGTAATGTGATTTTTTTGTTAGTTTTGATTAAAGGGTTGAATTGTTTAAATGCTAGAATTCATGGGTAAATGTGTGGAATTTAGAATATATTTTGGCTAGAAATAAGGGTTTATATATTCTGTTAGCATGATTGAATGGCAAATTTTGCTAAAATTTGATATTTTAAATTTAGGGACTAAATTGTAAAAATTATAAAAGTTTAAGGAAAATGTGTAATTAATGAAAAGTTAAAAGTCATATGCATTGAATTGAATGTGAATTTAATAGATTGTATTTAAATACCGTATAGATCAAGATTTGATTCAAAAAGATAATAATCGAGGGAAAGGAAAAATTGTGGAGTAGTCCCTATAACGCTCTAAAAACCAGCCTAGAAGTTTAGACCAAATCCCGAAGGTCACATTGATCACCGAAGTGATCGGAAAGGCATTTACAAACGATTTGTCAAAATCTCATTTAAACGCAGCTCTGTTTAATATTTCAATATTTAAAACAGAAAACTTCAGAATACGATAAAATGTTTGGAAATATAAATCCGTAAAATCAAAAATTCATTCTAAGACAAAACTCAAGTTATGGAATTCCAAAATTTAATTTATACACACAGTCCCTTTTTAGTAAGCACAGTCCAAAATAGTTCGAAATTAAAAAGAGAAGACTAATTATTTTATTTAAAATCGTGACACTTCCGAGACCTCCGGCCTGCCGAGTCCAGCTTCAGAAAATGAGAGTACCTGAAAAGGGGAAAACTAAGGGGTGAGCTACACGAGCTCAGTGTGAGTCTAAACTAAAGTAAAAAGCAGGTGACTCAAAACAAATCAATAAACGGTCAGATATACGAAACATTCAGTTGGTTATACAAATCACGTTTACAAAATTCCAAACACACACAATACTTAACTATACAAGGTTAAACAAATTAACGAATACAAATCAGTACACATGCCCTAACATTCTGACAAACACACATGTAAAAAAATGTAGACTGTATGTAACAAGTTAAAAAAATAACCCTACCCAATCAGCCAAACACCTCTCCAACCACCCTGAACACCACATTTGAGCTAATCAAGCTCAACTAACCATGCACACCACATAGGACCTCGAAATGCCTATCTAGTCGTACACACAACATATGTGGAACTAAGCCATGTAAATAAAAGTATGCAGCTAAGTTGCCTGAAGTATCGTACTGTGTGGTAAACTGCTATACAGATGTGTTGCAGTTAAAACAGCCAAATCAAATTAGACTTCCTTCTCTTCACAACTAAAACCCCAATTTTATGCTCATGTATGAATACACATCAAACACTATCAGTCACACAGAAACAGAAGCTCATATTTAGTCAATCAATTACAAAATTGATGTACACAATTTTTAGACAGATACACAGAATCAGAGGTACACATATCCAATTGACCAGATTCAAAATCAATTATGTTAATCGAAGTCTCTAACAATTTTACCAAGGCATAACTGAGAGTCAGAACACACAGAAACTCGAACGTGTCAAAAATTGACACAGAACAAAAATGACGAAACAAGACCACACGGCCGTGTGCCCCGATCGTGTGTGGGTCAATACGCCCATGTGAAGGAAGCACACGCCTGTGTGAAGAAGTACACGCTCTTGTGAAAGGAGGCACACAGCCGTGTGACTATGACACATGCCCGTGTGACCCAGGAATATGGCCATGTGGAAAGCCCGTGTAACTCTCTGTCCATTTGTACTAAAATATGGTACAGGGTAGACATGACCGTGTGGAAGTCTCACACGCCCGCGTGCCCACAGGACACGGTCGTGTGTCTAGAACACACTCCAATGTGGAAAACAACAAAAATCCCCAAATTAGCCACACGATCGTGTGGCACCAAAAAAACCCAATATCGGCCACACAGCCGTGTGGCACCAAATTTGTCCTAAAAACCTAATTCTTAAATGCACACGGCTATGTGGCCAAGCCGTGTGACACCAATTTCGTCCTAAAACCCTAATTCCCAATTACACACGGTCGTGTGCACCACCCACGTGGGGCACACGCTCGTGTGGCCACCCGTGTGGTCACGAAACCACACCGAAACAGCCTGCAAAACGTGAATTTCAACCCTTAACTTGACCCCCAAACAATGTGATTTAGAAACACACCGCTTACTTTCAGGAACAAATAAGAAGTCGTTGAATTTCAAAGAATCCAACAACAATCCAATATCAAACTTAAACGGTTCAAAACACACCTTAAAACAAAGCCTAACCACCACGAATTGATCGATTCACCTCCTCGAAACCAATTGGAAGCCTCAATTGCATACACAAACCGATTCAGAATGTGATTAATCGAAGTGCACGAATACGACCTCCCTTAACAGACGAAAAAAAAAAGAATGCCAAAACAGAAGCGACAAGAACAATCTAAGAAAGAAAATGAAAGAAAGTTGATCGTACGAAAATAAATTGAGAGAGAAGAAGAAAATAATAAAACGTGTAAACAAGAAGAAGAGAACGTGTAAAAGAATTTGACTTCTTTCAAAAATAAAAATAAAAATAAAAATAAAAATAAATAAATAAATAAATATATTTAAACTTAAAACAAATTGAATGTGCAAAAAATAATTTCTCATAACACACATGAGGACTCGAACACGCGACCCAGAGATAAACTAGCGCACAACCCACCACCAGACCAGCAGGCCCATTTTGACATCAAAATGCGAAAACAAACACAATTGCTCAACCCACTCACTGACACTAACCACAAACCTCAAAACTTCTCACCCCAAACTCTCGGGTGTTACAGTCCCTATGTTTAAACCAAAAGTGCTTTAGAGGTAAGTTCATAGTATTTCAATACGTACACAAATTTCTACTTGTAATATTATATTATTGCTCTTTAGTTAATATGTTTATAGGTAATTATTGTATGAATGCACATACGTGCCCCTGTTTGTACTTCGGTACCCTTGAATTCACATACGTGCCGTTGTTTGTACTTCGGTACTCCTGAAGGCATATACATTCTCCTGATTCTATTTTGGTATCTTTGAGAACATTATATCATTACATCATCTCATCATTTGTATTCTTGAAATTTTAGTAATTAAATATTATGTGAACCATGTCTAATTGTATTTAGATTAAATGTTATACTATGTCCTTACTAAGCTATGTAAGCTTACGGGTTTCTGTGGATTGTTTTGTAGATAATCATTGCTGACTTTTTGGTAGGATCAACAAACCAACTCACACTATCCATCTAAGTTGGCAGTTTTGTATCTTTTGGGTAGTGGCATGTATATATAGATAAATATGTGGTTTTTGAAATGTTGATAGATGTAGTTCATGAATGAGATGTGTGTTTTACTTTGGGTATGTTTTGTATTGATGAAACAAGTATACATATATAATGCCTAGATGAACACCTTGATGTTTAGTTGTTAAATGAAGTGGTTTTAATCATAGTGCAATGCTTACTAGCTTAATGTCTTATAAATGAGGTCTTTTGATCATTTTTAGACTAAATGTTTAATATATATGTGGTGCCTTTGAATGGCATATTGGTTAGATGAAATAGGTTGATTTATTTGGTATGCTTAGATGTGTTGGAGTAATGCCTAATTCTATTGAATGTGTGCATAATTGGAAGTGGTGGAATAGGTATGGTTTGATCTAAAATGGCACGATTTTTGGGTCAAATTTGGAGCACACGGCCTGGGACACGGGCTGTTACACAACCGTGTGTCATTTCTAAATTCCTAGTGTTTTAAGTCAGTGAGTTACACAACCTAGCACATGGCCGTGTGTGGCAAGTCAGAGAGTTACACGGCCTGGCACATGGCTGTGTGACCCTACTTAGTGAGTTGCATGGGTAAGGACACAGGCTGGGACACGGTCGTGTGTCCCTTGTTTGATTGTTACACGACCTGGGCTATGTCACAGGACCTAGCCACACGGTCGTGTGACCCCTGTTTTCACATTTTTGCAACTATTTCTTAAAACTTCTATTTTGTTTCAATTGGTCTCAAATAGTTTCTAAACTATTTTTAGGGCCTTGAAGGTTCGATTTAAAGTCCAATTGTATATTTTTGATAGGTTTTTAATGAGTTTTCATTAAATACCATTGAATGACATTAGTGATATATTCTAGTATAATTATTTGGATTTGCTTGGTAATACTCTGTAACCCTAATCTGGCGATAGAGACGAATTAGGGGTGTTACATCCCTTTATTCAATTCCGGGTGATATCTTTATCTTGCAATTAAGCAGACCAATTATAAGTTCAATTGAACTTAGTGAGATTTTATGTGACTGTCATATAAAAAAATCAAGCTAAGGGATTGAGGGTTTTAAAGGAAATTTCCACTCCCTGATCATCTCTATCATTTAACGGATTGTATCAATAAAGCCTTTGCTCATCATCTCACTGTTGATTGACTTTTACTCCAATTGTAGTACACGTCAATTTTTCATCAAATAGAGGTCCTCTAAGAGTGCGGACTTGAATGCACCTCAACCAAAGTTCTTTCCCTCAAAAACTTAAATGGGAAACCCCTTTGTCGGTCATTGATTGTTTGATCTTTACTTCCTCAAATTTCCATTTCGTTTCCTCAACTCCTGATGAACTTGTTAGCCCCAGACTAGTACTTGACGGACTCTTTCTTTTGCCAATCCGGACAACTAAGCCCTGTATAACCTCGATGGACATAACCACCCTTAATTTCCCTTTATGTCTGTAGAACTTTAAATTCCCAGTCCTTGGACAAGTACATCTTTTAGTGCAGTCTGCTTTAGAATTTATTTCACCTAGTGATCGTTGCCATTCCTCTCTCACCGAGCCAAGAATATTCACCATGATATCATGGTTCCATGACGTCTTTCAGCCATGGTCTTAGTCCTATTTATCATGATGCCATGGCTTCTTTCAGCCATGGTCTTAGCCCTATTTATCATGATGCCATAACTTCTTTCAGCCATGGTCTTACTCATTTATATCATGGCGCCATAACATCTTTCAGCTATGGTCTTACTCATCTCTAGTGTGATGCCATAGCATCTTTTAGCTATGGTCTTACTCATCTTTAGGCGTATAGCCTTCGATCGGTCCCATAGCCTAGCCATGATCTTTCATTCACTATTCCCGTCACATTCCATCCATTCCTCTATTTTCCAACCTATACCTTGATGTTCGAACACCACAATCTCCCCTCCGTAAGGCTCGGAGTTTCGCCTATCACAGTTTGCACTCCGTAATACTGTATAGCGGTATCTAAAAATTTCTTCCCTTTTCTTGATCCTAACTTCATCTAACCCATCGATATTTTCCATTGTCTAACTTATACGATACATGTATTTCACTTACATGCCAACACTAAGTGCGCCAAATACTAAAACATGTAATACTGTCTATCACATGCAAATTCTACCCATTCATAGCATACATAATCAACAAAGATCATTCATCGTTTCAAATATGTAGTATAAAAACTCACCTTACTTTCTTATCCTTAACAATTTAACTTGCGCGATAGCCAAAGCCTCATTCATCCTGGCAGTTAGGCATAACAACCCTTTATCAATTAATCTTGAGGTCATTCAAGCTTTAAAAACCTAAAATTTATAATTATGCCAAAGTCTAGAGGATCCTTACTCTACTTTTTTTTCAACCCACAAGTTTGGAGGGATAAGGAAACTTACCAGTTCCTAATCTTCCTACTTCTAAACTTAAATTTGCACGATAGTTGTAACATGAAAAACTTCCTTCAGCTACATGGTATGCTATAATTCATTCTAGCAAATTGAACTAGTTTTCATACTTAAGGAGCTTGAATACGAGTAATTTTATTATGCTTTAGTTAATTTTTCTAGTTTAGTTTCAATTCAATAAAAAGTGTAATTTGGGTTGTTTTATGACCTAAGGGGCGGAAAGAAGCCTCAGGGAGGACTAACGTACTTAGTGAGTGTGCATGACACCATTCAAAGGAAAAAGAGCTCGAGGCTAGTCGCAATGTTGCAAGATAGGAGTCTAATGTCGCAACATAATGGACAGAGTGCCAAAATTCCAAGACTACCTTTGGTGTCGTGACACAGGCAGTGGTGTCGCGACANGACCCTGTACGTGAAAGCATTACCAAGCTGAGGGTGTTTTGATCCGCACAATGAAAATTAATGTAAAAATGTCAACTAACTTAGGGCTAAAGACGACGACCAACCCCAACACTATAAATAAACCTATAAGATACTTGAGAAGGACAACTTTCATAATTTAGAATTTTCTTTGTAATTTAGTTTTTAGTTTTCAGTTCTTTTTAGACTTAAGTTTTCTTTTTAGTTATTTTCATTCGTGTTCACCGGAAAATCTGATTTGTGAATTCGACCAACTCTTTGTGGATTTCTGCCCATAAATTATTCAATACAATTCAAGATTCTTCTTAAACCTTTATTCTTGATTCGTTCTTTATGTTTATCTTATTTATCAAGTTTACTGTGTTTATGGAATCCACAAGGAACTAATCCTCTTATGGGAGATTAGTGAGTGAAAGTATGATTAATTAATTTCTATGTAGGGTTTCTTTAGCGGATCAGCTATTTTGGATAGGAAAAATTTAAGCTCTAGGCCTGACAACCATAGGAAGTCATCTAGGTGGGAATTAACCCAAAATTGGTATAACCTATCTGTGAACCCCTTACCCACATCTGGTCTAAAGATAAATAGTTCTTGCCAACTCGTTAATTTAGTAGAAGGTCGAGAGATCCTGCTAGGGTAACGACTAGTTGATTGAGTATAAACCCAAAATAAGAATTAGTTATGACCATTGAAGCGAGCTAATCACCCATGCCTTAGATTTGGTTTATTTACATATTAGTTTTTCATGTTCAATTTATTTTGCATATTTATTTATTTTCTTATAATACACAAAATCTTTTATTTATGTTTAATCAAAATATAATTTATTTAAAGTATTAATTAGATCTATTTTTGTTTAGGTTAATATTAATCTAGTACTCGCCTCCCTTGGTTACGATCCTCGGAATACTTATCGATTCCACTGTAAACTATATTACAACCTGACCCATATACTTGCAGGCATCACCTCAATCTTATATCTTTAGTTGCAGTATTCACACTCTGGACATTAGTACGTCCGGAGGCGGTCAAGTTGTGGTGCTATTGCCGAGGAGGCAACGTTACTAGATTAATTTTAAATTTTGATGTTTTAATAGAATAATTAGGGAAATTTTAAATTATAGATACGATCTTTAATTTCTTATATTTCTATTTTTATTTTATTTTACTAACACTTTTCTTTTCTTCAAAAGATCTCAGCACATACCCTTGAAAAGAGGGAAAAGCCCCACATAATTAGCCACTGAAACCCATTCAACAGTACCATGGACGAATTTGATTTTATATGGTCTAATGATGAAATAAATTATGATGATGAAATTTATGAAGAAGGAGTCTATGAAGAATGGGAATTTAGGAGAATCAAAGATTGATAATGCTAGAAGTGAGTCAGCTAAGAGGTGAAATCTCAACATATCCGCAGAATAACAACAGGGGCATGGACATAGACATATCTTGCCATGGGTTTGATCAAACTCAAGGCGAAGGCAAAGATGAAGAAGAAAGCCCAACAACAATAGTATCTTGGGAAGGTGAAATCTTGAGTAGCCGGGCAACCTTAAGTTGGGAAAACAATCAAGAGGAACCAAGTGAATTGAAAGAAGAAACAATGCTACAAAAGGATGTTCAAGTTGAGACAGAGCCAATAGTGGAGTTGATAATTGAACGTAATAATAATTCAAGTACTGAATTTACCCTTTTGCCAATATCGGGTCCATCACAATGGGAGAATGAGCAACATCAAGATATAACTGAAGAGGTAAGTTGTACAAACTTATTTCAATTATTTTGTAAGATGCTAATGTAGGAACACCAGTACACCCATGGCGTAGCGGAAAAATTAAATCCGCCGATCACATCTAGGGATCCATGTGCGAGGAATGAATCAGGGTGAGAAGGGTATTAACAATTACCTTTAATCGTCTAGAAAACCAAAGATAACTGTTGTGAAACTGATTACGCAATTGTATGTCGATTCCAAGCTGCTACGAAAAGTTTCGGCCTCTACATAATCCACCCTATATGACAACGAATGACAAGAACTTTCTAAACTTTTCAGAGAGAATTCACTATATAATGGCTACTAGACCTTACTCATTTTTATTTATGGTCTATTAGGTTTCCTTAAAAACCCTATATTTCCTAATTCAGGAATAATTGATATTTTAATATGAATCAAAATTCATTATAATAATTAACTGAATATAATAATTATAATT
>CM025150.1:29347396-29359403 GCA_013467495.1 Gossypium gossypioides
GAATATATATAAAATTTTGGAAAAAAAATAGATTTTGAATTTTTGAAGATCATTTTGAATTTTTTGTAATATTTTTAGGGGACCAATTTGCACGTTTTTTAAAAATGTCAAGAATCCAAAGAGTATTTACATTAATTTGCTATTTGACTTGCAAATTTCAACTCTACTCTAATTTGAAAAACCAAATTACTTATTTGAATTAATTAGAAAAATCGAATAAATCAATTTGATTAACTCAAATTAGAAAATTTCAAATTTTTTTAATTAAATTAAAATTTACTCACTCCTAAGTAGAGGTGATCATGTGTCGGTTCGAGTTAGGCCATAATAAAATTTTAGGCCCACTTGATAAATTCATACCCAACCCGAAAAATGAGCCTAAATTTTTGACCAAATCCAACGTGTACTACATTAAAACTTTTAATATAATGTTTACATACTTTTTCGATATGTCAATCTTATCATCATATTATTTCTTTTATTGTTATATAATATTATAAATGAAAGGTGAGCCATGAAGCAAAAATATCAAACTCGAGCCATTATTTAAAAGGAGAATCCACCGGCACAAAGAATATAAAAATATAATTTCGTGCTTAGAAGCTAGAAGACTTCTAGCCTTCGAGTTGTGCACTGCCCAATCAAAACTAACTCGGGTTTGCTTTTCACAAACACAGTGCCCTAACTTTTTAAAACCTGCATCCAAAAGAGAATCTCTCTTTAACAAAACGGTCATACCTTTTTCCCTCCTATGACCAAGTTGCCTTCGCTTCAAACGAGTTGACTTCGAATCTGTAAAGGACGAGGGATGTCCGATTTCACCGGTCACTTTAGAACCTTCCAAAATATAAAGATTGTCGGTCCTTTTACCTTTTAACAAAACGAGAGTCTCACGAGACACCTTAATGTCGCTCGAATCGATGTTGATTTTGCAACCTTTCGAGTCTAAAATACTTAAGGAGATGAAATTCTTTCGTAAATCAGGTACATACCTCACATTTGAGAGTGTCCTAATTGTTCCATCGTACATCCTAATTTTAACAGTACCAATACCGATTACCTTACTAGATGAATCATTTCCCATTCGCACAACTCCACCTTCAAGCGAATTGTATGTGGAGAACCATTCTCTGTTGGGACACATGTGGAAAGAACAACCCGAATCTAGGATCCACTTGGATGTAACCTTGGAGGTATCACTCGTTGACACTAACAAGAAACCATCATCACTTTCGTCAGTCAAATTAACACCAACTACATCTTCCTTGTTACTCTCAGCAACCCTTTTATTTCACAGTTTATAACAATCTGCTTTGACATGACCTAACTTCTTACAATAACAACACTTTTTGTCCCACTTCTTTGATGTTATCAAAAAGAAAGCTTGCCTATATGCCTTGCTATCCGAACCAAACTCTTTGTCGAGTTTGTCTTTACTCAACAAATGACCCCTCACATCCTCGAACGAGAGTTTGTCTCTACCACAATCAGGGTCTCTCTGAAAGACTTGTATGAAGAGGGTAAATAGCACAATAATAGCATAGCCTGATCTTTATCATCAATGTTGACCTCAACATTCTTTAAATCATTAAAAAGAGTAATAAATTGACTAATGTGATCTCTTAAAAGCTTACCTACGTTCATGCAAAACGTAAATAGATATTGTTTCAACACCAAATGATTAGTCAGAGACTTAGTTGCATGAAGAGTTTCTAACCTTTTCCACAAGGTGGATGAATTTTTTTTCCATCAATACCTCATGAAATACCATATTCATGAGGCACAACTGGATTGTAGACAGGGCCTTTTCGTCAAGCTCTTCCCATTCTATCTGATCTAGATTCTCAGGTTTTTTCCCAGTAAGGACCTTTTTCTGGTTGGTCTGAACTAGAATTGCCATCATTCGAACTTGCCACAAATTGGAATTTATGACACTATCGAACTTCTCAATGTCAAACCTTGTTGCTGCCATCTTTGAATGGTCTGATCTACGGAAATTGAACTAGCTCTTGATACCACTTGTTGGGGATTGACCATATTAAGCAACGGACAAGTAAAAATAGCGGAAGAAATTGAGAAATTGAACACACCAATTTAATATGGAAAAACCCCTCCAAAGAGGATAAAAAACCATAGGCAAAGATAATTTTACTATAATAGAAAAAGAATAAAGAGTACAAAAGATAAAGATAAAAAAACTAAATTCTAAAACCCAAAAACAAAGAACCCTCAAAACGTAAACACAAAATTCTCCAAAAGTGTTATGAATTCTAATCTTTAATGGGTATGTTTTTTAAGGTTGTAAAAGAGCCTATTATAGGCTAAATTCATAGGTCAGATAATAATAAAATAATCTAGACTAATCAGAGTTCGACTAAAACAAATAAACAGAGTTTAACTGAAGATTATCTCTAAAATTTGACTGAAATATGAGGCATACTCAACATGGTCACTTCCACATCCAAAAAATCTCATTTAAAGCACAACCATTAGCGACCAAGCACCATATATAGCTGAGGAATTGTAACAGCCCGTTTTTCAGTGGTGTCGAAAATAGTGGTTTCGGGGCCACAAATCTAACAAGTGAGCTTGTAAATATTATTATTTAATATTTACAAGTCAATTATAGTACAAAAATAAATTTTAAATTGGTAAATTATGTTATTTGAATGAATAATTAACTTTAAGTGGTAAGACTCTAAAGTCAAGTGGTTTTAGAAAATGAGGTATCGGTACCTCGTTTCTATAAACTGAGTCGTAAATATTTTAATAAATATATATCTGAGGAATTGTAATAGCCCATTTTTAGTGGTGTCAAAAATAGTGGTTTCGGGGCCACAAATCTAACAAATGAGCCATTTAATATTTACAAGTCAATTATAGTACTAAAATAAATTTTGAATTGGTAAATTATGTTATTTGAATGAATAATTAAGTTTAAGTGGTAAGACCCTAAGGTCAAGTGGTTTTAGAAAATGAGGTACCAGGACCTTGTTTCTATAAACCGAGCTGTATTATTAAGGTTGTATTAAAGTTTTTTTAAGAAATTTTAACGTTTAGGTAGTTAATTAAAGAAAAAGGACTAAATTGTAAAAGGTGCAAAACATAATAATTATAAAATTAAAGTAATCAAATGATTTAATTAATAATTGAGGAAGGACTTAAGTGATAATTAAGCCCTAATTAATTTGATTGGACAGTTAAACAATAGAAAATGATAAATAATGAAATTTTAATGGCAAAATTGTAATTTAGTTGAAATTAAACAAAAACAATTTTAAAATTAAAGTTTTCCTATTCATTTTTCTTCAACATTGGCCGAAACCACCATGGGAGAAAGCTTTAAGTTTCAGTTTCTTCATCTTTTTGCATGTGAGTTCAATTCTCACTTATTTATTGTAATTTTTATGTTTTTGAGATCGTTGTAATTAAGTTTAGTTAGCCCGTACCTTTATTTTTGAATCTATTAAAAATTTTAGAAGTTCTCATTGATGAATTTTGAATGTTTTTGATGAATACCATGTATTTGAAGCTTTGATTGTGTTGTTTGATGATTTTGTAAAGTGATTTTTGTTAAATTTTGATTTTGGGATTAAATTGTGAAAATATTAAAATTTTAAGGTTTGATAGTGAATTTAATGTTCATTAGGGACTGTATAAGGGGCTAGTATATTTGGTTAAAACTTTGATTTGAGACTTTGATTTGAGAAAAATGGTTAATTTGATGATTTTTTGGTTAAGGGATTGAATTGCAAAAATTGTAAAGGTTTAGGGTAATTGTGTAAATTCAAAAATCACAAGGGTATTAATTTCAAAATGGATTGGAATGTAAAATGTAAGCTGATAATTGAGAAATTTTATATTTTAGATCAAGATCTCGTAGATACTCGTGGAAAAGGAAAAATTATAGAATAGTCCCTAAACTTCTGCAATTGCTACAATTTAATGCAGGTAAGTTCGTACGGTTTAAAAACTTAAATTCTATATGAATTTTTGAATAGTATAACATTGTATAATAGATATATTCAATTATTTGTGATGAAAGGTTATTTGTGAAATGTTATTGAATTTGATATTTGGATCGGTTTGAACGCGAGATAGAGTACAATAGAGATATGGTATGCTATGGGGGATTGGAGTGGAGATGGTTATGGAGTTATGTATATATGTTTCCCGAGTAAATCGAGGTTCATCATTTGCTATGAACTCTCGTGTTATACTCTCAGTTTTGGTGTGTTTCAGTTGGATTAGCTCTTACGAGCACTGGTGTGTTTTGGAGGGATTATTATGAGCATTGGCGTGTTTCAAAGGGATTATCTCTTACAAGAATTGGTGTGTTTGGATGGATTGACTCTCATGAGCATCTGGTGTGTTTTATTTGGATTGTCGATGTACTTTTATCCGTAAGACGTTCATTGAATTGAAAATCTCGGTAAGGTGTCTTATTTCATGACTTTGATGGATTTGTTATATATTTAAGTTTTGGATTGAATGTTACAATACACCAGTTGATATTATGAATGACAGGAACACATATGGTTGATTTTTATGTTTATACTTTGTACTATGCAAATGAAATAAGTAAGAAAAAGAATGGAACGGTAAGTGGCTTAATGGAAAGGTTCATAATTATAAGAAAAGGTTGATGCTTATATAATGTATTTTATGAAAGCTATTTATGTTATAATTGATTTTATATGATTGCCAATGAATGTACTAACATGTGAGTTTGATGATGCTTGAATAAGCTTATATTAAACTCATAGTATTGGAAATGGTAAGTAAGCAAATGGAATGAAACATGATCGTATGGTAACAATGATGAATTAAATGTTATGTTTATATATATATGGTTGATTTCATATGTATCATGAACAAGTTTGCTAACTTGAGAGTTTGAAGGTGTTATATAGGCTTTATTAATCCTATGGCATTGGTAAAAGTTTATATAATTTTTGTAAAGTTCATTATTGAAATAGAATATTATGTTTAAAGTTTATATGAGGTTACTAAGCATTCATTGCTTACTTAATTATTTTTCCTTTACTTTACAAATTATCGGAGGCTCAATCGGTTAGAAGTTCATCGGAGATTTATCACACTATCCATTGGACAATTCGGTAGTTGTTGAGTATTTTGGATAAGGTTTATAATGGCATGTATATGACGAATTGTAATGGTATTATAGTGTGTGTGTTAACAATGTTTTGGTATGTGTAAGCTTTGGAAAGCCATATTGGTTTTGTACACCTTGATACCTTACCAAGTTATGTGATGTTGATTACTTTAAGGTGCTTGTTGACATGATTCACTTGGCATGTTGATGATATTTGAAAATGGTTACTTGTGACATGTTTTAGTTCATATTTGAACTAGGATATTAAGTTTAAAAATGGTTTGAAAGTGATTTGGTATGTATACGTTATGTAAGATAACAATATTGATACTTTTGATGCTTTGCTAGTTTGTGTCATTGTGACTATATCATGTTGCATGTTTTGAATAGTTCAAATGTCATGTTTTGTGATAGAAGTGTTAATGGTCATAATTGTAGCATGTTTGATTAGAAGTTGAATTATGTTTGATGATGGAAATGTGAATAAATATACATGTGTAGGTAAGCTTTGATATTGCTTGTGAGATGCCTTGAAATGGCATATTGGTTGATTGTTTTGAGGCTATTGAATTGGTCATTATATGCATGTTTAGGTAAGGTTTTTATGTCTTGATTATGTGAACAAAATGCCTTTAGGTCTATGCATGGTTTGGTGTTGGAAATGACTTGATTTTGGGAAAATTCATGTCCACACGGCTTGGCGACACGACCGTGTGTCTTCTGTACGTTTTAATGCATGCAAGTTAAGCTATTACACTGCCCAACACATGGGTGTGTGGCTTGGCCGTGTGACCCAACTTAGAGAGTTACACGGGTAAGGACACGGGCTGATACACGAGCGTGCCTCTCAGTCGTGTGAGTCACACGGGCTGGCCACATGGCCGTATGACCCCTACAGTCCAAATTTTTGGACTTTTTCTTAAACTTTCCAAATGTTTTCAATTTGGTCCCGAATTGCTTCTAAGGTAACTTTAGGGCCTCAAAGGCTTGATTAAGGGACGATATGCACGTGAATGATTATTTTATAATGTGTTTATGATAATGTATGAAAATGTATGTTTAAATGTTCTGTTTGTATGGTAAAGCTCTGTAACCCTATTCCGATGACGGATTTGGGTTAGGGGTGTTACAAAAATTCTTAGTACAAGCTTTTTCAGCTTATTTTAAACTACTAAGCTTCACACTTGCAGGCACTCACTACTTTCAGAACTATAACTAACATAATTTTTCCATTAGCTGATTCAACTCTAATTAAAAGCTAAAACCCATTGCCCTTTACTTACTAAAGGACTCAAGTTAATTGTAGACTCCACGGTCCCAAATTAAATATATTTTTATTTTATTTTCAAAATTAATTGAAACCATAAACATCATATATTTACCACGACATACTTCAAAAAAGATTTAAGCACAATGAATCAGAAGGTAAATAATTTAAGTTAGATACAAGTTTAGAAGTAACCTATACCTAGAATTGGATGAGATTGATGGCGGCACAATGAGATGGCAACGGTTGAAGGCTAGAGCGGAGAAGGTGACGGTAGTGGTGAATGCCGGTGATAGAGGAAGCAGTAGCTTCACTAGAACCACAATAATGTCTTGACTCTTAAAGGCAGAATGAGTGAGTCGATGCAACGGTGATAGGTGCTAGCGACAGAGGAAGCGGGAGACAGAGTGATTGCCAAAGTGGAGACAGCTATCGACGGGCAGCAGCGCTGGACAGGTGCCGCGTGTGAAAATGATATGTGATTTGTGCAAGTATACACGCTAAATCAAGTAATAAAGTGATGAGTGAGTATTGTTCCCACGAGGATCAGATTAAGGCACAAAAGTGGTCAAGTTATTATAATAGAGTGTTATTAATGCTATGACAAAAACAACGATAAGTATGCAGTAACAATTAAAGGAGTAATGATGAATGCAATATGTGGAATTAATGAATACTTGGAAATTCTATGGAAAAACAAGAGTATAAATGTAAAAGTAAATATGATAATTACTACGGGAATATTATGTAAACGATCAAGTAAATAGCTAAGAATGATATGGTAAAGATACGACGGCAAAGAATAAGGGATATATGATGTTGATTTGGAAGGGGGTCTCCGCTCAAATCAACCTTCATCACTATCAGAATTGCTGTGGCAAAATCTCGTGAATTCTTCCTCCATAGTTGTTTCTATCAAGTCAATGGCTCGACATTCTTCATTTTTATTAACACATTTTAGCTTATTAAATACATTGAACGTGACCTACTAATCATTCATCCTCATGATTAATTCACCTTTTTGCACATCAATTAAAGTCCTGCCAATAGCAAGAAAAGGTCTTCTAAGAATAATTGTCACATCATAGTCAGCTTCACATTTTAAAATAAAAAAATCCGTAGGAAAGATAAATTTATCTACCCTTACTAATGTGTCTATAATTTTACCTTTCAGATGGGCATAGGATCGATTGACCAGTTGCAATGTGACCGTAGTATGTCTTACTTTCCCAATTCCCAGCTTCTTGAAAATAAACAGAGGCATTAGATTTATAATCGCTCCTAAATCACATAATACCTTACCAACATAATGATTTCCAATGAAACATGGGATAGTGAAACTCCTTGGGTCCTTCAACTTTGGAGGTAATTTATTCATCAACATTGTTGTGCACCATTCAGTGAGAGCAGCAGTTTCAAAATTTCCCAATCTCCACTTCTTTGACAGTATATCCTTCATAAATTTCACGTAATTGGGCATTTGCTCAAAAGCTTCCACTAATGGTATATTGATGTGGAGTTGCCTCAAGACCTCCAATTTCGAATTATGGAATTTCTGGTGAACATCCTTCAGGTTGCTGATACTGTTTTTCTATGGCATTTTTGTTGGTAGCCTAATCAGGTTCTGCCACAACATTCTTCTGTTTACCCTTCTCAAGTGCAGTGTACTTTTCAGATGGCTCTAGGATCTTTACCTGCTTGTTATTCGAGTTATCCTCTCTTGTCGTGGCAGCTTGAACAAGTTCATCCAACTGAGTCCTACTTCTAAGGGTGATTTCTTTAGAATGTTCTTTTCCTTGTGATCTCGAATTCTCAGTATCACTTGGCAATGCTCCTTGTTGCCTCAAATTTAGAGCGTTCTCTATTTGCCCCACTTGATTTTCAAGAGCTTAGAGAGACGTAGACTAACTCTGAATCACAACATCATTTTTGTCCATATACTCCTTCAACAAAGCTTTAATAGAATTAGACGATGATACCTGACCTTGTTGAGCATTTTGCCTCGACATAGGATGATTATAACTAGGTGGTGTATTGTGGATATTCTGTCTTGAAGAATTGTTAAAATTCCCCACACCTTGATTACTCGAATGAAAATTTGGATGCGGCTTCCACCTTGGATTGTAGGTGTTGGAATATGGGTTATCATTCTAGTTAAAATTACCCATGTAGTACACTGATGTTGGGTTTGATGGGCATTCATCAAAATTTTCACTGCAATAAACACATGACAACTCGATTGATTTCATCTTATGGACTGCAATTGAATTTTTCATTGTTTTGATTATGTTAGCTAAAGAAGATACCTGGGTTGTCAATGAAGTGATTGCGTCAAGTTCTATGGTACAGTAGCTCTCTCACCCATTCCAACTCTCGTTGTCAGATTTTGATAATCAATGTTGGCAATTTTTCCCAAAATCTCATATGCTTCATTATAAGTTTTATCCAACAAAGCACCATTGGTAGAGGCATTAAATACCATCTTCGTATGCGCATTCATTCCATTATAAAATATCTCCATCTATGTCCAGTGTTGGAATCCATGCATTTGACATTTTCAAATTAAGTCTTTAAATCGTTCTGAAGCTTCATATAGTGTTTAATTTTCTAATTACCGAAAAGATGTGATGTCATTTCTAAGCTTGGCATTCATATTTGGGGAATTATACCGTAACAAAAACCTCTAGAAAAGATAATTTCATGATGTCACTATCTCCGATGGTAAAGCTTTTGGTCATGCTCTTTCACGATCTCTTAAAGAATATCGAAATAGTTTAAGTCACAGAGTGACTTCAGGAACACCCTGTTGTCTAAACGAGTCACAAACCTCTAGAAAAAGTCTTAAATGTAGTCTTGGATCTTTAGTTGGTAATCCAATGAACTGTCCTACTGTTTGCAACATCTGAAGAATTACCAATTTCAACTCTTATTGATGATCTTGTATTTGTGGCCTGACTATCCTTGGATTCAAACCATCCAAAATTAGAACAACATGTTCTCAAATGGGCCTGTCTCGGTCATCTATCACCCCACGAACATGAGGATTAGTTCCTTGACCATTCAAAGTATCATTCATACCAGGTATCACCCTACGAATAGGAGGATTAGCATCTTGACCATTCGGATTATCATTGAGACCAAGATCATTCCCGTTCCTAGACATTTTTCGTAGTTCTTTTCACCTTCTTCGTAAATTTCTTCCAATATTTAGGTCAAAAGGATACTCTTTGTTAGCAAGAATGCCTCTTCTCATACACTGCTGGCAAACAAGTAGAAATTAAATTAAACCAAGTTAAATTAACCTAATTGAATTAAGTAAAATAACCAAACCAAATTACACCAAATTGTCGATCCCTAGCATTGATGCCAAAAACTTGTCATGTGTGAAAATGATATGCAATTTGTGCAAGTATACACGTCGAATCAAGTAATTATAGTAGAGTGATGAGTGAGTATCATTCCCATGAGGATTGAATTGAGGCATAAAAGTGGTCAAGTTATTATAATAGAGTGTTATTAATTCTATGGAAAAAATAACAATAAGTATGCAGTAGTAATTAAAGGAATAGTGATGTATGCAATATGTGGAATTAATGAATACTTGGAAATGAAAAGGTAAAACAAGAGTAAAAATGTAATGGAAATTATGAGAATTACTACGGGAATATTATGTAAACAATCAAGTAATTAACTAAGAATGATATGGTAAAGATACGACGACAAAGAATAAGGGATATATGACGTTGATTTAGAAGGTCGAGATTATTAAGAATCTACCCTTACTGTTAATAATGCCTCGACAAAATCATACTTAGTTTACTACTCAGAAGAGTTCTAAGATGGTCTGCTTCTTTCGAGAGCAAAAACTTGAAGTTACCTTACCCGTGTTTATAGTCATTAATGTGGTACCCTGCATTGTTTTCCTTCTGTGTGAACGCTACTCTATGTGTAGAGTCTACTACAAGTATCGGTCGAGTACTTGCTCATATCATTCAATATCGATCCAACTAATCCAACCTTTTCAGATATAGATTTAGTTTATGGGCATGCCAAACAATCATCTATGTCTAGGGATTGCACGAATACAATTTAGAAATAAAACAATTGAATGAAATAGTAAATTGATTCAGATGTACGCTTCACCCATTAAAGAAAGTAAAAGTATCATCATGCAATCCCAACCTGATGAGATTTAGCTCATCGGTTAGCACATAAAATTCAAAACCAAAATAACATCCAACACCATTTTCATCATTCAATTCATGGACGAAAAAAGTAAGAAATACGAAAGACTTCAGGAAAATAGCGTTTGCGTGTCCAGTTCACACTCCAGTAGCATAGTGTCCTGCGATAGCTGAGAGGGATTGCTTTCATCTTCCTCTTTCCGTCTCTACACAGCCTTTGCCTAAGGATCTCTCCTTCTTGTTCGCTCTTTTTGAGTTTCCTCCTTTGGCTTTTTATAGGCTTTTTCCCTAGGGTAAATCCAACAATGCATGTTTATCTTCTCCTCTTTTTAATTTTTTTTTCAAAAATCCAAGATTATCTTCTCCTCTTTTTAGGCAGATTTTTCTAATATAAGTATAGTTGGGCTGAAACTCATATGCGTTGAGTGTTGACTTGGTCTTCCCGGCATTGCCATGGCATTTATGCTGAAAAAATGTCCAAACTTTTATCGACAAACCTTCACTCCTTTATTTCTCGTTCATCAACCTGCACCTACCAAACCACCAAACACAACCCTTCCACATGCACTTAAATGTAACAAATAATATTTAAACATAGTCTAAGCTCCTAATGAAATGATGAAAATACGAATGAAATGTCCTAAAAGGAAACTAAATATACCTAAGTACAGGCAACTAGCTAGGTCTAAAGGCATGAAATATAACTCTTTTCAAGTGTTATCAATAGGTGGAGGTGGTATTGGTGACTAGTGAGCGGTGACAAAGGGAATTCTTTATGAAAATAAAAGATACCTGAAGGCTGGAATTGAATGGGTGCTGGCAACAAAGGAAATTGGAGACAAAGTGGCCATTGGAGTGGAGATGACTGTCGACAAGTAGCGACTGATGAGTGGTGAGTGGCACCATGGAACATGTTGTCAATGTTGTGGACAAAACTTAACTCATTTCCCTAATATCAATCATTCAACTACCTAGGGACCTTTAAAGTCCCCACATATGAACAAAGCAACCAAAAGATGTAACCCATTACCATGAACCTTAAATAACAAAGAACATTCTTATCTCCAAGGGAGGACTAATAGGAGACCACTTAAGCATAACAACTGGTTTCCCACCTGGCCAACCACATAGGTAGGGAACCATTCGTATTGTCAGTGACGTGGCACTACCAAACACAGGCCTCCCCCTATAAATATTGATAGGTGCTAAAAGTAACATATTTTTAGCCTCATTCTTAATGTGTTTTTGGGTGATTATTCGATGTTAATGGTGAATTTTATGATCCTAATCATTTAAATTAATGTTTTTATACTTAGGAGAACATTTGGGAGCAAAAGGAGCAAAAAAGAGTGAAAATCAAAAAATTGGAACGATTTACAGGAGCCACACGGGCTGGATCATTCCACACAACCTTTACACATGATCATATGAGCCACACGG
>CM025150.1:29392723-29409575 GCA_013467495.1 Gossypium gossypioides
GTACGATAACTCGACATTTACTTGTCACTTTATTACTTGTTACGATTGTGTACACTTGCACATTTTCATTGTTCCAAGGTGTTGATGGATCTGTTGCAAAGTCACATCAATACTGTCAAACCGCTCAAAACAGTGTCGCTCAAAACGAGTGAACCGCTTGGAGAGGTCCGCTAAGGTGGTAGCAGAAGTAGCAGGACGGTGACTCTGAGATGGATGAGGAGGTGGATCCTCATAGTGGAAGGAGACATCATCAATGAAGTCTACATGCTCATCCTGAGGGTCAGAATGAGATAATCGGTACTGAGGAGGATCCACTCCACGCAGTCACTCGATCCTCCTTATGTGACTAATACTCAATAACCCCTGTGGGGCCAGCTGTCCAACCAGTAAAAAGAAGGAAGACTACTCCAAAGTGTTGAGGAGGCCGAAGTGTCATGCGAAGTGAGTCACGTAAGGGCCTAAGCAAACAAGGCCCTTCTTACTACGCTTTGTCTAATGGCGGCAAGCAAGGGCAAGGAAGTAGGCAAGATTAAAGGTGCGCCCCATGGCCATGCTCCACAAAAAAATATACGTCGAATGTACCGACGACGCTGGTGCTCTCCCCTTGACCAGTGAAGGAGAAGATAGAAATAGGGGAATGGTGAATCGAAAGGGGTGATGGTGGAAGATCGGGTTGAGGCTATGAGGGCTGGACGGATGAGAAAAAAAGTGAAAGGGGAAGAGGGAATAGGACGGGGGAAAGGCTAGGGCGTAGGGGCGACAGAGTGGGTGGCTGGAATGGGGGTCGATGTGGGTAAAGGCAAATCGGCGGTAGGGAAAGAAGTGAGGAAGAAGACAATACAAGGGGAAAAAAATTTAGGGTTTGGTTTAAAAGGGTGACACGGTCGTGTAAAGGCCCGTGTTGGGCCACATAGTCGTATCACACGCCCGTATGGTACTTCTTCAGGCCGTGTGTGATTTAAAACTCTAAGCCTAGTCTTTACACGGCCTCGAACATGCCTGTGTGTCCAAGCCGTGTGTGATCACCCTTTGTTTCTCCTACACCCGTGTGCGAGGCCATATGGGACACACTCACCCATGTGTTCTGGTTGTGTCTCGCAGACGGTCGTGTCTTTTGCCCGTGTAACTTACTGACTTTAAATTAAAATTGAAAAATTAGCTCCAATACTGACACAGCCTAGGACACGCCCATGTGTCCAGGCCGTTTGTGCCACACGACCGTGTGTCTAGGCCATGTGGACCACCTCAGGCCGTGTAACCTTCAAAATTTGGAAAAATTAAGTCTCAGGACTCACAGGGCCAAGGACACGCTCATGTGTCCAGGCCGTGTAAGTTACACGACCATGTCTTCCCATCGTGTAAGTCATTGTAGAACACTCAATTGTGTACACAACCATGTCGCCAAGCTGTGTGACTCACTGTCGAATACCCCATTGTGCACACGGCTTGGGACACGCTTGTGTGTCCAGGCCGTGTGGATCAAAAATATTTTTTTATTTAATTTTAAATTAGCATGCAAATAAATTAAAATAATTAACAGAAGTTAAACACTCGGGTTACCTCCCGAGAAGTGCTTATTTAGAGTCTAAGCTCGACTTTACCTTATGCACGATTACGGCGGTTCTCAGAGCCGAAGCTCCTCTCTATCATTTCTAAAATCGTCCCCATTATAAAATTTGAGTCGATGTCGTTTACCTTGAATGTGTCATATGCCAGATGTGTTACCTTTATCGTACCGTACGAAAAAATAGTTTGTACCACGAATGGACTTGACCATATTGATTTTAGCTTTCCGAGAAACAATTTGAGCTTTGAATTGTATAAAAGAACACGATCCCTAACTGTGAATTATTTGGGCTACTTCAAACGATAGTCGTTGCGTCACCTTGTCGCTTCTTTGTATAGTCTCGAGTTCTCGTAAGCATTAGCTCGCCACTTGTCTAACTCATTTAGCTGCAACAATCTGTTCTCACCTGCAAGTTTAGGGTCGTAGTTTAGAAAGTTTATTGCCCAAAATACTTTGTGTTCGAGTTCAAGCAGTAAATGACAACTCTTTCGATATACAAGTTTGTAAGGAGATGTTCCTATGGGTGTTTTATACACAGTCCTATAAGTCCATAAAGCATCATCTACTTTTAAAGCCCAATCCTTTCTATTTGACTCTACAGTTTTTTCTAGGATGCGTTTGAGTTCTTGATTCGTAACTTCAACTTGACCACTAGTTTGAAGGTGATAAGGGGTAGCTATTCTATGATACACCCCATACTTCTTAAGGATCTTATCAAATTGAGCATTACAAAAATGTGTACCACTATCGCTAATAACCGCTCTAGGTGTTCCAAATCGAGAGAAGGGCTTCTTAAGAAATTGAACTACCACTTTAGCATCATTAGTAGGCAAAGCTTGAGCTTCTACCAATTTTGACATATAATCAACCGCCACTAATATGTATTTATTACCAAAAGAGCTAGGAAATGGTCCGACGAAATCAATACTCCAGATGTCAAAAATTTCACATAAAAGCATATAAGTTTGAGGCATTTCATCACGTTTAGAAATATTACCTGTTCTCTGGCATCTATCACAAGAAGCAACATACTTGTTAGCATCCTTAAATAATGTAGGCCAATAAAAACCTGATCCAAGTGTTTTATGTGTTGTCCTAATCCCACTGTAACGTCCTCCTATCTGTCTTAAGTGGCAGTGTTCCAAGATTTTATTCGTTTCTGATTTTGTAGCACACCTTCAAATTACTTGATCTACACATACACGAAAAATAAAAGGATCCTCCCAAAAATATTTTTTCACATAAACAATGAATCACTTCTTTTGATGATGCATCAACCCTTTTAGTAGGATGTTAGCAGCCAAGTAACTCGCGATATCCGTAAAACAAGGGACTTCAAAATCGGTTACAACCAAGAGTCGTTCCTCAGGAAACGAGTTATTTATCTCATTCTCATTAAGATCCTTGAGATAGGGATTTTCTAGTCTTAAAAGGTGATCTGCTGCAAGATTTTTAGCTCCCTTCTTATCTTGGATTTCTAAATTAAATTCCTGCAATAATAAAATCCACCTTATAAGTCTAGGTTTTGCATCTGATTTAGTTAGAAGGCAGCGAAGAGTGGAATGGTCAGTGTAAACAACAACTTTAGACAATACTAAATACGGTTTAAATTTATCGAATGCAAAAACCACAGCTAGCAATTCTTTTTCTGTAGTAGTGTAATTTTCTTGTGCATCTATCAAAGTCTTGCTAGCATAATAGATTGGCTGAAAATGCTTGTCTCTTCACAGTCCAAGAACTGCACCTACTGCAATATCACTCGCATTACACATTAGTTCAGAGGGTAAATTCCAATCAGGTGAAACCACAATCGGGGCATTAATTAATTTTTTGTTAAGAATATTAAATACTTTTAAGCATTCCTGATTAAAATCGAATGACACATCCTTTTCTAGAAAATTAGTTAAAGGCTTCCTATTTTAGAAAAATCTTTGATAAACCTTCTATAGAACCTAACATGTCCTAAAAAACTTCGAATAGCTTTAACTGAATTAGTGGGAGGTAGTTTTTTTATGGTTTCAATTTTCACTCTATCAACTTTAATCCCTTTACTAGAAATTTTATGGCCCAACACAATACCTTTTCGAATCATGAAGTGACATTTTTCCCAATTAAGCACAAGGTTCATTTCCTCACATCTCATTAAAACTTGTTTTAAATTTTTAAAACAAAGATGGAAAGAATTACCGAATACCGAGAAGTCATCCATAATTACCTCCATAATGTCTTCTACAAGTTCATCAAAGATGGCTAACATGTAACATTGAAAAGTAGTAAGAGCATTACACAATCCAAAAGGGATTTTTCGATAAGCAAACGTACCATATGGACATGTAAATGTCGTTTTTTCTTGATCCTTGGGGGCTATCGGGATTTGAAAGTAGCTAGAAAGTCCATCTAGGAATTAAACATGTGACTAGATAATCTCTCCAACATTTGATCTATGAATGGTAGTGGAAAATGGTCTTTCCTTGTGGCATCGTTCAACTTCCTATAGTCAATACAAACTCCATCCCGTGACTGTTCTCATTGGAATCAACTTGTTCTTCTCGTTGGTCACAACAGTTATGCCTCCTTTCTTAGGAACAACCTGCACAAGACTCACCCATGTACTATCATAAATAGGATAAATAACTTCAGCATCTAGAAGTTAAATTACCTCAGCCTTAACAACTTTCTTTATGTTCAGATTTAATCTTCTTTGAGCTTGCACACATGGTTTGTACTCATCTTCCATTAAATTTTTATAGGTACAAAAAGAAGGATTGATCCCTCTAATGTCAGAAATCTTCCAGGCTATAGCTCTTTTATGTTCCTTCAGCACTTGCAATAACTCATCTTTCTCATTCAGCTTTAAATCTGAAGCAATAATCACTAGTAATGTAGAATTGTTTCCAATAAATGCATACTCTGGGTGATTTGGTAATTACTTCAGTTTTAATTTGGGAAGTTCTTCAATAGACAGTTTCAATTTTAATTCCTTACTTACCTTAATGTCCTCATAATTTTTCTGTCTCAGTAAAGACTCATTAGAATCTAAATCACTTTTCCTCTCACTTATCACAGCATTATTTCCATCTACCTCCTCTCTTTAAGCAAGACATAGTTCTAACATGTCCTTATGAACGATTTCCTGCAATGAATCTTGAATAACATGATCAATAGAGTTAATAAAATAACATGAATCATCTTGTTCTCTAGAGAATCGTATGGAATCATAGATTTTAAAAATGACCTCCTCATCACAAACCCTAAGCACAAGTTTACCATCACCCACATCAATAATAGCCCTAACAGTGGCTAAAAAAGGGCGACCTAAAATTAAAGACACCTCAACATCCTTATCCATGTCAAGTACAGCAAAATCAATAGGGACTATGAATTTATCTACTTTTACAAGTAAATCTTCAATAATACCCCTAGGATATTTAATAGATCTATCAGCCAATTGAATACTCATCCTAGTGTGTTTTGGTTCCCCAAGAACAAGTTTCTTGAACATTTTATAAGGCATCAAATTAATGCTAGCACCCAAATCAGCTAATGCTTTCTCAATGTTTAAACTACTAATAAAATAGGGAATACTAAAACTTCTTGTATCTTTTAGCTTAGTTGGCAGTTTATTTTGGAAAATAGTTGAACGTTCCTTGTTGAGTTCCATAATGGATAGCTCTTCAAACATCCTTTTATTTGTTAATAGCTCCTTTAAACATTTAGCATATGTGGACATCTGCGAAATAACTTCAACAAAAGGTAATTAATATGTAATTGTTTAAAAAGTGCAAGAAATTTACCAAATTATTCATCCATATGGTCTTTATTCAACTTTTTCGGATATGGGATTAGTGGTTTATATTCTTTAAGCACTGGTGTCTGAATTTCTTCGGGTTTTACCCCCTCATCATTTTCCTTATCAGTTTCCTGTTGCAAGTTCTTTTTGGGCTTAGCCAACACTTTCCCATTCCTTAATGTAACTGCCTTCACATGCTCTTTTGGGTTGGGTTTGGTGTTATTAGGTAAACTACCTTACTGTCTTTCTGAAACCAATTTAGCAAGCTGCCCAATTTGATTATCGAGCCCATGAATTGATGCTTGCTGATTTTTCAAAGCTGTCTCGGTGTTTTGAAAAGGAGTCTCTAACACCGAACTAAATTTCGCCAACATCTCTTCAAGGTCCGGCTTATTCTCTTACTGATAAGGTTGTTTAAAGCTCGAAGGGGTTTTGATCTTTGGTTTCCTTGACCATCCCATAAGAAATTTGGGTGGTTCCTCTAACCTGCATTATAGTTATTACTACAAGGGTTATTTTGAGGTCTAGAATTAGTACCCATATAATTGGTTTGCTCATTCTCCATGCTAGGACTGAAGGGTAAATAGTTTGGATTATTTATTCCACCTCTATTTGCATCGCATTACATCACCTGATTTACCTGCGTAGTAATATATAAACCATCAATTTTTTATTTAATATTTCTACCTGGTTTGATAACATGGAGACTGCATCTAAATTAAAGACACCGGTTGCTTTCATCGATTTTTTCCTCATGACTTGCCACTGATACTTATTTAGTGTCATCTCCATAATAAATTCATAAGTCGCTTCAGGTGTTTTATTGTTCAGAGTTCCACCGGTTGCTATATCGATTAACAGCCTAGTTGAGGGATTCAAACCATTATAGAAGGTTTGAACTTGTAACCATAAAGGTAACCCATAGTAAGGACACCTTCTCAATAAGTCCTCGTATCTCTCCTATGCATCATATAAAGTCTCTACATTGATCTGAACAAAGGAAGAGATATCATTCCTCAACTTGGTTTTTTTAGCCGGTGGGAAGTACTTCAGCTGAAATATCTCGATCATTTGAGCCCATGTAGTGATGGAACCTTGTGGTAAAGAGTTTAACCACTATTTTACTTTCTTCCTCAACGAGAATGGGAACAACCATAAGCAAATGGCATCAACAGTGGCGCCATTAATGTTGAAGGTGTCACAGATTTCCAGGAAATTTGCCAAATGAGTATTTCGATCTTCGTCTTGCAAGCCATCGAATTGAACATATTGTTGTACCATCTAATAGTGTTCAGCTTCAATTCAAAATTATTTGCAGCAATGGTGGGTCGCACAATACTCAATTCAGCCCCAGTTAGAGTAGGTTTGGCATAATTGTACATAGTACGAGGAACAGGAGCTGCAGCACCTGCAGGAGGTAGCTGAATATTTTGATTATCACCCATCTCTTTAGTAATAATGTTGTCCTCTTGTTCGTCTACTAAATTCAGTCGACTCTACCTTGCTTCTCTACAATTTCTGTGAGCTATACTTTCAATTTCGCTATAAAAAAGTAATGGTACTGACGAGTTTCTTCTAGTTATAAACCAAAAGAACCTACTAGAAGCAAAAAAAAGAAAAAATTAGAATGTAAAAATTAAACTAAAACAAAAATATAAAAATAAAAATAAAGTGTTTCCTAATAATTTAGTCCCCGACAACGGCGCCAAACACTTGATGTGTCTCACATGACTAACTAAAAATACGACTACGGCAAGAGCACCTATCGATAAATAGTAAAGCTATGGTGAGTAGAGATATCGTATCCACAAGGACTAAAAGTATTAGTAATTATCGTTTTCCTATTATTTAGCCGACAAATTGGAGTGATTGGTTTTAAGCTAAAATTACTAAACTAATCTAACTAAGAACTCAACAGAAAATAAATCAGGAAAATAATCGAATGATAACCAATGAAAGAGACAATACCCAGGAAGGAATCCACGTAAACTTCATCTATTATTATAAATCTAAGTTAAACAATTTATTCACTTGGTGACTTGATCTATAGAAATCCCTAAATTATGCTAATATCTCTTTCGAGAGTAAGAGCAACTGACTCTAGGTTGATTAATTGAAATTTCTTTCTAATTAAAACCCCTATCATCGCATTAACTCGATCTATGGATTCCTTTATTAGATTTGACTCTAATTCAATAGATTTATGTCGTCTTATTTCTAGGATTGCATACAACTCCACTCAATTATGCTAGATCTACTCTTAAACAAGGACTTTTCCTCCACTGAATTAAGCATATTAAACATGAATTAAGATCCCAGAAATATGAAAACAAGAAATAAGCACACATAACTGAGAACAAGAATCAAGTATTTATCACGTAAAACAGAAATTAAATAATAGAATTCATCATAGGTTTCATCTTCCCTAGGTATCTAGCGAATTAGTTCATAACTTTGTATGAAAACATCTCAAAGTCAGAAAAACCACAAGAAACAAAGAAACTCATAAAAGGAGGTCTTCGATCTTGATGGGAATCTACTTCAGAGTTGGCTCTAATGGTGTTCTTCGAGTTGTTTTCGTCGATATTCTCTGATGGCCCTCATATCTCTTCTTCTATTTGGTATTTATAGACTTTAGAATGCTTGGAAAGCCTAAAAATTACATTTTTCTGCGTGTTTGGGAAGTAGGTTGCAAAATCGACAAGGACTGGCATATGACTGCGTGTCCAGCCCATGTGGCTCACATGAGCGTGTGTCTAGCCCGTGTGGATCCTAAAATCTACTATTTTTCTCCAATTTTTGCTTTTTTTTTTGCTCATTTTTCTCCCAAATGCTCACCTTGGCCAAAATAACTCAAAAACTACCAAAGTGATTATTGGATCCAACCGATTGAGCTTCCAATCTCTGCAAAACAAAGGAAAATAACTACTTAAGCGAATAATGCGTAGTAAGCTTGTATAAATTCAAACATAAACTCACCTTTCTTAAATTCATTTTTATGAAATATGTATAATATCTTTACCTTACCTATAAGCTTAATACAATCCTATAAGCACCTCCAAACTCACAAATTAGTAAGCTCATGTATAATACATATAGAAAATCAACCATTTCACAAATGAATATTCATGAACTTATCATTCATCACATAATCATTTAGTTCCCTTCAATTTATTTGCATTCATCAAACTTACCTTTCATAAGATTATGAAAAATTATCCATTTGAATATATGCCTTGCCGTTTACCTTTTCTTACCTGTTGAACCATCTAGAATTACATTGGATACTCGGGACTGCTCACACATAGTGTGTTTTTCTATATTACCGTAACCTTTCCTTTTCAATAGTGCTCACACGAGCTATGAAATGGGCCTGCTTACACGAGCTGTGGGTCAGAATGTTAGCTACACGATGCTACTCAGACGAGTTATGGAGAATCCGCAACAAATGTAGGGCCTCATCCATCGGTAGGACATTCAAGACCAGCACCTGAAACAAGAAATCCCTAATGACATGTTATTTGTATCCTAAGAATTGTTAAGGTTCAAACGGGATTATTTATTCGTCAATTACTCAAAACGTTGATCTATTTATATATTCAAGTCAGTTTATAACTAATATAATATAACAGATAATCAATGAAACTATCATTAATATGATTATAATTCATACGAACTTACCTCGATAACGATAGTCGCAAAAGTAGAGTTAGAGACTAATCTAAAGCTTTTACCTTTCCTCGATTTAAGTCCGGTTGTGGTTTATCTTGATCTAAATAGATAATTTAATTCAATTAAGTACTTCAAATAACCTCAAATATTCAATTCAATCTATAATTCATATAATCATGAAATTACAAAATTACCCCTCCTATTTTAACTTTTTCACAACTTAGTCCTTATAATCATAACATGCAAATTCACTATTTTTATTAGACAACATGTGCTAACCGATTATTCTAGGGGACCTAATTAGCCCATATTTACCCAAAATTAAGTATAAATTTCAAAGAATTTTACACTTTTAGCAAATTAATCCTTAACCCTAAGTTCATCAAAATCACTTAACAAAACAAGTTTATTCAATAACCAAGTTCAATAATCTATCAATTAACATCACAAATTCATCAATTTCATTCATAGGATATCCCTTAACCTTTAAAAATTTTACAAATTGACCCTCGGGCTAGATAGATTAAGCTAATACTAGTTCAAAAACATAAAAATCAATAAAAAAATCGAGCATCAAATACATACCATACACAAGAACTAAGCTTTGGCTAAAGCTTTAGATGGATAGCAAAGGAGAATCAGTTTGGAAACATCCAAATGAAGAAGAAGAAGATTTTAACTTAATTAATTTTATGTTTATTTACTAATTTACCATCTTACCCTTATTATTAATTAAAATTTTCAATTAAACTTTGTCCATAACTATCCACTAACATATTATATGGTATATTCACCCACTAAGTCCATTTAATTACCTTGTTAAACCTATTTAACCCACTTAACTAATAGAACTCAACTTTTGCACATTTTTCAATTTAGTCCTTTTTTACCCAATTAACCATTTAAACTTCAAAATTTCTTAACAAAATTTAGTACTTAATTAAGTTAACCCTCTAGACATTGAGTAAATATTAAAATATTTACTCTATCGTGGAATCGTGATCCCGAAACCACTATTTCCAACACCACTAGAAATGGGTTGTTACAACTCTCCCTCTAAAGGAATTTTCGTCCCCGAACATTTGACCAGAAAATAGGTTCCTGATTCCTAGGTAGCTTCCTCAACCCCATGATGTTGCCAGAGAACTTTAACCATAGCTATACATTTATTCCTTAATTCTTTTACTTCCCGAGCTAAAATTCTAGTCGGTTCCTTACTGTATGACATGTCTGGTTGAATTTCTACATCAACAGGCAAAATCACGCGTGAAGGGTCAGATCGATACCTCCGTAACATCGATACGTGAAACACGTTGTGTATTTTTTATAATTCAAATTGTAAACCTAAAAAGTAAGCTGCTGACCCAATTCTCCCGATGATATTATACGGCTCGTTAAATCATGGATTAAGCTTCCCTTTTCAACCAAAACGGAGAATTTTTCTCCACGACGATACTTTTAAGAACACTCTGTTGCTAATTTGAAATTTAATATCTTTTATTTTCAAATCTACATATGATTGCTGACGATCAAAATCAGCTTTCAAACAATTACGATGTACTTTGACTTTTTTCTTCCGTTTCTCGGATCAAATCGACACCAAAAAGATTTTTCTTACTCAATTCAGTCCAGTATAATGGAGTTCTACATTTCTAACCATACAAATCTTCATATAGCGCAATTTTAATACTCGTCTGATAACTATTATTATATGCAAACTCAACCAACGGAAGAAATTTTTCCCAATTTCCCTCAAACTCAAAAATGCAACAACGGAGCATGTCCTCGAGTACCTATATCACTCGCTCCGATTGACCATCGGTCTATGGATGGAATGATGTACTAAAAAGTAGTCGAGTACCCAAAGCTTCGTGCAATTTACTCCAAAATCTAGAAGTAAACCGTGGATCTCTAAAAAAAATGACACTGGTACACCATGCAGTCCAACAATTTCAGAAGCGTATAATTCTATCAGCTTCTCAAGTGAATAATCCATATGTACTGGAATAAAATGTGCGGATTTAGTCAAACGATAAACAATAACCCAAATAGCATCTTTCTTCCACAAAGACAAGGGTAACCCTGATACAAAATCCATCGTAACACGTTCCCATTTTCATTTTGAAATTATCACAGGCTGTAGCAATCCAGAAGGTACTAGATGCACCGCTTTAACTTGCTGACAAATCAAACATCTAGATACAAATTCTAAAATCTCACGTTTCATGCTTGGCCACCATTATATTTGTTTCAAATCACCATACATTTTGTTACTACCAAGGTGTATCGAATACTTATTATTGTGAACTTCCTGTAAAATCCTCTGTATAATATCAGAATTTCTCAGAACAAAAATTTTGTTTCAGAAATATAAACTACCATCAAAACTAACATGAAATTCTGAATCATATGTCTTTTCAATCTGTTCTCATTTAGTAATAAACTCGGAATCACTTTTCTGAGCTTCACAAATCTGTTGTAGAAATGTTGGTTTAGCTTTTAATTCAGTTAAAATGGAACCATCATTAATCAACATCAAACGAGTATTCAAAGCTTGCAAAGCAAATAAATTTTTTCTACTTAAAGCATCAGCAACAACATTAGCTTTTCCTGGATGATAATCGATGATCAAATCATAATATTTTAGTAGCTCCAACCATCTTTGTTGTCTCAAATTTAATTCTTTTTGCGCGTCAAATACTTCAGACGTTTGTGATCCGTGAAAATGTGACTTTTTCTTCGTACAAAGAGTGTCACCAGATTTCTAATGCAAACACAATAGTTGCAAGTTCTAAATCTTGAGTCGGGTAATTTTTCTCATGCGATTTCAATTGAAGACCCAATTTATTACATGACCAAGCCACAGCCATACACATGATTGCCCGTGTAACAAATAACTAGTTAGTTTATATATTTCACATATATAAGGTGAATGTATCACATTTAGTAATTTAGTTTTTCACAAGATCTCAATTTGTTACACGATCCAGTCACACAACCTTGTGACTATTGATAAATTTTTGCATCTAGGTCCACACGGCTTTAATGAGTTACACGGCCATGTGACTTAAATTCTACATGGTCACCATTTTTAACACAACCTAGGTAAATGGCTGTATGACCCTATTTTGAAAATTTTTCCTACTTATTGAAAAGTTTTCAATTTAGTCTTTATTTGTACTCAGGTCAACTTAAGAGCTTTCTTAAGCTAGTTTGAGACTTGAATTTGTTTTTAAATCAAATTATGCATGGATTATGAACTATTTTCATTATTTAATTGAATGTTTAATGTTGGAACTGTATGTAGTTTGCTCGTTAATTTTTGTAGCATCCTATAACTCAGGTTTGGCAACTAGACTGAGTGAGGGGTGTTATAATCTTCATAAAAGAAAAGAAATTAGAACAACAAAAAATGAACTCTATTCTACAAGAAAAGAGAAAATAAAATAAAAACCTAAAACTAAGAAAATGAAAAGTAAAAGAAAATGAATGTTGCCCTAATCTAAATTCTCTAATTTCTACTTAGCCACCACCAAATAGCTTATATAAGGTGGTATTTATAAGAAAAATAATATTAAATCATCAATTACAACTATGTCCCTCTCATTAAATTCAAACAAGGCAAGTTTGACCTAGAAATTCTACATGTTGCCATCTTGATTTTGGCTACGTTAGACTCGATGCCATGACATTGCAAGACCAATGTTTCAACATTGACATCGAAGGGCTCTAGGCCGTAACATTGATAGATTGAGGTTGCGAGCATTCTTGGTTTCTTCACACCAAGTCCAAGGTCGATTTCGTGACATTACAAGACCAATGTTGCGACCTTGACATTAGGGAGCTCAGTGTTGCGACATCGAAGGTTGAATGTTGCGACTTTACAGGTTGTCTCATTGATTGATAGAAAACGAGCAATGTCACGACATTCATAGGTGATGTTCGAACCTTGGGGTCAAAGAACTCCAGGTTGCAGCATCATTCTCCCAAGTTTGCAACATTGAAACTGTTTGCTCGCTAGCTTCCTTATTCTCCTCAACTAAGCCCCAGAAAATGTCTTAACCATAATTAAGTTTGATGTTCACGAAACTAACTAAAAATTTGATTAAGACAAGTGCACCTATCAATTAATAGTATAGCTACGGTGAACAAAGATATCGTTCCCACAAAGACTAAAAGTTTTAGTAATTACTGCCTTTCTATTATTTAACCGAATAATTCGAATGATTGATTAAAAACTAAAATTAACTAAATTAATTAACTAATGAACACAACAAAGAAAAAAAATAGGAAAATAACCGATTAATAACCAAGAAGTAAAACAATACCTAGGAAAGAATTCCCCTAGATTTCATATGTCATTATCAATCTAAATTACGCAATTTCTTTACTTAGTATCTTTGATCCGTAGAAATTCCTAAATTATGAAAACATCTCTTTTGAGCATAAGAGCAACTGACTCTAGATTGATTAATTAAAATTTATTTCTAATTAAAACCCCTATTATCACATTAACTTGTGCTATGGATTCCCCTATTAGATTTGACTCTGATCTGGAAGATCTATGTCATCCTATTTCTAGGATTGCATGCAACTCCACTCAATTATGCAAGATCTATCTTAAACAGGGTCTATTCAACCTCCGATTTAAGCACATCAAACATAGATTAATAATCTAGAAATATCAAACCAAGAATTAAGCACACATAATGGAGAACAATAAACTAAGAATTTATTGCGTAAAATAAAAATCAAACGACAGTGCGTAAAATAAAAATCAAATGACAGAATCCATCATAGGGTTCATCTCCCCAGGTATTTAGAAAATTAGTTCATGTTTGAAAATAAAAACATCCAAGATACAGTATAACCGACATAAATAAAGAAACTCATGATAATCTCCTATGAAATCAACTGAAAATCTTCAATCTTGACAGAAATCTGCTTTAGAATCGGTTTCAATGGTGTTTTTCGAGTTGCTTTCTTGAATATTTTATGATGCCTCTCTCCTATCTTATTTTTTTCATGTATACGTTTTAGAATGCTCGAAAAACCTAAAAATTGTGATTTTCCAAAGTTGGGTGTGAAATCCAGTGAAAATGACACGGTCTACCACATGCCTGTGTGGCTCTTGTAGCTTGCTCTGATTTTTCAGTTTTCGCTCTTTTTGCTCCCAAGTGTTGTATTAAGCATCAAAACATGAATTTAAAGGATTAGGAGTATAAAATTGACAATTAACATCGAATAATCACCCAAAAATACATTAATAATAAGGTAAAATTTTGTTACTTTTAGCACTTATCGAAGTTCATTGAGACATGTAATTGACACTTTTATTGAAAGAAACATAAAATAAGCTAAAAATTGCAATTGAAAATAAAATCCAACCTAAGAACGAAAAAACAATAAAAGACTCAAACAATTACTCAAAAAAAAAGCTCTTTAACTTAAATAGCTTAATTTTTCATATTGAAATACAACAAATCAATCAAAACGAACATATAATCAGTCATACATCGTCTACGACCAATCTTTAAAAAGTTTGGCCCAAAGCCGAACATCTCGAATTTTGAGATGTTTATAGGTTGTTAAGTTTGACATAGGATTTGACAAGAAAGTTTTCAACTGCATTTCAAAAATGTTAAAATCTTGCAGAATTGATATTTCAATTATAACTTTTAGTAATGTAATTCAAAGGTCATGTTATTTTCTTGAAACTCCATTCTTAAACAACTAATTGAATAATGTTTAATAAGCTATATGAATAAGGGTTCAAATATAGTGGTGAAAAACTAACTAACCTCAAAACCTACTAGTTGTCAAACTTTAAACCCTAAACTAGATAAAAATTAATTTCAACTTTGGGTTGTAGGGGTTTAATTTTTTGGGTTAGGGTGTCGAGGGAAGTCTTTTTTGTTAATTCCTTATGGAATTTGATTCATGTCTATATCTCTTATTTAAAATGATAATACATTAAGTGTAACGATCTATATCAATTTGGCCTATAAATAAGCCCTAAACCCTCAAAAGTTGCAAAATTCCATTCTCATGAATAGCAACTAAATTAGGTAAATTAAGGTCAGCTTTCAATTAAAGTTAGCATTCAATCAAAATCCTTGTCTTAACAAGGGACTGAAGCTAAAATATGGTGGATCAAAATAATTTTATGGGCATTTATTAAATGTTCTAGGATTAAGTGTTCAAGGTAATTATTTAGCATTTATGGAAATAAGTTAAAGGTTCTCCCTACTTTGAGAAAGCAATAGTGTCAAAAAGAAATCTCTTGTAGGTCCACGTTTCATTCAACATATGTTCTGTTACTCAACACATGACCTTGTAAATTTTTAGTCTAGGGAGGGTTAGGGCTTTATAATGATATAGGAAAGTGTTTTGGTGGGTTTGTTCGACTGCGAAGGCCAAAAAAGGTCTTCAAATAGTCAAATGTTAGGGATTAGGGAAATGACTTTAGTGTTGTTGATGCTTCGAGAGAGCAATGATGTTTAACAAAAAGTAAATGGTGGAAGGTTCTACAAGCTTACTCAATGCATGAACTAAAATATTTAAGGAATATGGTAATAGGTTAAAGCTTTTGGTGGGTTTCTTCATGTGCATGGATCATCATAAGTCATTAAGTAGTAAAATGTTAGAGATTAGGGAAACGGGTAAGTTTTGTCTGTAACACTGACAAGAATTTTCTTGTTTGTGTTTGGTGCGAGAATTAATGAAAGCTACCAGGGATGAGGCAAGCCAACAAACTAGTGGGATGGATGATCTTTTTGGTAGTAAATATCTTAGTGGCAATGATTATTTAAGTGTAGAAAAAATGATATTGGTGCTTATAGTTGTTGCTCGAAATGACATATTTGTGGAAGAGGAAGAATCAACAAAATATGATTTTGCAAATGGAATTGGAGGTCAAAACTTTAGCAATATACTCCTTTGAAATTTTGCAATTCTAAGGTTCAAGGAAATGCATTAGGTTATTATTTGTGTCTAACGTTATGTTATTATATAATTAGTTATTTTTAGCATGTAACGTGATGTAAATTATACTATTTTAAATAAATTTTGTGAACTTGTTGTTTAGGATAATGTAAAATGTGATGTTAGTAAAAATTTTGTTATTCATGTTTTTCTCCAATGTTTGATATATTTATTCAATAAACTTGTTAAGCATAAATGAAATGAATTAAAGTAAATTTAAAAAATTTAAAAATAATACAATGGACCTCGATGTCCATGGATGTGGAGGTCCCAAGATTGCACTTCATTGATACTTCTTTTGATAATCAATGATGCAAATTCTATGGAAAATTTATATTACAGGACCTCAACAAGAAAAAGGAATGTATTCTAAACCTTCGCAATTGGCCCACTAGTTAGTGGCATTTATTTTACAACCATGTCATGGGTTCGAGTCGCAAGAATTTCTTACTTTGTGGAGGAGGTGGTAATAATAATTTGCCCTTGCTAATGGTGTGTGAGTTGTAAAAAGGAATTCTAAAATATACGTTTGAAAGAAACCTATTTTAGAGAAATATTGTTTTACAAATTATAATAAGAAATTCACACAGCAATGGTGATTACCTTTGAATTGGTTTTTACCTTCAGTGGCGTGTAGTTAGAAGCTTAATTGGTGCCAAACGTGTTGAGCTACTAATGTGGATAAACAACAGTGCAGTGCATTGAACTCACCACACCTCTTATTTTTTACTAGATCTTTTTCATCCAGTGAAAACTCACAAGGCCAGTGAATTTTTCTTTTACGTATTAGAACCTAGTTTTTATAATCATTAACCTTTTTATGCCCAAAATTTATTTTA
>CM025150.1:29411224-29421874 GCA_013467495.1 Gossypium gossypioides
TTAAATTTTGATTTAATTCTTTAAAAAATAAATATATATAAATATAAAAATATACAATTTAATTTTGAGTTTAAAAAAATTCTTACTGCATTGCTGTGAATATTATAAAAGTGTCAATTGGAAAAACTTAGCTTTGATTTCTTGCAAAAACGTATCTATCCAAGGCTATTTAATTAAATAAACTAATAAATACAAGCACTAGCAGTTGGTTTTAGTTTTATACAACCTAAATAATGATGTATAATGTATTCATGAAGTCAAATACTAGGTGATTTTATCAAAGTTCACAATAAATAGATTAACTAAATTTAGACTTAAATGAGGCATGAATTTCACAATAAATAAATAAATTAAATTTAAGATTAATATGAATTTGGAATTTTTTTTTTTATATTAGGGCCTAAATTTCTTTTATATAAATTAGACTTTAAATTTGGTAATTGTTTTCACACTAGGCTTGAACTAAGCATTAATTCCAACATTGAGACTTAAATTTTTTTTGTCCAAGTTAGTTTTTGAATTTGACAATTGTTTCCATATTAAACCTTAAACTTTAAGATTTGAATGATTAACTTAGATAAAAAAAATTCAGATCCTAATATAAAAAAAAAAAAAACCAAATTCAAGTCTCAAAATGAGATTTAACCCTAAAATTTATGTTTTGGTACATTAATCTAAATTTGTGCCCAAACATGGTTTAAGGCCCATCCATTCATGCTTTTGCCCAAATCTTAAACCCAACAGAAAAGAAACTTTACCTTTTTCATCTCTTTCTCCAACTCTTCAGTGAACCGTCACAGTAACTGAAACGATCCCATTGTCGTTATGGCAGTTACTCTGAAAAGATTATCCTCAATTCCTCCTTTAATTTTCAGGAACTTTCCTCTTTCTACTCCTTCATGTTTTGGCTCTCTCTATAATTTCTCTGTGTCCTCAACTAACCAAACCGCATTCCCAAATAGCATGGTTAACTCCGGTCAGTTTCTATAGCATCTCAGCTGTTTGCTAAAATGTCTCTATGGATATGTATTGCTCAAATACTTACCGGTTAACTTTGCTCTTTCTTCATATTCTTTTTTCTGTCAAGACAGAAACTGGAGCTGACGTTGATGATGGCCAGGAGTTTTTAAAATGGAAAAATGGTGGTGGCCATTTACATAAGTCAGCTTGTATTGATCCAACTGTGGTTATCGAGATTGGTGCGATAGTTCATCCGAAATCCGTTTTGGGTGCAAATGTTCATGTTGGTTCAGGGACTGCTATTGGCCCTTGTGTTAAAATCGGCCAGTTCACAAAGATTGGGTAAATCTTTCAATATGACATCCCATGTTGTGAACTTTGATGTTTTGCTTTAATTTTATGTTTATGGCCTCTTTGTTTCCTGATTGATTTATTAAACTTTGTTCAGGTATAATGCTGCACTTAGTAACTGCACTGTAGGTGATTCATGTGTAATCCATAATGGAGTTTGCATCGGTCAAGATGGTAAGGTCAGCTTCTTCTGAGCTTGAAAGTTATAAAAGACATCGGATTTATTCATTTGGTAGTTAATCCGCTATCAAAATGTCTACATATATCTCCTTTACTTCCTTACCTGTGTTATTGGACTATTGAAGTGTAATTTTGTACTGAAGTTGAATTTGTTTATCTAATTTTATTCATTGCAGGATTTGGATTTTTTGTCGATGAGGATGGCAACATGGTCAAGAAGCCTCAAGTTGGTGTTTATTGGATTTTAAGAATTACAACATTCACAACTAGAAAAATATCCTAACATGATCATATTTCTTAACAGCCTGAATGATTGGCCATAACTTGAAACATATATATACAATCTATTAACTGTTAGAATAGTTGAAATTGTCTCTTATGCTACATAGGAACTTCTTTAAAACTTGCTTGTGTTTCGAGCACTACGAGGCATAACTTAGGAATTGTTTTATGATTAACATTTCTATTATCATTGAATTTATTCTTGTTGATTTAAAAAAGAAAAAAGGTAAAGAATTGCTGCTTGGGTATTTCAGATTTGTTGAACAAGTAAATTCATTTATTATTTTTTTCTGTGTTGTTTTTCCTCAGATGTTAAATATTAGGATAGGGAACCACGTGGATATTGGAGCTAATACATGCATTGATCGGGGCAGGCTAGTTATCTATTAACTCTGAATGTTTTCCACTTCTAACTTGTTTCTGCATTCCTGAGCAGACCAATGTTGAATGAAAGTATATCACCTATTTGGTTGTGCAGTTGGAGAGACACAGTAATAGGAGACCATACAAAGATAGATAATTTAGTTCAGGTGGTGTTTTCTGTCTGACCTTGTTGATAGCCATACTCTATGGTAATGCCCTTAACCAAATGCTGGCCATGCAGATTGGACATAATGTAGTTATTGGGAAAAGTTGCATGCTTTGTGGACAGGTCGGCATAGCTGGTTCAGTGATGTATGTTATTAGTATCCTTTAGTTCTTTTCTCCAGTTTTCCCTTCTAGTTTCTTATGTCTCTGAGTGTGCTCAAGTATGTGAACTTGATAAAATTTTCAAAATTTCTGGGAGTTGTGATCATATTTGGTTTCTGTCCTGCCACAGAATAGGAGACTATGTAGTCCTAGGGGGAAGAGTAGCAGTGCGTGATCATGTCTCTATCATATCAAAGGTATTTACTTGATATTGAGAAGAAAAAGTTAATTCTTGCTTTGAGTTGTTGAGGGTCCTTTAAAATTTTATTTAGTGACACAATTAAGAGATCATTTGACAATCAATTTGCATGTTTAGAAATTTAACATCATATTAGCAAATGCCTGGCAAGAAAAAGGACCTATTGCTAAACTTTTCAGATTGTATACTTGCTCAAAGCTGTCTTGCTTACTGTATGTTTTTCCTTTGTCATTGATTTGATTATATCCCATTGTCATAGCAAAGGGAGTTAAAGGTTTAAATGCTTCCATGAAGGGTATGTTTCTAAATGAAGTTAGTCATGCAGGTGCGACTAGCTGCTAATAGCTGTGTCACTAAGGACATCAGAGAGCCTGGGGACTATGGTGGCTTCCCTGCTGTAAGGATACATTTACATTCTCAATAACTTTGATCTGTTATCAATGTAGAACTATCGAGTAAAACCTCATCTGCCAAATTCTTTTTCTTGCAAAGCTGACACAAAAAGGGGCCTAAACATATTTGGGTTACTGCTTTGCAGGTTCCTATTCATGTTTGGCGAAGGCAAATTGCTATTCAATGCCGGAGTTCAAAAAAAAGGAAATCCTAAGGTTTATTAAAAGCTTAGGTCATAGAATTACATATGATACTTGTCTTTCTAGTAGTACTTACGACATTTACTTTTTTGAAATTAATTTGGAGGGAGGGGATAGTATGCTAACTTTCATTCTGTCAATATATTATACTTTTGGCTTAAACGATAAGTAGATGAGTCCTATGTTATGGACTCTTTTTTTGGCAAGACTTAGTGAAGCAATTAGCTGGAACTTACCTAAATGGAATATTAGCTACATAAGGATTCTTCTTTACAAATTCTTATGATTTAGTTGTTAAAGCATATATGAGCTGCAACTAGGTTAGGAAGATTAGTTTGAAATCCCTTAAATTGAGGGATTTGATTAGGATATTTTGTTTGATTATGATTTAGTTTCCTATTTTCCCCTCAGTAATCCCCTATATGATATCATGTATTGTGAAGGTGGATATAAGAATTTCAGAATCATTTTCTCCTTTAATATGGTATTAGAGCTTTAGGGATTTTTTTTTTTGAATTTATTGTTCTGTTTTGCTCAACCTTCATTGTTGCCATTACAATACTATTTTAGCCTTCATCCCTGCCACTTCTGCATAATTTTTCCCATTTCCTTATCAACCTATTTCAACCTTCATCATTGTCATTGTTGTGTAAATTTTCCCTTTTCTTCTCTCCATTTTCCATTCCTTCACCGCATCAACTAATTGGTACAAAATTGAAATCTGAAGAATTCAATTCGCCCATGAGCAATCTAAATATGAGGAAACCTTGATAATGAGTAGGTTAAATAATAAAGAAATTGAGAAGCTCGTTGGGGTCTCTTGAGAAACCTTTTGGAACATCTTGTTCTTTATCCTTTTCAAGTAAATGTTCATTTACTTTTTCCATGAATGCCTCAGAAAAACTTTATGGTAACTCTTGGATGATAGACTTCGGAACCACATACCATATGTCCCCAACATCTCAATTCTTCCATTCCTATACCCCATGCGCAAGTAACAAAAAAAAAATTGTAATGATCAATATCCTTTTAGCTACTGTTGCAGGATTCAGAGACATACATATCGCACCTATTTTTGTCCTTAAAAGTGTCTTCTATGTACCAATATTGTTGGCCAATCTTATCTTCATTCAAAAGCTTATGATCTCAAAAGTCATGCTAGTTTTTTCCCTTCTTATTGTGCCTTTCAAGACCTAGGCATGGGGAAGACGATTGGGCTTGCTAAGAGGAGGTGTGATCTTTATCACCTTAAATCATCTTAGAAAATTAGAAATAACTTATCTCTATCCTTTCTTAATTCTTCAAATAAAGTTACCATTTGGCCGTATCACCTAGCCTAGGTTATCCATCTTTTAGGGTTTTAAAGGTCATATTTCCTCTCTTTTTTTTTCCAAGGATTAGATATTGGTGAGTTTGATTGTGATATTTGTGAATTGGCAAAACACATTTGTGTCTATCTTCCTATTAGCAACACAAGAAGTTCTTAGCCTTTTTCATTAATACATAGTGACATAAGGGATCCTTCTACCATACCAAATGCTTTTGGGTCTTGTTGGTTTGTATCTTTAATTGGTGATTATTCTCGAGGTACATGGCTCTTCTTCCTTAAACAAAAATCTGACTTCAGCATTATTATACCTAATTACCACTCAATGGTTCAAAACAAATTTGGGGTTAGAATAAAAAGCTTTAGTACAGACAATGGTAAAGATTACTTCAACCAAAATTTTCCACTATACTTTCAATCATAGGACATTAAACATGATTTATCTTGTGTCATCATATCACAACAAAATGGGTTAGCTGAAAGAAGAAAAAAGGCATTTACACAACATTGCTCGTATTTTACCCTTTCAAGTGAATGTTCCCAAGTCCTTTTGGGGGTAAGTTGTTCTTAATGCCACGTACATGATAAATAAACTTGTTTAATGTGTATTAGACCCCTAAAAAAAGTCCCATAGAACTCGAATAGTTTTTAGTTGCTTTTGAACCTCAAATGGTCTCTCACTTTGAGTATTTGGGAGTATTACCTTTGTTCATTTCCAAAACCAACATAGATAAAAACTAGATCCTTAAACCATCAAACCTATCTTTCTGGGTTACTCACCCGCCCTAAAAAGATACAAGTGATATAATCCTTTATAAAAAAATGTTTACATCTTTGTTGATGTCATCTTTGTAGAAAATGCACATTTTTTTCCTCCAAGTCCTATCTTCGGGGAAAGATATCAATGATGGAAGATAGCACTTTTGAGTTTTTTGAATAATTTTAAACCCTCGATCTTCCTTCAACTTGTGTTGTTAAACCCGAGTCCTCTAAACCTATCACTTTCAAGTCGCCTAAATCTCGTGCTTTTGAACCCAGGTCCTCTAAAGTTACCAATTACGAGCCATTTGATTCTTGTGTTGTAAACTTGAGTCCTCTAAACCTATCACTTCTAAGTCACCTAATCCTGCCTCTAAACTTGTGTCATCTTCCCTACAAACTAGCGTTGCTCATAATCTTTCACAATTCTTATGTGTATTTAAGAAGAAATATCATTTTAGAACTGACACAAGTTTAAGAATCCAACTCAAGCTCTGGGAATAAAATCATGGTAAGATTTAACCCCTTCTCCCTTTACACACACAAACTGTTGAAAAATCTATTGAACCAACAAATGACCTTAACCTCCCTATTGTTGTTAGAAAAGGTAGCAAAGAGTGCACTAAACATCCTCTTTATCATTTATCTTATTACGTCTCTTTTAAGCACCTATCACAAGCCTACAAGATGTTCATTGTTTCTAAGCCATTGTCAAAAAGAGAATGGATGGATGCTATGAGAGAGGAGATAAGTGCTTTAGAAAGAATAAAACATGGGAAATTGTTGGGTGTAATCCAATCTCTACCCTTAATAGTTCCAAATCTTAAGTTGGGAGGAGTTAAAGAATAATTAATTGTTGATAAAAGGATGTATCAAAGGTTAGTTGGTAGGCTTATATATCTTTCTCATATTTGACTAAACGTATCTTACTCAATGAGTGTAATAAGTCAATTCATGCATGATTCAAAAGAACCTTATCTTCAAGCTGCTTATAGAGTGTTGCATTACTTGAAGCGGGATTTGGGGAAACGAATCTTGTTCTAAAAAAGTGATACTCTTAATCTTGAAGGTTACATCGGTGTTGACTATACGGGTTCTCCAGTGTATAAAAGAGAAATTTTAGGGTATTATACTTTTCTTGGAGGTAATCTAGTAACATGAATGAGCAAGAAACAAAATATTGTGTTAAGGTCATATGAGAAATCAAAATTTAGGGCTATTCTCATTTAAACTACTATGACTACAGATTATTCTAGATGATCCAGGAGTCAAATTGAAAGGTCTTATGAAGCTCTATAATGACAACAAACCAACTATTAATATTGCAAATAATCCTATACAACATGATAGGACAAAACATATTCTAAGAAAAATTAGATTATGGGATAATATGCATGTTATTTGCTTAATCAAAATTTCAATTAGCAAATGTTTTAATGAAAAGGATGAACAATTCAAGTTTCTATGAGCTTATATCCAAGTTGGGAATTGAAGACATCTTTTTCTCAACTTGAAATGTAGTGCTAAAATGCATGAGTGAAGGATTTGATTAGATATTATTTGATCAAGATATTTTTTTATATTATTTAGTTTTCTATTTTTTCCTTTATGATAATGTAAAGGTAGATGGATAAAAATTTCAAATTTATTTTCTCCTTATATTGGTATGAATTACTATTTTTTCATGATTTTCTAATTGAAACATTATAAACCTCTAATTAACAGAGGCGATTTTCTTATTAATAAGATTAAGTAAAAATTATTACTAAACTTGCAAGAATGGAGCTCTTCTAACAAGGTCTAAGGTATCAATTTCTTTTGATGAGTTAAATTTTCTTACTAAGTTTCTCTAAAAACAAGAATAATGAGCTAATCCCTAATTCAATCAAGATATAATTGTGCATCATTAATGACTTGATCCTTATCTAGGGAATCTAATAATTTGACGTTAGATCCAAACACCATGGGTGATGAAAGAACATGTGAGAAATTGGAGGCTTCAATCCAAACAACTATCTTGGAATCCGAAGTCAGGATGGAAGTTAGGAAGCACCAACTAACACCAATTGAAAGTTCTCTTTCAACCTTCAAATTTATTGCGTAACAAATGATAAGACAGGAATTGATAAATATTGTGTTGGTCAACTAGTCATGTTGAAGGCAAACAAAAATTCTTGATGACAAATAATGAACTTGGAAGTGGCAACAACAGTGGAGGAACAATACCACACTTCACCAAGTTCGATTTCCCAATTTATGATGGGTTTGAGGAACTTTTGATATGTCTTCTCCAATGTTAAAATTATTTTACCAACCAACAACATTTATAACAAATCAAGTTAGTCTAGTAGTTTTCCACTTGTTGGGGGAAACCCAATTATGGTATTATAAAATCAAGCAATAAAAGTTAGATATCAATTTATACAAATTTACTTAGTTTTAAACATTGCATTTTGGCCTTCCAATATGAGGTAACATTTTTGAGGACATGTTAATTTAAGGCAAACAAGTTATGCGCAGGAGTATTAATGACTTTTTTTTGAATTGACTAACAAGTATTTTATTCACTACTAGACTAGTTGACTCCATTCATTTGGATGTAGAGGTGTAGCTGTTGACAAACCTTATGCAAGCCATGAGCTTGGTAAGGATTTTGAGAAAAAAAAAGGCAATAGATTCTTGCGAGTTTACTTTGCAATTTCAAAACAGCATCTAAGATGGTCATCGAATCTAATAACTTAACAAATTCATCTCCAAAATTGTCACTAAGGAAACATAGTTTCAACTAATTCTCGAGTGTTTCTTTTCCATTTATTATGAAATTAATAAGGGTAGAAATGACAAAAATGCAATTCAAGATATTATGCTATAATTATGAAGAAGTATTTGTTCAAAGGCATCAATGTAAGAAGCTATTTTCAATAGAAATTGAATGCAAACTAGACCAACCTATTCAAGGAAAACTTATAGAACCAACCACCTCTTTACATACAATAATGAGGAAAAAAGGGTTTAATACAATTCAATTGTAGGCTATGATAATAATCATGCCTTACTAAGTTTGGTTGATTTTGGAAGCCCCACAATTTTATTAGCTCTATTACTTCTACCATATTGGGATTCAACATCCATCCTTCAATCTAATCTATCGATTTCAATGGCAAAAGGAGAGAAAGTTTCTAGTGTCAACACATGTTTGGCTACGCAAAATTTCATTGTTAACCATCCATTTCTTGATGACTTATTTGTGATTCTATTCGATGGTTTTGATATTGTTTTAAGTATCAAATGACTACAAACGTTAGGGCTAATCATATGGGATTTTAAACCTAAGCTATAAATTTTAACATGGACAACTCTTTCATAATGCTTCATGGGTAGCTTGCATTTAACCAATTACGATGCCATTGGCTTTAGGCCTTAACTTTATTGAAGGAATTAGACTAATTAATGAGAAAATTCATTGATTTATTTCATAAACCAGAAGGGTTGACACTATTTTAGAGTTGTGATCACTGCATACGCTTATGACATAAAACAAGACGAATAGTGACCTTATTGGTACCCTTATTTACAAAACGGATGAAATTGAAAGCTAATTTAAATATATGTTGCAATAAGGAATTGTTTACTCATTCTAATGTCACTTTCTCGTTTCTAGTTTTATTGGTCCAAAAGTATGATGCATATGACGATTTTGTTTTGATTATAGAGATCTCAATACAACGACCATCAAATACAATTTTTTTATTATCATGGTAGACAATCATTGGATGAACTTCATGAAGCTTAATTTTTCATTAAATTGGACCTTTGTTCTAGATGTTTGACCAGCAAATACAATTTTTTTATGATCATGATAGACAATCATTAGATGAACTTTATGAAGCTTAATTTTTATTAAATTGGACCTTTGTTCTAGATGTTTCCTAAAGTTTGTGGATTAAAAAGATTGCCCTTCGCATACAACATGACCATTTTGAATTTTTAGTCATGTCGTTTGGGCTTACCAATGCCCTTTACGTTTCAAGCATTAGTGAATGAGATATTTTAGCAGCACTTATGTCACATTGTTTTTAATGCTCACCCACTAAGCACTTTGGTCGTGGATTGTTGGAACTTAATCAACGAGGGTTGGGTTATTGAAGTCAAACATACCTTTAGAGAAGGCAACAAATGTATAGATCATCTTGCAAATATGGTGCAGAACAATAGTGTTGGTTTAGTCTTATTAGATTCTTCGCTGTTGAGCATTACCCCATTACTATAAATTGATGCTTATGGTAGAGGTAAACGTCATTTGTAATTCTTTTTTATCCTTTTTGTACTAAAAAAATATGGAACATTTGCTACACCTAAAAATTATGTTTGATTTTCAATGAATGCATTATTATTTTTTTAAATATCTAAACACTCCTCTAGTGAAACTCAAGTTGCATATTTGGGCCATATCATTTTAACTACCGTTGCATCTATAGATCCTACAAAATTTTGGGCTATTTCCACCTGACCCCAACCTAGTAAATTACATCATTACATGGTTTTCTTATTCGGTTAGGTATTATTGAAAATTCATCATGAATTATGGCCAAGTTGCAACTCTAGTGATTAGTATGATCAAACAAAATGCTTTTTAATGGACAAATACAAGGTGTTATTGCATTTAAGGCTCCAAAAAAGGCTTTAATTGTTGCTTTAAAGATACAAATGTCAAATTTTAAGGAGAAACTTGTGATAGATTGCAATGTTTTGAGAGGTGAAATTGGAATTGTCCTTTAACAATAAAGTCACTTGGTTGTCTTTTTCAGCTAAAATTTGTCAAAATGTCATTTAAAGTTAGCTTCTTATGAATGGGAATTGATCAGGTTGGCTAAGGCAATCTAACATTAGCACCTTCATTGTGAGGATACTCATTACTTTTTGAACCAATCGGGATTGGTTTACAACTTAGGAAACAGTGTCTGAAGGTATTATTTTGATGGGAAATAATGCTTCATGTAAAATTGCAGGTGTTGGAACAATTAAAGTTAAGATGTTTGATGGAGTTGTTAGAACACTTAGTGACGTACGACATGTTCCAAAATTAAAGAGAAATTTAATTTCGTTAAGTACTTTTGATTTAAAGGGTACAAATACACAGTTGAAAGTGGGGTTTTGAGGATTTCCAAAATTTTCCTCGTTGTGATGAAAGGGCAAAGAAAGACTGCTAAGTTATATGTTTTGCAGGGTTCTACTGTTATTGGTGATGTAGCTGTCGCATCCTCTTCCTTGTCAGATGATGATATTACTAAACTTTGGCATATGCGCCT
>CM025150.1:29522233-29533725 GCA_013467495.1 Gossypium gossypioides
ATATCCATAATATCAATTATCAAATCAAGATTATAATTCACATAATTATACATAGTAACTCATCCAAAACATAAAATGACAAATTGAATCTCTATATGAACTTACCTATTCCAAAATGATGCCCTAACGTGATCCAACGACTAATATGCTATTTTGGCTTTCCCACAATTAGTGTCTGTTTGAGCCGTTTCTTGATCTATATAATTATTTTTATTCAATTAATCTCGTTCCAACATTTAAAATAATTAATTTAACATATAACCCTTTATAATTAAAATTTACAAAATTTCCCTCAAATTTTACCTTTTATGCAATTTAGTCCCTAAACCCCAAACTAGTAATTTCACCATTGTTAACCATAAATCATGCTAGCCAATTTTTACCTAATCTTATAACAGCCCATATTTATCCATAACTTACAATATTTTCCTTGAATTTTACCATTTTCATAAATAAGTCCCTAAACTTGAAAATCATCAAAAATTACTTAACAAAATACTTATATTTAACAATCAAGCTTAATAATCTGTCATAAAATTTCAAGAACATAAAAAATTCATCCATGGTAAAATTATAAACATTTAACAAATTGACCCCCGGGTTAGCTAAATTAAGCTAATACGAGCCTAAAAACATAAAAATCATTAAAAACGGGTAAAAATTACATACCATGCATGTGAAATAAATCTTGGCCGAAAGCTTGGTTTAAGCTTCCATGGAGTTTCAGTCTTATCCCCAAAAAGATGACAAAAAATGGCTTTGTTCATCTTTTAATTGATGTTTTAATTTCATTTATTTATGTAATTACAAGTTTGCCATTTACTATTTAATAAAATTTCATAAAACATATCACCTAAACCATCCACTATCTAAAAATTATGGATAAATTACCATATAAAGACATTCAAATATGTTTCTATGCTCAATTAACCCATAATAATCAATAGCGATTAACTTTTGCATATTTTACGATTTAGTCCTTCTTCCTTAATTAACTATCTAAACATTAAAACTTCTTAACCAAATTTTAAGACAACCTTAATAACACTCCGTAAATATTTAATAAAAAATTTACGGCTTAATTTATAAAAATTTACGGCTTTTCTTGATGTAAGTTAAGTTAGTTAACACTGTAGCTAAGGTTTATTTGCATTTCAGTCCCTATACTTTTTTTTCAAGACTCTTTAAGCTTTAGTTTAATTTATTACAGTTTATTTTACTTTAAATCTGTTAAAGCTTGTTCCTTCTATGTTTCTTGCCTTAGATTTCTTGTTAAATGCTTTTGGTTTCATGTTATTTAAGTTTTCTTGCATAAAAATCTCAACTTTCATATTTTTCTTAAACTTTACTTTCATGGTTTCCTTGCTTTCCATTGTTATGTTTATTTTATTCACTTTAAGAATGAGTAACTAAACCTTTAAGAAGGTTGGTTGATGGAGATGTGGATAACTAAAATCTTTGGACAAAGGACTAAAACGGAACAAATTAAACTAATTTGAATGGAACTAAGAACTTAGGTATTGACGCCCCTAAGGAAATATCAAGATAAAGTAAGACTGATAGGTAATCTTGTCGAGCACTTGTTCGTTAGTCCCGGATTAACCGACGATATTGGGAGGTAAATAGGACCTAATTCGTTTAAGTCGGTAAAGTTGAGATCGAGAGATAAAATGGAGCTACTTAGTAATTTAAGCGATTAATGTCCGTAGCCCGAGATTTGGTGAACCAAATCAAAGTCAACCAACCCCCATTAGTGATTGTTGGATAGTCTCGTTAGTTTACATTTCTTGCAATTTAGTTTTTAGGGTAGAATATTTAATTTTTTTTTTGCAAAATCTTCTTTTATGAATTGTTGTACTATAAAATTGTGCTAGTAGCCACTTAGACTCTATTATGTATGTTAATCATTGCTCAACCATCTCTTCCTTTAGGTTCGATCCTTGGAATACTTCGGTGTTTCATTGTAACACTATAAATATTACAACTAACATTGTACGTTTGTAGTAAAACTAGACCTTAGAAATATTTTCATAAATTTAGTTTTTTAATGCACATGTACGTAGTTGGTCAAGTTGTCTGCATCGTTGCCGAGGAAGATGGTGTAAGATTGAGTAATTTTTAGTGTACATTTCTAGGTAGAGATAAGTAAAAAAAAGTAGGATTTATAGATACAACTTTATTTCCTATTTGTTTTTATTTTGTTTTCAAGTTTGAGAAATTTCATTCAATCCCTCGTGCTTGTAGGAATGTTGTATGACTCAAATTGGTAACGGTATCTTACCATTTGAGCCAGAATCGAAACGCATCATCACTCATGTTTTCTTTACTTGACACTATGCTACATGATCGGAGATGGTTCAAACCCTGAATAACTACACATAATATTGAGATTCCATATTTCGAGATTAATCCATCCCTTATTTCGTGGATGTTAGGCAATCTTTAATTTAATGGGAATGACAACGAGAGTCTGGTGAACTTTCTTCGCATGTTTGAACACATATGTAGCACAGTAAGCTATGGAGGGGTTCATTCTGACAGTATCAGATTACTGTTGATTCCTTTCGCTCTTGGAGGGCAAGCTAAGGAATGGTTAGATATGTTGCCTCCTAATACTATCGCCACTTGTAAAGAATTTCTTTGGTTGTTCTTGGAAAAGAACATGTCCATCACAATGGTAATTAATGCCTATGGAGAGCTATTCAATTTCAAACAAAAAGAGACCGAAACCTTAGGGCAAGCTTGGGATAGGTTTAAAAATATTTTAAGGAACCTTATCGGAAATGGAGTAGAGAGTTGCTCATTTTCAATGTTTTTATGCTGGATTAGATACGAACAATAAGAAAATATTTCACATAATCTTTGGGGGAAGCATTTGGACTAGAACTGTAACAGCCCAATTTTCAGTGATGTCAAAATTAGTGGTCTTAGGACCACAAATCCGATGAGTAAGTTTGTATCATTAGTATTTAAATTATACGAGTTAATAATAATTTTTATATTGAATTTTGATTTGATGAATTAAACTAATTGAATTAAAAGTTAATATAAGTGGTTTGGTTCAAAAGTCAAGTGGTTATTAAAAACGAGATATTACGACCTTATTTCCGTAATTTAGGGTTGTAAATATTTTTATTAAATATTTACAGAGTTGTATTATATATGAATTGAGGTTTAGTCTAGTAATTTTGATGATTTATTGCTTAATTGCGGTAAAAGGATTACATTGTAAAAGAGGTAAAGTTAATTACTTTTGATTTAAATAGTAAATGGACCAAAATGGTAATTAAACCATGGTAAAAAAGTCCAAGTAGTGGTGACATGATTGAATCCACTAACTTTTAGGCTATTTGCTCATTTAGTCCTAATTAGTTTAGGGTTAAATTGAAAATTAAGTTTGCTTCGTTGGAATTTAATATATTGAAGGAACAATTGTGCAATTAAACCTCCCTTGGATGGTAATTATACCATATTTATATATTATGGACAAATATGGACATGTTTTAATTATTTTTATAAGTTATATAGTAAAGGTTAAAAGTGTAAATTAGTAAATAAGTAAAAAATATAATGAAACAATTAGAAAAAAAAGTTAGTTTTTCTTTATTTTCTTTCTTGAAACCGAAACTCCATAACCATGGAGAAGCAAGCTTTCGGCCAAGCTAGGGCTTCCATTTGGTTAGGTAATTCTTGCCCGTTTTTAGTAATTTTTATGTTTTTAAACTCGTATGAGCTCGATCTAGCTAATCTGGTGACTAATTTGTAAAATTGTTAAATGTTGTGGATTATTTCATTGATGAGTTTTGTATATTCTTGGAATTTTATGATGGATTGTTAAGTTTGGTTGTTAAATAAGACAATTTTGTAAAGTAGTTTTTGATGATTTTAACATTTAAGGACTAAAATGTTAGAATGACAAAGTTACTTGTACTTGATGTGAAATAATTGTAAAAATGGGCTGTAAAAAGACACTTGAATATTTGGCTAAGCTGAGATTTGAATAAAAATGGTTAAATTGCATGTTTTGAGTTAGGGACTAAATTGCATAAAAGTAAAATATTGGGGGTAATTTTGTAAAAATTTCAAAAAAGGCTTAATTGCATAACATGAATTAATTTTTCTGTTAGAATTAGTGAATTGAATGGAATTATTATTTTAGATCTTGAACGAGTGGAAAACCGAGGAAATGAGAAAATTATCGAATAGCCCCTATACTTTATCGTTGCTGCAGATTAGTCTGGTAAGTTTGTACGGTTTCAATTTAGTATATTTTTAAATGTATTATATGCCTTAATTTTGTAATTTTTGAATTATATTGATGTGTGTAATTGAAAATGAAAATAATGAATTGACACAATGTCAATCATTGATTAAGCTATTCTGGACCGTTACTATAAATCAGACTTGTAGGTTCGTACGGTTTATAATTTAATATCTATATGAAATGTTTGATGATATAATATGATATAATAGATATAATTGTTTTATTGTTGATGTAAAGTTATTTGAAAAATATTATTGAATTTTAATACTTGGATCGGATGAACGCGATATAGAGTACAATTGAATGACGCTGTGTTATGTGGGGATTGGAGTGGAGATTGATGTGGTGTGATATATATATTTTTCCCGAGTAGGCTGAGGTTTAGCATTTATTGTGAACTCTCGTGTTATACTCCCTATTTTAGCATGTTATCAGGTGGATTAGCTCTTATGAGCGATTGGCGTGTTTCGGTTGGATTGTCTGTGTACTCATATCTATAAGTCATTCATCAGGTCATAAATTGTGGTATTATGACATACTTAATGGATTTGAAAGACATGATGTGTATTTGGCCCCTTGAATTAATCTGTTATGTATATATGTGTTTTTCAGAGATTATGGTTTGAGTTTTGAATTGAATTATGAAATTCACCGACTTGATATTGTGGATGACAGGAAACGCTTATTGTTGAATTTTTTTTGATTGAATTGTTATATTTACTTTGGTAAGATTTATCATTTTTGTACAACGAACTTACTCAGCTTCAATAAGCTTACTTGTGTTATTTTCTGTCTTGTAGATACTTTTGAAGGTTGGACAGTCGGATCAGCACTCAAGTCACATTATCCATCCATTTTCGGTAGTTTTTGGAACGTTGTTTTGGATTATATGGCATGTAATAGGCTTGTTTGTCATTGCTATTGCTTTGATATGTAAATCCTTAAAGTATGATCTTAAATGCAAGTAGTCAACTTATTATGATATATGTGAATGAAGGAAGATGTTTTTAGTACAAGTTTATAGTATGTGTTATATTGAAATGTTATCATTTGAGGTGTCAATGATAGGCATATTGGTTGGGTGCTAAGTTGTGTGAATTGACATGTTTTGGATGATAACTCATTTTGTTGTATAATTGTGTATACTTGTGGTACCAATAAGGGTACATTGGTTAAGCACTTAGAATGGTTGATTTAACATGTTTTAAGCTTGTATAATGTCAGTTTGAATAGGTTTAATGGCTGGTAAATGGATTACTTAGGGTCCAAGTAAGCTTGAAATGGTAAACTTGATGTTTAAGGTTCAATTAGGTGCACACGGCCTGGGACACGCCCATGTCACTTGGTCATGTGCCACACACGGTTTGAGGCACAACTGTGTGTTATAACTCAGGGTGTTACACGATCGTGTGTCATAAGTCAGTGAGTTACATGGGTAGGGACACGGGCTGAGACACGGTCATGTGTCCCTATTTCGAAAGTTACACAGCCTGAGGCATTCCACATGGCCGTGTGTCTTTGGAAAATTTTTAAATTTTTCTTAAAACTTCTGATTTATTTTTATTTAATCTTAAATCGCTTATAAGTGATTTTCAAGGCTTTAAAGGCTCGATTTAGGGACAAAATGCAAGTGATTGGTTGGTTTTTATTAAGGTTAATCTATTTAATATTATAATGTTAAATATTATACGGTTGATCAGTAATACTCCGTAACCCTATTTCGGTGACAGAGACTGGTTAGGGTGTTACAAGAACGGTGAAAGAAATAACAGTTCTGCTAAAAAATGTTAGCATCAATGACTCCTTTCTTAGGGATAATCGAGGTTCTGAGAATGGTAAATCTAATTAGGTGCCCAAAAAATTGGCAAGCTAGAAAGTTAAAGTAATTCAAGGACTCCCCATACCAAGAACGGTTATGGTCCAAGAAAATTGTGAAGTTTCTATATAGGAGGAATACGAATTGGAACCATTTTCAGATGTCGGAAGTATTAAATCTATAAAAACTGAGAGCATTGAAGAATGTCAAGCGCTGTATGCACAGGATATGGGCAAACTCACTGTAGACGAAGAGGATAACGACTTGCGTGAAGACTTGGAAATTCAACTAACACCAGAATACGTGCATCGACTCAATTGGTGGAAACACTGCAAATAGCCTCTAGGGCCTCTTGAGGATGCGTCTGAGAAAATGATTCCTTCGATAGTTAAACCTCTTGAACTTAAATTAAAACCCCTCCTAGAAGGTTTGAAGTATGGATATTTAGGAGAACACAACACTCTTCCAGTTATTATCTCTGCCTAGTTCAAGACAAAAAGGGAAGTTGTGCTTCTTCGTGTGCTAAAAGCACACAAGAAAGCGATTGGGTGGATGATCACTGTTATTAAGGGAATAAGCTCATCCCTTTGCCAACATAAAAATATTATTAGAAGAGGGAAATAAGCCGGTTTTTGATCCCTAGTGACGTCTCAATCCGGCAATGAATGAAGTCGTGAAAAAAGAGTTCACCAAGTGGTTGGACATCGATATTGTCTATGCTATTTCCGACAGCGATTGGGTGACCCCCATACATTGTGTCTCGAAAAGGGGTGGGATGACTGTGGGGTCAAATGAAAAAGACGAGCTCATACCGACTAGAATTGTGACCGAATGGTGTGTGTGCATTGATTATCGAAAGCTTAATGATGCCATTAGAAAGGATCATTTCCCATTGTTGTTCATTGATCAGATTTTGGATAGATTAGCGGTAAGAGAGTTTTTTTGTTTGTAACAACCCGCTTTCAATGATGTCGTGAACAGTAGTTTTAGAACCACAAATCTGATGAGTAAATTATTATTTTAATAATTATTTAATGTCTACGGGATTACCTTAAGGTAGTATTAAAATTTCGTTAATATATTTTGATGTTTAAATGGTTAATTAGGTAAAAAGGACTAAATCGTAAAAAGTTTAAAAGTTGAGTTCTATTAGCTAAAGGGGTCTAATGGCTATGAAATCTTAAACTGAAGGACTTGAATAGTAAATATACCATTTAAGGTGTTATTGGATGTGCATGGGCAAGGTTTTGTTGAATTTTTAATAGTTTTAAAAGGTTAATTTGGTAATTTGATAATTATATTAAAAGATTAAGTAATTAAATGATAAAACAAAGTATCATCTTCCTCATTCTTTCTTTCTAAAACTGATTTCACCATTAAAGAGGGGAGCAAGTTTTGACCAAGCTATAATCTATTGCATGGTATGTATTTAAGCCCCGTTTTTAATGACTTTTATGTTTTTGAGTTTGTTTTAGCTTAATATAGCAAGCTCGGGGGTTAATTTGTAAAATTTTTTTAAAGGTTAAGGGACTTTCCATGGATGTTTTTGAATGAGTTTAGATGTTAGTTAATAGATTATTAATCTTTGTTGTAAAATAGACATGTTTTATTAATTGATTTTTGATGAATTTTGGAAATAGGGATTAATTTGTTAAAAGTGTAAATTCATGGGTTTTATTATGAATTGTTGATAATAATGGGTTTTACCATGGTCCCTTGTAGCTTTGGTTAATATGGTTATAGGTTAAAATGGTTAGATTTCAAGTTATGAGCTTAGGGACTAAATTGTGAAAAGTTAAAATATTAGGGGAAAATTTTTTATTTTGCATAAATATGAAGTATGGATTAAATTGAATTCTAGAAGTACTTGTTGAATGAAATTATTTATTTAGATCAAGATAAACCACATTCGGACTTAAATCGAGGAAAAGCGAAAACTTCAGATTAGTGTTCGATTCTACTTCTACGCTGAATTATCAACGTAAGTTCGTATGAACTATGATCGTTTTAATGTTAGTTAAATTAACTATTTACTATGTTGTTGTAATATAAATTAATTGGATTATAAATGTATCAATGATATGATGAATTGACGGAATACGACTCCCGGTTCAACCTTAAGAATTCTTAAGATACAAATGACATGTCATTAGGGATTTCATGTTTCGGCTGTTGGTCTTGAATGTCCTACCGATGGTTGAGGTCCTGCATTTGTTACGAATTCTCCACAGGTCGTGTGAGCAGCATCGTGTAGCTTACATTCCAACCCACAGCTCATGTGAGCAGGCCCATTTCATAACTCGTGTGAGTATTGATGTAAAGGAAAGGTTACGGTTATATGTAAAGGCACACTATGTGTGAGCTTTCCCGAGTATCCGATGTAATTCTAGATGGTACAAGGGGTAAGAAAAGGAATGAAACGGTAAGTAAGTTAATGGAAATGTTCATGACTTTATGAAAAGGTTGGTGCATATGTAATGTATCTTATGAAATTTACTTATGATATAAATGAGCTTATATGTGATGTTGATGAACCTACTAACATGTGAGATTGATGATGCTTGAATAGGCTTATTCTAAGTTCATGGCATTGGTAATGGTTTATACTTAATCTATGAATTGTATAAATGACATGGTAAGTTATGTTTATGTTATATGAGCTTACTAAGCACTCGTTTCTTATGTAGTTGCTTTCTTTTGTTCTATAGATTATTGGAAGCTCGACCGGTTGGAAGCTCGTTGGAGATCTATCACACTATTCAGTAACTATTTCGGTAGATTTTGAGTATTTTGGCCAAAGTTAATAATGGCGTGTATAAGATCTTTGTAATGTATGTTTTGGTATGTTTTGTTGGCTTGCAAATGGTCATGTATGGTAGTTGGTTGAATTAGGCTTTTACGTTTGGAAAATGGCAATATTGACATGTTTAGGTATTGATGTTTGGATACAATTTTGGTGCCTTTGAATGGCATATTGGTTAGGTGATTTAGAATGTTTGAAATGACATGTTTATATGTGTTTTATTGATGAATAAATCCCTTGAATGTGTGCCTAAATGGAATGGTTATTTATGCATGACATGGTTTTCAAATGGCTTAATTTTAGGTAAATTTTTTGGGTTTACACGGCCTGGGACACAAGCTATCACACGGCCGTGTGTCATTTGAAAATTCTTAGTGTTTCAAGTCAGTGAGTTACACGGCCTAACACGCGGGCGTATGTGGCAACTCAAAGAGTTGCAAAACTTGGCACACAGGAGTGTGAGGCAACTCAATGAGTTATATGAGTGAGGACACGGGCTGAGATACGGTCATGTGTCCTTTGTTCGAATGTTACACGGCCTGGCCACACGACTGTGTGACCCCTGTTTTCCAAATTTTGCAACTTTTCTTTAAACTTCTGATTTGTTTCAAATTAGTTCATAATTGAGCCTAAGATGTTTTTAAGGCCTCAAAGCCTCGATTTATAGATAAAATGCATGCGATTGAATGATTGGTAATATGTTTAATTTATTTAATGTTATTATGATAAATGGTTTTTGATTGTTTGGTAATGCTCTGTAACCCTAATTCGGCGACGAAAATGGGTTAGGGGTGTTACATTATTTCTTAGATGGGTATTCTAGATATCATCAAATCCCAATTCACCCAGATGATCAAGAAAAAACTACATTTACTTTCCCATTTGGTACTTATGCCTTTCGAAGAATGCCTTTTGGGTTGTGTAATGCTCTCGCCACATTCATGAGGTGTATGACATCTATTTTTAGTTTCATGCTATTTAAGTTTTCTTGCATAAAAATCTCAACTTTCATATTTTTCTTAGACTTTACTTTCATGACTGCCTTGTTTTCCATTGTTATGTTTATTTTCTTCACTTTAAGTATGAGTAACTAAACCTTTACGGAGGTTGGTTAATAAAGATGTGGATAACTAAAATCTTTGGACAAGGGACTAAAGCGTAACAAATTAGACTAATTTGAATAGCACTAATAACTTAGGTAGTGACGCCCCTAAGGGAATATCAAGATAAAGTGAGACTGAGAGGTAATCTTGTCATGCACCTGTTCGTTAGTCCCAGATTAACCGACGAGATCGAGAGATAAACCAAACCTAATTCGTTTAAATCGGTTAAGTTAAGATGGAGAGATAAAGTGGAAGCACTTCGTAATTTAAGTGATTTATGTCCCTAGCCTGAGATTTGGTGTACCACATCGAAGTCAGCCAACCCTCATTAGTGATTTGTTGGATAGTCTCGTTAGTTTACATTTCTTACAATTTACTCCTTAGGGTAGAATATTTTAATTTTCTTACAAAATCTTCTTTTATGAATTGTTGCACTATAAATTTTTGTTAGAAGCCACTTAGACTCTATTGTGTATGCTAATCATTACTCAATTGTCTCTTCCTTTGGGTTCGATCCTTGGAATACTTTGGTGTTTCATTGTAACATTATAAATATTGCAATTGACACTATACGCTTGCAAAAAAACTGGAGCTTAGAAATATTTTCATAAATTCAATGTTTTAATGCGCGCAATCGGTTAGGTATCTATTTCCTGCATCCTTAGAGTCTCAAATTTAGTTGTCAGCATCTGAAGCTTGGATTGTTTCATCGTATTAGTCCTTTCATGAGTTGTCTCCAATATCTCTTAGGCCTCCTTGACTTCAATACACTTATAAATTCTCCTAAATTCCCAAGCATCTACTCCACAAAAAATAACATACAGTGCTTTGGAGTTGACATTAGTAACCCTTTCTTCTTCAGTGGTCCACGTTGCTTCAGGCTCGGGTGTAACAGCCCAGTTTTAGCTAAATCAGAACAGTGGTTTTGGAAGCACAAATCTAAAGTCGTAAAATTATTTTAATATTATTTTTGGTGTTTACAGTATGTGAATTAATATGTGTGAAATTTTCGTGTGAAAATTTTATCGCTTGTGTGCTCAATTTGCTAAAAGGACTTAATAGCATAAAATGCAAAAGTGACTTGCTAATTGTTAAAGTGCTATATTGCTATGGCTTTTATTATGTGGGGCCTTTATGTTGTAATTTAGCCATTGAACATTTGCATGGACGAATATGGACAACCATTAAATAGTTTCCTAATAAAATACTTAAGGTTAAAATAGTAAAAAGTAAAATAACATGTAATTAAATAAAATAAACATGAAATGGCCATGCATTTTAGTTCATCTTTGGCCGAAACTTCAAAAGAAAAAAAAGAAAGAAAGAAAAAGAACAAGCTAGGTTTGGCCTTGTCCAAGCTTGATTAAGGTATGTGTTTAGCTCGATTTTTGAAAATTTTTACGTTTTTGATATCGTTACTTCAAATACTAGCTAGCTCATGTTTGAATTTTTGAATTTGTTGATGTATTCATGATTTGCCATTGATGATAGCTTGTGGTTTTTGTT
>CM025150.1:29573256-29589416 GCA_013467495.1 Gossypium gossypioides
TTACTTTTTATCTCACCCTACATTATTTAATCTCATCACTACCATTGTTTTTACAGTAATCACAAGTAAATACACTGTCCATCCAAATCTTAAGAATCCTTTTTCTCCTCTCTCTCTCCCCCATAGCTTCTAGATTTTACCCGCATTCTAAGAAAAACAATACTTAACATTTTCTTATAGAGTAGCCTTAACAAGACATTAGAATATCACTCGATCAAAACAATAAATCCCCATATCTCAACTAATTGTCACAATCTTGTGTTTTCTTAATCAAACAGACAAAGCTACCACCCGATTCTTTTCCGTTTCATCTGTATTTCAAGACCCCATATCTCAATCTCACCTTTAGAACCCCACTTTCCCTTCATTTTCTTGCATTTTCTTTCTCATTTTCTCTTCCCTTGTTTCTTTCTCTGGAAAAAGTCATTTGATTACTTTCCTTTGCATGTTTTCCTTGACCATTCATCAAAAGTGATAGCAAACAAGATGACGAATAGAACTTTGCATCAATGCTTCTCTCGTAAATCTTCTAGCTATTGTACTCACCACATTTTATAGGTAAACATAAAACATATCTCTTTATTATCATAATTTGCTATAGTTCCTAGGCTAGATACCTATATAGTTCCTCAATCACATATAGTTACTCCTCTGATAATCAACATTTCATCAACCTTTTTCTTTTTTGGTCCTAAAGAAGCAAAAGTACAATCTCTCCACATTTACCAAAAGGTTCCTTCAACATTCCATCACTCTTTCAAGTACCCCAACATCATGTCTGCCATCAAAGGCATCTGCAAAGGTTTCAAATGCATTTCCAATATCTTTGGTGAGGCCCCTTTTTTTTAATCTCCCTTTCTATATACATTAACATGGAAGCATTTGAGCATGTTTTCTAGGTTAGTTTGGTATTTTTGTGCTTTCAAACTGAGGTGAGCAAGGGTTATTGTTGTTGTAGTTGTGAAAGAGCGAGAGATGGAAATTGGGAACCCCACAGATGTTAAGCATGTGGCACATATTGGTTTGGATAGCTCTTCCGACACTGCACCCAGTTGGGTATGTTCAATAATTTTTGATTCAATATTCAACAACTAAATTTGTATAGGCAAGCTATGTTGTATTCATCTCTTAATTATTTGCTTGGCTTGGAATATATTACAGATGAATGAATTCAAGACAGGCCTTGATTCAACAGCAAAACCAATCCGCAAATCTAGAGTTTCTAATCCTACATTTATTTCAACATGCTCCTCCCAAGGCACATTTTCTCTAAACTTACCTTATTTTCCTTTATACATAATGAATGTTTCCAAAATGATGAATGCTTGGATCATTCCCAACCTTTAATTATTATTTTTGTTATAGGTGTTGACCTATCTGTGGGATCACAACCTGCAACGGAGATGACGAGAAACCGTTCTTGCACAGATCTTCCAAATATTACTAAGAAACAAAAACGAAAAAAGAAGAACCCTTCCATTTCCAAGTCTCCTTCCTTGAAATCTTCACGAATATCGAAGACTAAGTATACTCAATTGGCTCCAACTACAGACTTTGAAATGTAAGATTACACGACTTTTGATTTGAACTCATCAAAGACCAATCTTAAGAAAATAATTACCGATCAGTAGGAATTAGTTTGAACAAAGCTTTGTGTAAATTGGAATTCATATATACAGATAAAAAAAGGAATGACCAATGTATGAATCCAAATCCCAAGGATGTGAGACTTATCTATAGGCAATAGAAGATATTTAGTTTCATGGAGGAAAGTTTTATTGTAATTGTTGGTAGAATGGTTTGTTAATTTAGATTATCAGTTTCGAGCAAAGTTTGTAAGGGAATCTAATTATTTTCATGTTATGGATGAAAATAATTATCTATTTTAACATCTTGATTTACCAACCAACCCTTTTATCGTCTCCTTTGTGTCACACACCAGACATGGACAACAATACTTTTAAGTGTCGTTCCAAAAATTTTATTAGAAAACATGTTCTTTATAAAAAGTCAAGTGAAAGAAAGATTTTTCTTCTTCTAAACTAACATATTACATTTTGGTACACGAGTTATGAATAAAATCATGAGAAATTAACTAAAGTTGCAAGGTATGTAATCATGTCATTTTCTTTAAGGTTTTAATTTGGCTCTATTGTATATGTTAATGTACAAAAGAGTTATTAATAAATAAACCTAAAGAATATAATGAAGTCCGATAAATATTAATATTTTGCATTGACGAAAATATATAGTCCATTGAGCGCTGAGCTATGTATAACAATAACATCAATTTTTATAAATAACATATATAATAATCTTTTATAGAAAAATTTATGAATATGAGAAGATGGAGAAAGAATGAAATAAACTTTGTTTTAGAATTTTTTTCTTTTGGTTTCAATCCAAGCAAAATCAAAATTCATCATTCATTTACGACATCTCTCAAATCTATGCACATCCTATGAGATTGACAACGTGAATTAAAGAAATCACAAATTATGAATATGACAAGGAAAGCACAAAGTGAAGCATTTAAAGTCCGCCTACAATCAAACCATGGAAATTTCAAGGACTATTCTATAGACAATACATAGCATGCTTTCAAATCATATTTAATCACATAAACTCATGCTATCTAATTTGAAATTACATCAAATCTCCTCAAGTCAAATACATGTAAAATTTAGATGTGAAAATTTTTAAAAATTGGCCAAAAGCTACTGAAAATAGAAAAGCTTGAATGAAAACACTGTAAATCCCACCCCCAAAATTAAATTAAATATTATCCTCAATGTTTAAAAGTAAAGGAAAAAAAAGAAACTCCCTTGGTTTAAGCTCAAATTACACTTCCTAGTGGGATGTCTAGTGCTTCTATAAAAATGACAATACATAAGTCTTGCCTTTTCTTTATTAGTAGGTTGGTATTCACCATTTGGTAGATGTATACTACTTTCTTTAATCCACTTATTCAATAGCTTAAGAACTTTCTCCATAGAATATAGAAATGGTGGTGGAGAAATTTATTCGCCATGGCTAAGCTTGGACTTTTTGTAAGGCTTTTCTTTTTGTGAAACAAAGAAAACATATCCTTTCTAGTGAAAGTAATTCGTAATTTTCTTATTTCCGATGATAGTATTGCTGGTTCTTTTACAATCTCTTCTAGAGTAGAAAATGAAGTTAGTGATAAGTTTTGCAAGTAGAGTTGAAATTCATCAAACATTTCTTAGCTGCACACTTTGACAAACTCTTTCTCATCATGAGCTTCTTGTATATCTAAAACTTTTTTCTTTAAAACGTTAGATGTAATCCGTCATGTCTTCTTTTTTCTTTTGATATTCTCTCCTTAATTCAATAAGAGTAACCATCTCCCGAGTGAAGAAAAATTTCTCTCCAAACATATTGTTCATTTTATTATAAGATTTCACAAATCAGGAAGTAAGATTGACATGCCAAGTGTATGCCTTTTCAATCAAGGATTTGGAAAACTCTTTTAAATTTAGATATTCATAAAGTCTAACTACTTCGAAAGTTTTCACAAATAATATCACATGTTCACAAGCATCTTTAATCTTCCCATTAATTTTCTTAAATTCATGACTTCCATAATTCTTAGGATATGTCTTAGCAGCTATACTAGTTGGATTTGGTAACTTGAGATCAAACGTAGAAAAGCTCAAGCTTTTATTCCTATCCTTAAGTAACCTCTTGAGTTTTTCCTTGGTGAAATAACCCAGAGAAGTAGCTTTTGGAGTAGTCACAGTAGAATTAGTAGCAACATCGGTATAAACCCTATCAACAACTAAAAAAACCTTGTAGATAGTAGTATATAGGTTAACAATATTAGTGTTTTTGGATGATATATAGTTATTGGGTGTATTGTCTCCATTGCTAGTGTTCATGTTTGGAAGAGTTGTTCCATTAGAAGTATTTTCACCTCCATTCATAAGTTGATCTTGTGAAGTTGTAGAAGAAGATGCAAGCTTGAAATGGTTTTCATCATTTGTTTATTATTCTCTTCTAAATTTTACATTCTCTCTTGAGAGGCTTTAATCATGTTCATAATTCTTGAATGAAGGTAGGAATATAATTGTTTAGATTTCCGGTAGAGCTATCCATGTCTTTCTTTTGTCTAAGTGTTGAAGCTTTTTAGTTCATACAATCACTCCTCCCTAGTGGAGTTACCAAAATGTAGAGAGATCTTTTGTAAGAAGAGCGAGGATTATAAATAAGTGAAATGGGATGTGCTAGAAAATGATGAAGATGAAGAATAAAGCAGACTCGATAGAACTAAGTGCAACGGTTGGTGGTGGTTTGAGTGGCGGAGAAAGAAGAACAGGGTTAAGGATGAGGAATTGGGAGTTTGTATGATTACTCAAGTTGAGTTACGAGCATGCTATGAGAGGCTCAATCTAGCTTGGGATAAGGGATATAAAATGTTGTCATCGAATTCGATAATAGCATTATTTCTCACATGCTTAACGGTAAGGAAGAGGAGGACTCTAATTTCTCCATAACTTTATGTACACATGACCTTAAAAAGAGGAAATGGAATTTTATCATCAAACATATACACCATGAATCAAACTCGATAGCGAACCATATGGCAAACTGGTTCTAGCATATCGTGTAATACCCATCGCTTGACCTGATCGTTGGGTTCGAGATACAAAATGCTACATTCATCACTGGAGCAACTATAATCAATTTATAGTAAAATATTCATATAAACACTTGCAATTCAATGTCAAACACATTCATTTATGGTTAAACAATCAAAATCAAGTCTTATTAGAGCTTATGAAAGCTTTTTTTGTCAATTTGAGCTTGAAATAGGACCAAATTGCAAAGTTTAAAAAGTTCAAGGTTGAAGTCGTGACGTTACCTCATTCACATCGTGATGTCGCCAAAATAGTATGTCATGTGTAACACCCCAAACTCGGCCTAGACATTATGACCAAACCTGGAGATGTTACCGAAAAATCAATTGAAAATCCAGAATTTGTTTATTTTGAAAATACGTTGTAAGCTCTAATTACACAAATATCAGGTTTATTTGAAAGCATTTGTTACTTAACTAATTTATTGAAAACGATATAGTTTACACTTTCCAAAATATATAGGTTTGCATCGGAAATCTTTAGCACGTTAATATTTATGAAAACACAATTTGTTGTTTGAAAATTTGAAATTTTGCTATAAAATGAATGTTGTCGATTTAAAAATGCGTAAACAAATTCTAGTGAAAAAGAAAACGATAACAAAAACAAAATCCAAAAACCGAACAGTCCCAAAATGAACAAACAATCTAGAAATAACAAAACCCATAAAACTAAGACAAATAGAATGATTAACTAATTAAGTTTTAACCGAGCTCCGTTGCTTCAACCCACCCTAAGTCTGAGGGTTACCTGAAAATGTCAGACAACAGAAAGTGAGTTTTCGAAACTCAGTGTGCAACACATCATACAGAAATCAGTCAGACATGTTTATATATTTATATCATTGACAGGGCTTATCAAAATGTAAGAGATGTAGACATAAAGAATCCCACTCCCATTTGTTACACACCATCTCTGACCATCCCAACACACTATATAGGGTATTATATATCCATCCAACCCTACACACCGTTTAGCGTCAACATGAAACTTCTGAGAGTATTTGCAGCTAAGCTGCCAGTTTATTAGGTGATTTATCACCGTTTACAAAAATATATGTGGTTGAGCCACCAAATACAATAGGTTATTAAACTGTTTGCACTTCCTCCATATAACAAAACCCAACCCAGATGCAAATGAAGAACTAAAAAATATCATATATGCCTTTAACGAACATGCTTATAATGACAGATATAGAGCATATATACACTTTTTAGATAAACATAACATACTATAGCTTTTATCTATCTTATTTCATTTTGAACATACGTATTTACAATAAATTTTCGCTAACAGATGATCAGAATTTGTGTTTTATAGCTTAATTAATAACATACCAACTCTATGGAAGGCCTACAATTGATCTAAATGATGTTTATGGCCTTAGGGAAAAATTTAGAATTTTGGACACATACACCCGTGTGGCCCACACGGCCTGGCAAACGGTTCAGTGCACGACATGTCATACGGCCGTGTGTCACACGTAGCCTACCAAAAGACCGTGTAGCATCGACAGAGTAGTTTTTTGGCTTTCACCATTTACTATTTTTTGGGTTTCTCGTTACACACTTGGAGGTTTTTTGACATCGATTCCAAAACTGAATAAACCAACACCTAAATTGATAATTATCATAACCAAATTTTAGTAACAGTTCGCGAAACTTAATAAGAATTCAACCTCAAACGTACTCAATTAACCCTAAAAGCATATTCGGATACTTGCCCAAAAAAAGTAGCAACTAAACAACATCTAAGTCGCTGGACGACCTCCAATTAACTCTCGTTCTTCTCCTAAAAACGCATCGAAATCATGAAAAAAACTTAAAACACAAACTTAATACAACCCCAATGCCTAAAAATAGTTATAACCTACACATATAAAAGAGAACGAAAACAAAACTTACTGCATGATTTGCGGTCAACAGATCAAGGATTAAGGTTTCCTAAAAAAAAAATAGTAACAAGAAAAAGAGAAAGAAAATATAGTGTTATGAAAGAACTCAGCAAGAAGGGAAAAAAATTAAAGAAAACGTGGAATTTAGGAAATGAAGAATGGTAACCGAATTGAAACAAAAATTAAAACAAATAAAATAAAGAAATAAAATAGTATAAGAGATGTGGTGCAAACGTGCCAAACAGTTTTGTTTTGAGAAATTAGAAAAACAAATAAAACAGACAAATTAAAATAATAATAATAACAAAAGATAATAACCACCCAACCAATTTGATTCTAATATCTAATCAGGTTTCCTACACAATTAAAAATCCATCCTAATATCTTATCAGGTTTCCTACAGAATTCAAAATCCATCCAAACTCTACCATCTAGCGGTTCAACAGAAATAACAAATATATATATATATATTGCCAATTCACTAACGCAAAGATTCGAACCCAAGGCCCCTAACACTTATTCAAAACCCTTAACCACTGAAGCAGACACTTATTGATGGAAAAATTAACAAAACATAAATTCATATTTTTGGGGCATTACAAGTCTATCCCCTACAAGAAATTTAAGCTTCAAAATTTTACCTGATTCAAACAGATGCATATATTGTTGTCAAATCGAAGCATCAGGTTCCTAAGTGGCTTCCTCAGTTCCATGATTCCACCATAAAACCTTAATTAAAGGAATGATCTTCCTCCTCAAGACCCTAGTGTCTTGATATAGAATTTGAACTGAGTTCCCTTCGAATGTCAAATCTGGGCTTACCTCAATCTCCTCAACAAATACAATATGAGATGGGTCCGACTGATACCGTTTCAACATAGAGACATGAAAAACAACATAAATACGGTCCAAATCTAGAGGTAGCTTTAACTAATAGGTGACCGGTCCCATACGTTTCAGAATCCCATAAGGTTCAATAAACCTAGGGTTCAACTTGCCTCTACGTCCAAACAGAATGACCTTTTTTCTCGTAGATACCTTAAGAAACACTTGGTCACCAATTGAATACTCGATATCTCTCCTCTTCAGATTCGAATAAGACTTTTATCTATCAGAAGCTGCCTTAATACGATCCTATGTCAGTCTAAATTTATCCTTAGTCTTAGAAACCAACTTAAGACCCAAAACTTGTCGCTCACCCAACTCAGTCCAACACAACGAGGTACGACACTTATGACAATACAAAGCCTCGTAAGGTGCCATCTGAATACTGGATTGGAAACTATTATTATATGTAAACTCGGCCAATGGAAGAAATTCCTCCTAACTACTTTGGAAATCAATGTCGCAACTCTGCAACATATCCTCCAGTATCTGAATAGCCCTCTCAGGTTGTCCATCTATTTGAGGATGAAATGCAGTATTGAAGTCCAATCTAGAACTCAGAGCTTCATGAAGCTTCCTCTAAAATTAAGAAGTAAAATGAGGATCTCTATTAGAAATAATTGAGATTGAAGCTCCATGAAGTCTAATGATCTCGAAAACATACAACTTAGCTAGTTTTTAAAGAGGATAGCCTGTCCTAACAGGAATAAAATGAATGAACTTGGTCAAATGATCCACGATGACCCAAACAAAATCCTTCTTAGTGGGTGTTAAGGGCAACCCACTAACGAAGTCCATAGTCACCCACTCCCATTTCCATAGGGGGATCTTAACGGGTTGAAATAAACCTAAAGGTAGTTGGTCAATCCAAGTCAGTCATTAACTAATTTATTAAAAATGTTGCAGTTTACACTTTCCAAAATATATAGGTTTGTAGAGGAAATCTTTAGCACGTTAATTTTACTAAAACACGATTTTTTGTTTGAAAATCCAAAATTTCGCATGTAAAATGAATGTTGTCAATTTAAAAATGTGTAAACAATTTCTAGTGAAAAAGAAAATGATAACAAAAACAAAATTCAAAAAGCGAATAGTCCCAAAATGTCCAAACAGTCTAGAAATAACAAAACCCATAAAACCAAGATAAATAGAATAATTAACTAATTAAGTTTTAACCGAGCTCTGTTGCTTCGACCTTCCCTAAGTCTGAGGGTCACCTGGAAATGACTAACAATAGAAAGTGAGTTTTCAAAACTCAGTGTGCAACACATCATACAAAAATTAGTCAGCCATGTTTATATATTTATATCAGTGAAAGCTTATCAAAACGTAAGAGATGCAGACATAAAGAATCTTACCCCAATCCGCTACACACCATCTCCGACCATTCCAACACACCATATAGGGTATTACATACCCATCCAACCCTACACACCGCTTAGCGTCAATAGGACATTTCTCAGAATATTTGCAGCTGAGTTGCCAGTTAATCGTTGTTTACAGAAATATATGTGGTTGAGCCACCGAATACGACAGGTTATTAAATTGTTTGTACTTCCTCAATATAAAAAACCTCAACTCAGATGCAAATGCGGAACTACCAAATATCATATATGCCTACAATAAACATGGTTATAATGACAGATACAGAACATATATACACTTTTCAAATAAACATAGCATATTACAAATTTTATCTATCTTATTTCATTTTGAACATAAGTATTTACAACAAATTTCGCTAACAGATGGTCAGAATTCGTTTTTTATAGCTTAATTAATAACATACCGACTCTATAGAAGGCCTATAATTGATCCAAATGATATTTATAGCCCTAGGGAAAAATTTAGAATTTTGGGCCCACATGCCTTTGTGGCCCACACGACCCAAATGGCCTGCCCCTGTGGCCCACATGGCCTGGCACACGGTCCAACACATGACATGTAACACGGTCGTGTGTCACACATGGCCTACCACACGATTGTGTGGCATCGACAGAGTAGTTTTTTGGCTTTCACCATTTGTTGTTTTTCAGGTTTCTCGTTACACACTTCGAGGTTTTTTGACGCCCATTCCAAAACTGAATAAACCAACACCTAAATTGATAATTATCCAAATTTTAGTAATGTTTCATGAAACAAAATAAGAATTCAACCACAAACGTACTTAATCAACCCCAAAAGCATATTCCGATACTTACCCCAAAAGAAAATAGCAACAAAACAACGTCTAAGTCACTGGACGATCGTCAATTACCTCTCATTTTTCTGCTAATAACGCATTGAAATCATTACAAAAATTCAAAGCGCAAACTTAATACAACCCCAATGCCTAAAAACAGTTATAACCTATGCAAATAAAAGAGAACAAAAACAAAACTTACCCCACCATTTGCAGTCAACAGAACAAGGATTAAAGTTTCCCCAAAAAAAAATAATAGTAACAAGAAAAAGAGAAAGAAGATATAGTGTTATGAAAGAACTCAATAAGAAGGGGAAAAAATTAAAGAAAACGTGAAATTTGGGACAGGAAGAATGACAACCGAATTGAAACAAAACTTAAAAAAAATAAAATAAAGAAATAAAAGAGTACAAGAGAGGTGGTGGAAATGTGCCAAACTGCTTTGTTTTGATAAATTAGAAAAACAAATAAAACAGAAAAATTTAAATAATAATACTAACAAAATATAATAACCACCCAACGAATTTGATTATAATATCTTATCAGGTTTCCTACACAATTCGAAATCCATCCAAACTCTGCCATCTGGTGGTTCAACAAATTTGCTCACGCAAAGATTCGAACCCAAGACCCCTAACAAATAATCAAAACCCTTAACAACTGAAGGAGGCACTTATTGATGGAAAAATTAATAAAACATAAATTCATATTTTTGGGGCATTACAACTCTACCCCCTAAAAGAAATTTTGGCCTCGAAATTTTACCTGATTCAAATAGGTGAGGATATTTTTGTTGAATCGAATCTTCAGGTTCCTAAGTGGCTTCCTCAGTACCATGATTCCACCACAAAACCTTAACCAAAGGAATGATCTTCCTCTTTAAGACCCTAGTGTCTCGATTTAGAATCTGAACTAACTCCTCTTCGAATGTCAAATTCAGGCTTACCTCAATCTACTCAACAGATACAATATGAGATGGGTCCGACCGATACTGTCTCAACATAAAGACCTGAAAATCATCATAAATGTGGTTCAACTCTAGAGGTAACTCTAACTGATAGGTGACTAGTCCCACATGTTTCAGAATCCGATAAGGTCCAATAAACCTAGGGCTTAACTTGCCTCTACGTCTAAATCGAAGGACTTTTTTCCACGTAGATACCTTAAGAAAGACTTGGTCGCCAATTGAAAACTCGATATCTCTCCTTTTAAGATCCAAATAAGACTTCTTTCTATCAGAAGCTACCTTAAGATGATCCTGTATTAGTCTAACTTTAGCCTTAGTCTCAGAAACCAACTCAGGACCAAAAACTCGTCGCTCACCCAAATTAGTCCAATATAATAGGGTACGATACTTACGACCATACAAAGCCTCGTAAGGTGCTATCTGAATACTGGACTGAAAACTATTTTGATATGCGAACTCGGTCAATGGTAGAAATTTCTCATAACTACCTTGGAAATCAATGACACAACTCCACAACATATCTTCCAGTATCTGAATCACCCTCTCATATTGTCCAGCTGTCTGAGGATGGAACACAGTACTGAAGTCTAATCTATAACTGAGAAGTAAAGTGAAGATCTCTATCAGAAATAATCGAGACTAGAACTTTATGAAGTCTAATGATCTTGGATACATACAACTTAGCCAGTTTTTGAAGGGGATAGTCTGTCCTAACAGGAATAAAATGAGCGAACTTGGTCAAATGACCCATGATGACCCAAACAATATCCTTCTTAGTGGGTGTTAAGGGGAAGTCCATAGTCATCCGATCTTATTTCCATAGGGGGATCTTAACGGGTTAAAGTAAACCCGAAGGTAGTTGGTCAATCCAAGTAAATAATTAACTAATTTATTAAGAATGTTGTAGTTTACACTTTCCAAAATATATAGGTTTGCAGCGGAAATCTTTAGCACATTAATTTTTAGGAAAACACGATTTGTTGTTTGAAAATTTGACATTTTTGCATGTAAAAAAAATGTTGTCGATTTAAAATTGCGTAAACAATTTCTAGTGAAAAATGATAACAAAAATAAAATAAAAAACCGAACAATCCCAAAATGTCCAAGTAGTCCAGAAAAAACAAAACCCATAAAACCAAGACAAATAGAATGGTTAACTAATTAAGGTTTAACCGAGCTCCATCACTTCCACCCACCTTAAGTCTGAGGGTTACCTAAAAATGATAGACAACAGAAAGGGAGTTTTCGAAACTCAGTGTTCAACACATCTTACAGAAATTAGTAAGACATGTTTACATATTTATGTCAGTGACAGAGCTTATTAGAACGTAACATGCAGACATAAAGAATCCTACCCCCATCTGCTACACAGCATCTCTGACCATCCCAACACACCATATAGGGTATTATATACCCATCCAACCCTACACAGCATTTAGTGTCCCTATGACTTCTCAGAATATTTGCAACTGAGCTACTAGCTTATTAGGCGATTTACCACTGTTTACAGAAATATATGTGGCTAAGCCACCAAATACGATAGGTTATTAACTGTTTGCACTTCCTCTATATAACAAACCGCATCCCATATGCAAATGCAGAACTAAAAAATATCATATATGCCTACAAATACATGGTTACAATGATAGATACAGAACATATATACACTTTTCAGATAAACATAACTTATTACAGATTTTATCTATCTTATTTCATTTTAAACATAAGTATTTACAATAAATTTTCCCTAACAGATGGTCATAATTGGTGTTTTATAGCTTAATTAATAACACACCGACCCTACGAAAGGCTTACAATCGATTCAAACGATGTTTATGGCATTAGGGAAAATTTTAGAATTTTGGGCCCACACACCCGTGTGGCCCACACGGCTTGGTACACAGTCCAGCGCACGGTATGTAACATGGTCGTGTGTCACACATGGCCTACCACACAGCTATGTGGCATCGACAGAGTAGTTTCTCGGCTGGCACTGTTCGCTATTTTTTGGGTTTCTCGTTACACACCTGGAGGTTTTCTGACGCCGATTCCAAGACTGAATAAACGAACACCTAAATCGATAATTATCACAACCAAATTTTTGTAACGTTTCATGAAACTTAAAAAGAATTCAACCATAAGTGTATTCAATCGATCCCCAAAAACATATTTCGATACTTACCCCAAAAGTAAATAGCAACTAAACAATGTCTAAGTCGCTAGACGACTGCTGATTGCCTCTCGTTCTTCTCCAAATAAATCATCAAAATCATTACAAAAAGTCAAAACACAAGCTTAATACAACCCCAATGCCTAAAAATAGTTATAACTTATGCATATAGAGGAGAACAAAAACAAAACTTACCTCATGATTTGCTGGCAACAGAGCAAGGATTAAGGTTCCCCCCCCAAAAAAAATAGTAACAAGAAAAAGAGAAGAAGATATACTGATATGAAAGAATTCAACAAGAAGGGAAAAAACAAAATTAAAGAAAACATGGAATTTGGGAAAGGAAGAATGGTAACAGAATTGAAACAAAAATAAAACAAATAAAATAAAGAAATAAAAGTGTACAAAAGAGGTGACAGAAACTTGCCAAACTATTTTTTTTGAGAGATTAGAAAACTAAATAATAATAATAAAAGATAATAATCACCCAACCAATTTGATTCTAATATCTTATTAGTTTTCCTACACAATTCGAAATCCATCCAAACTCTACCATCTGGCGGTTCAACAGAAATAACAAAAAAAATTATATTGCCAATTCGCTCATGCAAGAATTCGAACCCAAGCTCCTAACACATAATCAAAATCCTTAACCACTGAAGCAGTCACTTATTCATAGCAAAATGAGCAAAACATAAATTCATATTTTTGGAGTATTACATTGTGACCTCAAGCCACTCGACATCGCGACGTGAGTCACTATCGATCGATGTTACGATGAGGAAACTTGCTCGTTGGGACGAGGACCCTATATTTGGTAAAATAAACCATTTTGTACCTATTTCAAAGCTTCCAAACATACCTATCAACATGTTCAACCATTACCAATTTCAATTGACTCAAAACATACCTAAAATATATCAAAACACATAACATTTCATACCAAAAGAAGTCATTTAACTATTTTCATTCAACCATGTCAACATAGGTTCAATCTATTACCAACTATTGATTTCCATACATTACATCAAATACCATTCCAAATAAACCAACCAAACCATTCAATTATCAATCTTTACCTAAGCCAAGTCATATGGAATCATGCCATTTGTCACATCCCAAAATTTGGCCTAATAATTTCATATTAGTGAATCGGGTTTTGTCAAATTGGCACGAGATTAGTTTCCAGAATTATGGCCTAAAATTAGGTTCGGGAATTCTGAATTAAGTAACCGAAAAATATTTTTCCTTAAAACAGTTTTCAAAAATAAATTCAATTTTAAAAAGAATTAAGAAAAAGATTTTAATTAGAGAAGTGAGACTAATTTGAGAAAGGGTTAAACCTGGGAGTGACACAAAAGCAATTAAGCCATTGTTTTAAAACTAGCCTATTTTCCCTCTACGATACAAATTCATTTACGCCTCTTCCATCTTCACTTGCCGTCATTTGAAAATTTTCACAAACACAAATCCATATATTTCCTCTCTAAATAATCTAACCCTTGTGATTTTATCTTTTCCAAATATCAAAATCTCTTTCAATTCTGAAGAAAACCATCAAGCACATCATCAATTTCTTCATTTTTTTCTAGGGGATTTTCACAAAAATTAGTCAATCGTTCATTTTTCTTTTCAATCGAGGTAACATTTTGTTTCTCTATTAAACTTTGATGTAGCCTTTCAAATCGAGTTTTGATCTGTTGTAACAAGAATATTATATTTTAGCCGAAATTGCGACCGTTAATGGAAAAATTCAGGTTTTCAAGATAAATCGCTATTTCTAAGTGTTTTCAACTTTTTTTGATGAGATTAGAAGGTTTCTAAATTTAATGTAACTAATCGTTATGAAATTTGAAAGATTTAACAATTTTTTAGTTCAAAGTGTTCATGGACATCAAATTTTTTAGAAACTTTAAATCTAAAATTATAGGTGTTTTAATGGTTTAGATCGATTATAAAGTGAATAATTAGATGTTTAGAATTGATTTTAAGTAATAGAAACAAGTCTAGATCAAAAAATCTAATTTTCAGTTAAACTAGTCAAAATTTTCGGTTTAAAGTGTAGCTAGGATAGATTTCTGTATTTGTATGATTTTTTATGTGTTTGTGACCATTAATAATCTGTATATATATTGTGCATAATATGTTTGTAAAGTTTTAGATCCATCGAAACCGTCTCTGAATAAAGCGAAATACAAGGCGAAGCTCGTTTTAGTTTTTGGCAACCAAGCGAAAGCTAGATCAGTGAGTGTTTTGGAGTTTCTGCTGGTATGCACGATTCATAGTATTAATCAGAAGCTTAGGATTAGCCTAAACCCTTATCAAAAGTTCCAAAGGTAAGGCTTTCCTATACCTTATTGCCTTATTTTTAAAATTATGCCCAAGTAAGATGAATTGAGATATGGGATGCTAATGCAACAAGTAATTTGTGAAAATACATTAATGTAATATGTGATTTATGATTTTTAATGTAAACATATGAGGTCTGATATATGATAGCTCAATGAGCACTATTGTCGCACTTGTAAGTGTGATTGTAATAGAAAAGACATATGTTTTCTTCCTACTTATTGGTTAATTTGTTCCCATTTAGTTACCTTTAGCATACATTTTAGCATGTTCAGTTTAGTAAATTACATTTTATAACTCAGTGAATCCTAGCCTATTTTAACCTTAATTTTGCTATCTTATTGCATTAATGTCACTGCATGAGTTAATTCCAGATTGTGTCTAGAATTTTTGCCGCAGTTAATAGATGTCCGCAATGTCAGTATATAAGTTAATTCCAGATTGCATCTAAAATTTTCGCCACAGTTGACAGCTGTCTAATAAGAGCCAACCATGCGTGAGCTGTCCAGTCTGGTGTAACTACCCTGTATGAACAAGGACAGAAGAATCATGAGGGAAGGACACCTGTACTGTTGAGGAAAACATAAAAGGATAACGTGAGAAGAATGAAGGGAGGATTTTTTTGGTTGGACCACCATTCTCTTACCTTATTTTGAAGCTTGCAGCCATGGTAGCTTGAGCCTTCTTTGGGTGCGCCAACGTGAAGACTGATGTAGATCCATTCCTTACGAGGAGATCTAAGTGTAGAACAAGGGGAAATGGAGAGATCCAACTGAGTAGCCTAGAAATAATATTCTCCATTCGATTCTTTCTCATTTCTTTGAAAACACTGGTGTTTACTCTATGTTTTCTACTGTACAGAAGTACAATAAATGCGTTGTTAAATGTTATCTTATTAAATCTTATTTTTATTATTTATTCTAGGGGGTTTGAATGTTCTAAACACGAAAGTGTAATTGCAGTCACTAACACTAGAAGGTGCAATGACAGTTTGAGCTAATAAGCATTTCAGCGGAAGTTGAGTAAGGACTAAAGGAATTTAGTCCACTTGTTCT
>CM025150.1:29596478-29614009 GCA_013467495.1 Gossypium gossypioides
AGTCCCTGTGGGTATGATAACTCGACATTTACTTGTCACTTTATTACTTGTTGCGATTGTGTACACTTGGCACATTTCCTAACACTTTCAACCCTTGCAAACACTTTCTTGAGAGGGAGAAATATAAGGAATGGAAAAATAGAGAAAAGAGAGAACAAATGTGAGAGGAAATAAAGAGAGATGCATGAGTGAATTTAGTCACTAATGAATGGCAAAGTGAGGGTCTATTTATACTTGTGAGGAATTGTAACACCTAGTATTGGCGGGTTCTGAGTTTGGACGAGTAACCCGAAATAATCTAAGTGGCATGGTTTTGTCCACCCATTTGACGCTTTCGTTCTACACGTAGGGCACATAGCTAATGTTAGAGTTTAGCAAAAGGATTGCTCTCTGAAATGTGTAAATATGTATAAAGAAAGGGAATGACAAGTGTGTCAAGGGTTATTGGGTAATGAGCGTATTGCCAAAGGTAAGATACTCCTAGTTTGTCTTGTTATGGTGCAAGTTACGTTCTAACGAGATGGTTAGGGATGAACGAAGGGATAAATCAAGGATATGTAAAGATTTTGGATTCTTGTATACATTTCTTAAACCTATAAGCCACTAATAAAGGCAGTTTGGAAAGTTGGTGACACGTTTCAAGTTCCACTATGAGAACATGGTTTTGCATATATATTGATTGAGCTTTATAAGAAAATGAGGAGTTATCTTCTTCTTTATATAGGAAAACACCATTGCTAACTTGCTTTGGAGCTGATCAAGGATCTTTATTGCTGAGCTAAAACTAAGGATCGGAGTTCATGCAGAAGGTTGTTTCATATTCTGGGTAAGTATTATGGACTTGCATGTTGACTTCTGAAAGAGTAAGTCTGTTTTATGTGCGTAAATAGTATTATGAGGAAGTAAGGTGTTGCATAGGGGTTATTTGGGTTCCAGATGTTGATAAAAGCCATATGAATGAGTTTTAATGGGATCCCTATGTCTTATAAGTAGTGATTGATGGGTCTTCGTGTTGGATGCTTGGGATTTAGAGATGAAGTTGTTGTTCGTGGGTGTTAGGTGAGTCTCTAAACTGACTCATGTGTATATTGTTTATTCTAAATGCTTCTATGAAGAACCATATGAACTACAAAATGAAACTAGAAAAGGATGGTATGATGAATATGCTGATGTCTGAAAATTCGTTGAAGGTTGCATGTATAACTCGTATGAATCTTACAGGTATAGAGTATGTGATAAATAAACTGAAGTTGAAGCTTGACTCTATGGACATGTTTTAATGTATAAGGTGAATAGTGTGTTAAGTTTAAATGGTGTCAATGCATGAAAGGTCTGCCAGTGAGTTTATGTCTATCTCAGCAGAGTTGTCTAAAGGGGTCCGTCGGGAATTTAAACACGATCTCTAAAAGGAAAAGTCCATGGACATTGCAACATATCGTGTAAGACCATAGTTGGCAGGCTATGGCATTGTATGGAAATAACTAAAGGAAGTTTATTACCTAATGGGGTTCTCTACGTGACTCAGGACGATGAGGGGCAAACCACATGAAATATGAGTCTAGGTGAATCCCAATCATGAACATGCCAGAAAACAAAAGCCTTTGTGGCAATCTATGAAATGGAAGCCTTGTGGCGACCTAAGGAAAGGAAAGCCTTTGTGGAAAGGGATGAAAGGAATGCCTTTTTGGCGCACACAAAAGAATGTCCCTTGTGGCAACCATCTGAAGGAAACGCCTTTGTGGCAGACCCTAAAAGATAGAAATGGTATTCCCGACAAACTCTGAAAGGATAGTATGTATGGTGAACTCTGAAGGGATGTATGTATGGCCAACTCTGAAGGAACGATAGGTATAACAAACTCTGAAGGAAAAGCCCTTATGGCATATCATGTTACACTTTTGATAAGATAATCCAATGAGTTTTCTTTGTGGTGAGCTCCCAATGAGTTGTTGGGGCAGATCCTGCATGGTTTTATAATAGGAACAAAGAATTTGGAATACGCCAGATTATGTGGCAAATTCAAAGTATGGTTAAATATACTTGGAGAATAAATCTGAGTAAGAATTGTGTTTGGTAAGTTGAAGGTAATCTAAGTAAGAAACGTATCAAAGAGGTGAAGGGTAGGGCATGATTTCAAAATAAGGCATGACATTTATGGTATAAAGAATGGAAATTCTAGAAAGGTACTTGCTAGAGACAAGTTGAAGATTAAGAACAATGGGATGGATAATTGATTTATCAGACGCGATATGTAGACACAATCTATGTATGTGGTGTTTAACTCACCAAGCTCTCATGAACTTACATTTGTGTTTTATGTCACAGGTAAGCTAATTTGGGTCTTTTCCTGAAGGGACAACGCCATGACTAACTCAAAGGATGATGTATTGGGTTATTATGCATACAGAACGAATTGGTAGCACAGATGAAGTTAGTAGCACAGATGATGTATTGGGTTATTATGCATACAGAACGAGTTGGTAGCACAGATGAAGTTAGTAGTATTACTTAAAGGCTATATAAATAGAAGCGGTGTATTATGTTTTGAGATATGTCTATCAGTCTTTGTAGTGGAAATATCTTGTACAATTATTATAATCATCCATTGTATATTACGTTGTAATCTAGTTGGAATATCGTTTACAATCAAGTTATAATGGTTGAAAAGTTATTTTAAGTAATTTTAGAGTAAGTTTGTATTAGCATTGCAACACCCGAAATCCAGACTCAATGAATCAGATCAGGTTGAGGGCGTTAAAGGCATGGTTAAAAATAGGAATTAAAAGCCATGATTTTATCTCCACATGTGGCCGGTCGTTCATTATAGGGAGAGGGTGTTGATAGCTTGCAATTTTTAGCTAAGTGCTTGAAATAAGAAGATTGAAAAGTGAAAGGGTTGAAACGATCACATGAAGAAATATAGGGGCTAATTTTTAATTATTTAAATTAGCTTGGAATGGATGATTTGGGAAGCATCATGGATGGTTTGGGCCTCTCTTGGTTTGGTGGCTCATTCCTCCTCAATTGGATGGTCTAGGTTTGTACCTTTGCATCAGGCTGTCCAGTTTCATCAACCCAATTGAGATTTGGGTTAAATAAATTTTTATAGTCTAAGAATAATACTTTGAGGCATCCATGGTTTTTTATTAATCAACCATCTTCTGTATTGTGCATGCTTCAAGGATGTTACAGTAATTTGAGCTTCTCAAGGTAACTTCGAGATCTTCCATTACTCCAAACTACTTAAAATTGGCATAATTGTGTAAGTTTAGCATCAAAATAGTCAAAAACAAATATGTGTCCTAAATTTTATCCAAATTAGATATTCTATAATAAAATTACAGAATCTGGCGAAAAACACTTTGAATTTGCATGAATTAATGATCAGAAAGTGTTGAAAAAGTCTATATATTTTCCAGTTACCAAAAGTTGACTTTGTCTTATAAGATTAAGGAAAAACAAATAAAATATGAGAGTTTGGTAAAGTGGATTCAGCAAGTAGAGAGATTTTGGTCTTAATGTAGATGGTATATTGAGTTTTTGAGGGAGACTTTGTGTGCCGAATGTTTTGGATTTAAGGCATGTAATTCTTACTAAGGCACATAGTAGCCCTTACGCTATGTATCCTGGTAGTAATAAGATGTATCATGATATTTGAGATATGTATTCGTGGCCTAGTTCAAAACATGATGTTATGGATTCGTCTCTACGTGTTTGGTTTACCAAAAGGTGAAAACGGAGCATCAGTACCCTTCAGGTTTGCTTTAGCCAATTCAGATTCCAGAGTGGAAATGGGAAATGATCACCATGGACTTTTTCTCAGGTTTGCCTTTGAACCCGATAAAGAAGGATTTTGTATGGGTAATTGTTGATCAATTTTCGAAGCGTGCGTATTTTCTGGCAGTGTGTACTAACTACTCTTTGCAGATGTTGGAAAAGTTGTACATAGCTAAGATTATACGTCTCCATGGTATTTCAGTTTCCATTATTTCCAATAGAGTTTTACTTAAACTTCGCCCAAAGGCGCGGTTGACATCTTCTATAATCCAGGAAATCTTTTCGACACTTAATCTATTAGAATCCACGCTATAAGGATCCCTCATACAAATGATATGCATTCTTAAATACTACGCTGAGTGGGATGTAACAAGTCAACCATTTGTTTTTCTTCTCAATCGAGGTAAGTTACTGTTTCTCTATTAAATTTGATGTATTCTAACCTTTCAAATCAAGTTTTGATCCGTTGTAAAAAAATTCTATATTTTAGCCCAAATTTAGATCAATAATGGTAGAATTTGGGTTTTCAAGCTAAACCATTGTTTTTAAGTGTTTTTCAACATGTTTTGATGAGATTAGAAGATTTCTAAACTTACTTTAACCAATCGTTAAGAGATTTGAAAGATTTAATGATTTTTTTTGTTCAAAGTGTTCATGAACATCGAATTTTTTGAAAACTTTAAATCTAAATTTCTAGGTGTTTTAATTGTTTAGATCTATTCTGAAGTGAATAATTAGATGTCTAGAATTGATTTTGAGCAATAGAAACAAGTCCAAAACAAGAAATCTAAGTTTCGACTAAACTAGTTAAAATTTTCAGTTTAAAGAGGAGCTAGGAAGATCTATGTATTTGTATGATTTTTCATGTGTTTGTGACCATTAATAATCTGTATATATTGTGTGTAATATGTTTTTGAAGTTTCAAATCCGTCAGATTCCTCTTCAAGAAAAGCAAAAGGTAAGGCGAAGCTCGTTTAAACTTTTTCGGCAACCAAAAAAAAGCTAGATTGGCGAGTGTTCCAGAGTTGTTGCTGGTATATTGACCAGCTCCATACGTACCTGACCGCCTCCGAATGTACTAACGTCCAGAGTGTGAATATTACAATAGAATATAGAGTTATGAGGCGGTATCTGCAAGTATACGGGTTGAGTTGTAATATAGATTTTACAACAAAGTAGGTGACTACTCGGAGGATCGTACCAAATGAAGGCGAGTACTAAATCAATCTTAACCTCAACAATTAAAGATCTAATTAATACTTTAAGTCAATTGTAGTACAAGAGTAAAATAAGAAATATGTTTAGGGTTTGTAAAATGATAAAATAAAATAACATAAAAAGAAATTAAAGTTGCGAGAGATAGAGATAAATAAAGTGAATCAAATCTAAGGATAGGTGATCAACACGCTTTGACAATCCCAATTAACTGTAGTCTCGGGTTCCTTGTCAACCAACTAGTCGCTAACCTAACAGGATCTTCTGATCATCCACTAACATAACGAGTCAGCAAGAACTACTTATCTTCCGACCTTACAGTCTAGACTGGCTTGGGGTAAAGGTGTTCACGAATGGGCAATATCAATTTTAGGTTAATTCCCACCTTGATGACTTCCTAGGGTTGTTAAGCCTAAGGTTTGTTTCACGTTCTTCCTTTTCCAAACGATTGATCCATTGAGTAACCCTACAAAATAGTTAAGAGATCATGCCTCTAGTCGCTAATCCCCCATAGAAGGATTAGCTCCTTATGGTTGTAATAAACAACAAGAATGGAATAATTAATTATAGGAAGTAAAGTGGAATAGAGAGTTTAAGAAAGCCTGATTGTTATTGAATAATACGAACCCATAGAAGTTGATCTTGCCTTATAACCAAATCTCTTGAAGGAGCAAATAAACTGAACTATGAAAACTAAGAGAAACAAGAAACAAAACTAAAACCTAAGAAAATAATCTAAGCTAATGGAATGGCCTCCATAATGTGTGCAAAAGTAGCCTATTTATAGCCTTCAGGTGGCCGTCATCCTTAACCCTAGGTTAGTTGATATTCTCGAGCTTTAAGTTTGATTATACAAACCAAAACATCTCTGCTTTGTGTTTTATTCTCGTTACAGAGTCGATGTCACGACACACCGGGACCTATGTCGCGACATAGCAACCAATATGCTCCTCTGCAGCCATCTTCAAGGGTATGTCGCAACATCCTCAACTCGTGTTGCGACATTGAAGGCAGTTTCTCATTTTCTCTATTCTACTCTCTACGTTGTGACATTGGATCTCCCATGTTGTGACATAGCATCTAGTATTGGCCCAAAATGTCTTCTAATGGTCTTCTGCACACTCAAAAAATACGTTAGCTCTCCCTTAAGCCTCGTTCGGCCTTTAAGGTCAATAAAAGACTCGATGTGTACATTTTATTGAATATAAATAAAACTAAAGAAACTTAACTAAAACATAAAAAAAATGCTTGTATTCAAGCTCTTTAAATGTGAAAACTAGTTTATTTTGCTACATCGAATTACGGCAGATCAGTACCAACATCCAGAGGATCATACCCAAGGGATGCTAGGACTAAATTAATACGAACCTAAATATAACTAGATCTAATTATTACTTTAAATAAATTATATTCCAAAGAAACATAAAGAGAGATTTTTTGGAGGGGGCTTGTAATAATAAAGAGAATACCATAAATAAAGAGACTTTGGGAAATTAATATGTAAACTTTATCATATCTAACTATTAGTGATTAGCTCACTTTGTTAGTCATAACTAATTCCTATTTCGGGTTCCTATTCAATCAACTAGTCATTAACCTAGCAAGATCTCTCAATCTTCCACTAAACTAATGAGTCGGTAAGAACTACTTATCTCTCGACCTCACAACCCAGACTGATTTGAAGCTAAGATGTTCATGGATAGGCCATACCAATTTTGGGTTAATTCCTACGTAAATGACTTCCTATGGACGTCAAGCCTAGCGTTTAAGTTCTTCCTCTCCCAAACAGTTGATCCGCTAAGGAAACCCTACATAGAAATCATTTAATCACACCTCCACTCATTAATCCCCCATAAAAGGATTAGTTCCTCATGGATATCATGAACACAGTAAACTTAATGCTAAAGATAAACATAAATAATGAATTCAAGAGAAAATGTTTAAGAGAATCCTGAATTATATTGAGTGAAGCGCATAATCCACAAAGAGTTGATCGAGTCTACATATCAGATCTCCCGAAAAACACAAACAGAAAAACTAAAAATAACCTAAAGCATAAAAAATGGAATAATTGAAAATTGAAATTATAAAGAAAATTCTCAAGTTTAAAAGTTGTCCATAATTAGTGCACTGAAGATGAAGCTGCACACCTTGACCAACACATCTTCCAATACTCCTTTAGATGCACTGAAGATTTGTCAGCCAATTATAGTGTGATCTGAGTGTTTTTAAGGTCCCCTGGCCTGAGTTTTTTGTATATAGATAGAGGCATTAGGTTTATGCTAGGTCCTAAATCACACAAAGCTTTACTAAAATGAATATCCCTTATATCTATGGGAATTGTAAAACTCCCCGGGTCTTTTAGCCTTAGGGGAACCTGTCGAGATATAATCACACTGCATGAGGCATTTATGTTAATTTACTTTCCTGTTTTAATTTTTCTACGCCTAGAGATGATTTATTTTAAGTATTTGGCATACTTAGGGACTTTCTCAATTAAATCAATTAAAGGTAAGTTAAAGTTTAACATTTTGAATAAGTTCAAAAAACTTACAAATACATCCTCATCCTGTCTTTGTTTTTCCTCCAACCGTGAAGGGAATGGTACTTTTGTAATTGTAAGTTCATTGACTGGCTCTTTCTTCTGCTCAACTACTTTTTTTGGTTCTCTTTTCTTCTCAGCTTCTTGGGGGTTATTTTCAAGATATTCACAATCCTCTTTGTTTTCCTCATGAGTTGGTTTTTCTGGGTTACTCAGTATTTTACTCGAATGGAGCACTATTGCCTTTACATGCTCATTTCCCTCTCTCTAATGATTATTTTCTATGTTACTCGAGATTCTCGTGCCAATTTGATCTCCATCTAGTCCTGATCATACGTGTACATGCAACCCATTATAGAACATTTGTAATCTTAGCCACTCAAGTAATCGATGGTGTGGGCACCTCTGAATTAATGTTTTAAAACACTCTCAAGCTTCGAGAAAACTTTCCCCTTCTAATTGTTTAAATGTTGTGATCTCCCTCCTTAGTTGGACCATTTTGATCATAGGAATAACTTTTGTAAGAATTCTTCTACGAGTTTATCCCATGTAGTGATAAATCCTGGTGCCTACGAAACTAACCAAAATAAACCGTTATCTATTAAGGAGAAGGGGAACAGCTGAAGAAGAATAGCATCATCAGTGACCCTGTTATATTTAAAAGTATCACAAAGTTGAAGGAATTGTTTTAGATGTTGATTTGGGTCCTCAGTCATTGTGCCTCTAAATTGCAAATTGTTTTGGATCATAACTGGTTTGATCTCAAAATTATTAGCTATGATGGCTGACCTTGTTATACTTCCTTGAACCATTTCTAGATTTCATAGCGTGTATTCCCTTAGGGTTCTTTCGTTGCGACATAGGTATATTTGTAGGTAACTGTGGTGGTGGTGGTGGTGGTAACTCCTGTGGATTATTATTGTTAGCTTCGTCAAACAACATATTCTCGTGAGCTAAATTGTCTACAGTAGGTGATAGGTTCTACATCTGCTGTTGCTGTCGACAGTTCCAATGAATTATTCTTTCTAGATCGATGGCTGACTCTATAGGCATTCCCTACTGCGAATCATACACTGAAACAAAAAAGCAAAATAAAAATGTTAGTAAAAATAAAATAAAAATCATATCTATAATTTAAAAAATTCCTAATTTTTCTAATAAATACAAAAAATAAAATCAATCTAGTGACGTTGCCTCCCCGGCAACAGCGCCAACAACTTGACCATCTCCAGACGTGCCAACGTGCAGAGTAAGAATCCTACACAAAATATAAGAAATAAGCGGTGTCTGTAAGTATACGAGTCAGGTTGTAATATAGTTACAACGAAGTAGGCAAGTACTCTGAGAATTGTACCCAAAGGAGGCTAGCACTAAATTAATCCTAACCTAAACACAACTAGATCTAATTAGTACTTTAAATAAATTATATTACGAAGAAACATAAAGAGAGATTTTGGGGGGGTTGTAATAATAAAGAGAATAGCACAAATAAAGAGACTTTGGGAAATTAATGTGTAAACTTTATTAGATCTAATAATGGGTGATTAGCTTGCTTTGGTAGTCATAACTAATTCCTGTTTCAAGTTCCTATTCAATCAACTAGTCATTAACCTAGCAGGATCTCTCGATCTTCTACTAAACTAATGAGTCGGTAAGAACTACTTATCTCTCAACCTCACAGTTCAGACCAGCTTGGAGCTAAAGTGTTCACAGATAGGTCATACCAATTTTGGGTTAATTCTAACCTAAATGACTTTCTAGGGTCATCAAGCCTAGGGTTTAAGTTCTTCCTCTCCCAAACAGCTGATTCGCTAAGGAAACCCTACATAGAAATCAGTTAATCACACCTCCACTCGCTAATCTCCCATAAAAGGATTAGTTCCTCATGGATCTGATGAACATAATAAACTTGATGCTAAAGATAAACATAAACAATGAATTCAAGAGAAAATGTTTAAGAAAATCCTGAATTATATTGAGCGAAACGTATAATCCACAAAGAGTTTATCGAGTCTACAAAACAGATCTCCCAAAAAACGCAAATAGAAAAACTAAAAATAACCTAAAGCCTAAAAAAAAGGAAAAACTGAAAATTGAAATTATGAAGAAAATTCTCAAGTCTAAAAGCTGTCTATAACAAATTTTAAATGAGCCTATTTATAGAGTTAGGGTTGTTGTCGTCCTCAACCCTAGGTCAACTGATGCTCTCGTGTTAAATATTTGATTATGTAGACCAAAACACCCCTAGCTCGTACATATTTCCTGTACAGGACCAATGTCATAACACCCTAATGCCTATGTCGCAACACCGAAGGCAATCTCAATATTCTTGTATTTTGTTCCTTATGTTGCGACATCAGACTTCCCGTGTTGCAACACAATGACCAGTATTAAGTTTATACACCATCTGATGGTTTCCTTACACACTCATTAAGTATACTAGCTCACCTTTAAGCCTTATTCGGCCCCTAAGGTCAATAAAAGACTCATAATACATTTTTTAATGCATTTAGACTAAACTATGAAAACTTAATTAAAACAAAATGAAAATACTCGTATTCAAGCTCTACAAGTATGAAAACTATTTTAATTTGCTACACTGAATTACGATAGATCATATGCGATTTATAGTGTGAGTCAAGAGTTTAGGATTAGCCTAAACCCCTATCCTAAGTTTCGAAAGTAAGCCTTTCATATACCATATTGCACTATTTGTAAAATCATGCCCAAGTAAAATGAGTTAAGATATGGGATGCTAATGCAACAAGTAATTTGTGAAAATACATTAATGTGATATTTGATTTACTGATTTTTAACGCACACATATGGGGTCTGATATATGATAGCTCAATTAGCACTATTGTGGCACTTGTAAGTTCAATTAAATGTGTATCTAATAACGCATGTATTGTGTATGAGGTTGTGATGTGAAACTAATGAATATGAATAAAGGTTATGTGTATTAAAATAGTAAATAAATATATGTAATTGTGGATATTTTGGCCTTATGATCTCTTGAAACCATTGGGTATAGTTAGAATGTCATAGGATTGTGAGTACTCACCTTTATGTTTTGTGATTGGGCGATTGAGGCCTTAGGATAAGAGAATGTTAAGCAATGCTCTATTGAACGAGACATGTTTGGTTTGTTGGAGAGTGTTTAGCTTAATGCTACACTTGTTATGACATGCTAGGCTCTTTGATTCATTAGTGTGATGGAGATTCATTTATCCAATGTGTGGTGATTGAGTCCACTTATATGTTTCATAATCTCAAGATATCAAGATATCATTATTTGAAATATGTGAGTTATGATGTGTGTGATCAAAATTAGAAGTATATTCTAAACTTGATAGACATATAAAACATGAAAATGATTTTTTAACTTGATGGCTATGAATTGTGGATGTGCCTTAGAATGCTCTTGCTTAACCTATGTTATTGTGTATGCTTGGTAGAACTTTTGACCGTTCACTAAGCTTGTTGCTCACACTTTTCACTTAAATTTTGTAGAAAAGTAACAAATTCATGGAGTGTGAAGCGGCCAAGAAAGTGATCCATTCAAGGCATAGCATTTGAGTATGTTTTTGTGGTTCGAACACTTGAAAATAAAGGCAATCTAGAATCTTATTTGGAACTATATTTTTGAACTATTATTCTGAATTTGGAACTTGATTTGAGTTTATTTTGATGATTGGTGAATGATATGGATGTGGCTCAACATGTTTACTTATTATGCTTATGCTAAAAGAGTTTAGTAAAACTGTTTAAATGTGTTTTAGTGGTCAAAACAATAGATCAAATTTTTTGGCATGTTTTGATTGACCATTTGGCTCATTTTGTGTATATAGGCTCCCTAGAAAAGCATGGCATGTTGATTTGACAAATTGAGTAATTGGTTTTGAGTTTAGTGTTGGATGCAAGCATGTACCATTTACTTAGAAAGTCAAATTATGCCATGATATGTTTTGATGAGTATGAGCATGTCTTAAATGTTGTATGAATGTATTATGACTTGTTCAGATTGAGTTTAGGCCTTTAATGCAAGAAATCGTAAGTGGGCAAGTGTCCAAACTTTGGTTTGCCAAATTGCAAGTCTGATTGCTGCAAAAATGCAGGGCACGTTGAGACAACATTCGAACATCATTGGGACGTGGGTTCAGTGTCAGGAAACCCTTATCGTGTTGTCGGGACGAGGGCCTCCCTCTAGGGCATGTTGCGACGTGCAGCATCGCGTCGTCCCGATGAGATGCCTTTGCTCCAAAAGCCAGTTTTCTGAGCTTTGCACTTTAGTTCTAAAATTTCGGTTAGGCAATCGAAGTTTGAAATGGTTAGGAAATGCTTTAGAAATTCACATGCTTGAGTTTTAGGTGGTTAATTTGGTAAGTCCACTGTTAATTTTCTAATTATATTATTTTTAATATTTTGTCACCTTTTTCAATTTAGTCCCTAAAACACTTGATTTAAAATTAGCTAAAATTTACTAATTGGATCTAAACGATTCTTCCTCTAATGCTCCTAAAAAGATTTTAGAACTGAAATGCACTTTTTTAAATGTTGTTACATATATGTTCGCATGTTTTGGACGTGAAATGTCGATTGTGCCCCTATGTTTTAATTCAAGTAAAATCGTTAGAAAGGCATGCAACTAGGTTTTAAATATATTCCTATGATTACACATGAGCTCATATGCATGCATAAGACATTCGTTGATTGTTGAATAGGTAAATGAATAGTTAATTGTATGTGAAAATGTTGTGTTGTGTTCTAGGTCACTTCGGTGACTAATGTGTCATGCCGGATTTGAGTTGGATTGTCCCAGTCGGATTTGGGGCACCACTATTTCATTTCCATTTCAAGTACTTAAGCATATATACGCATCTATTCATTCAACTTGCCATTTCTTTAATACTCAACATTTAGCATGTCTAATAACATATTCAAGTTTAAAATCATCAATTAAACCACATCAGACATTAGTTAATTCATACACCATTTGGTACATACCAACTTTTCAACAACTCAATATTTGCCACAAATACCAAACACACAAAATGATCAAGATAATGACCACTTTCTTAAAATCTAATCCCTATATACATGCCACAATCCCAAAACTCAAGTGATCAAAAAACTACAATTTGATGATAAGATAGTGTGGGCTTCAAATTGATCAAGCTTGACGTGTTCTGCAAGGTGACGATCTACATGGAAAAGGGAAAATAAACTAGGTAAGCATATAGAATGCTTAGCAAGTTCATAGGCATTAAACAAAAGTTTACCTTAACTTTCAATTAAGCACAATAAGTTACTAAACTTGGCATAGTTGGCTAGATATAGCAAGCCACATATCAATAAGGTGAGTTTTAACTTGTAAATAAAACATAAAATACCATATTGGCATAAAAAAGTGACTATTATTACAGAAATTTCACAATTTATCAACTATACAGAAATTTCTGTAAATAAATTGTTGGGGTTTTTTTTTCAAAAAACAAAATAGTGACGGATCTTAACCATATATAAAATTTATATAAGTTAAAACCAGTCAAATTAAAATTGCTAGAACAAACAAAGAATAATCTTACACCAATTGAGAACAACTTGGTAGGACTTAGGTCAAAGGATTGAGCTATTGGAGGGGCAAAATAAAACAGCTTAATCTTTAAATAAGGAGAAGTACTAGCTTATAATATGCCATGTCAATATATTAATTTGGTGATAGAAAATTTGGGGAAAAGAAAATATTACCAACAAATATACACTAAGAAGATTACCATATAAATATAAATATAGGAATAAATTATATTAAGATAATCTTAAAAAGTATAGTTTTTAGATACCAATAAAATAGTGCTACATCATTAAATTTTAAAGAGAACAAAGTATTATTATATACTCATTTATATCAAATATCTTTTTTTACAAATTTTAATTATTCTTTTTTCATAAGTTAATATTTTTTTAAAATTTTTGTGCAACCAATTTAAAAAAAAATAGTACTTTTTTGCACTTTTTTTCATGTCATTGACATATAATTTTGTAATTATTTTACCCTAAACCCAGAATCTCGAACCTTGAACTTGAACCTTAAATTTTGAACCCTAAACCCTGAGGTTCAAGGTTTGGGTTTGAGATTTAAGGTTCAGAGTTCATGTATGGATTTTGAGTTTTAGGTTCAAGGTTCAAGATTCAAGATTCAAGTTCAAGGTTTAAGAGTTCGGGATTTAAGGTTCAGGTTTAAGGTTGAAGGGTTCACAGTTATGGGTTATGGGTTATGGGTTATGGGTTATGGGTTATGAGTTTGGGATTTAAGGTTTGGTTTTAAGGTTCAAGGGTTCGAGGTTTGAGTTTATGGTATGGAGTTCTATATTTTAGGTTCAGGGTAAAAAAATTATCAAAATTATGTGTCAATAATATGAATTTTTTTTTAAATGTCATTAAATAATTGGAAAGGCAATATGAATAATGTGGTGAAATGGTCCATAAAATAATTTTTTTATGAATGAGTTTATAATAATTATTTTGTCTTTAAATTTTGATGATGTGGTAAAATTTTATTGGTGCCTACAAACCTTAATTTTTAGGATCATTTTTATCTAAGTTATTCTCATAAATATAAGATGATTTATTTTATTTAACATATAAATATGTAGACCATGGAGATATTCAGAAATTTTGGGGATGAAGCTCCATAAACCATCTGCCATTGCTAGAATTACGAAATTCAAATGATTGTTAATCCAAATATATCGCTAACTTAGAGGATGAGGTTTAAGCTGACTTATTCTACATTAGTTCCATTAGCAGCATCCATAATTTGGATTCAATGTTTCCTCCATCTTCTTTCTCTCAATTTCTTCCTCTATTCTTTACTCTTTCATATGCACTCACGCTGCACAACTCTGAAACAATTCCTTCATAGAAAACCGAGTGTTACAAACAGTTTCCATTACAGTTCCCAAATATCATTTAAGATTAAACAACTAATAGCTAAGATAATTAATCGTTTATCTCTGAGGTGGAGGGGTCGAATATATGAAATTGTCATGGAAAGTAGTAGCCTTCATGTTGTTTCTGTTTCATTCAACAAATCATATTTGTTTAGCCCAACAAGAAGGTAATGATGAGGCTGATGATGAGGCAGAAAAGCAACCTACGATTCCCAAAGGGCAAGAACATTGTAAAGGGATATTTATTTGGTACAATTTCATCTCTAGAACAAAAGAGTTTCCCCGTTTGAAGAATACAATAGCCCAATCATGGGCATTCAAGTCCAGAGTGACCATATTGAACATGGGAACCAGTGAGTTGCAGGCTTGGAAGATTTTCATTGGGTTTCAATACAAGGAGATATTAGTTTCAGCAAAAGGAGCAGTTTTAATGAGTGGTGTGGATTTCCCAGCTCCTGTTGGCAATGGAACATACCTCTCCGGATATCCTCAAACCGATCTCGAAACTTCCATCGACACCGCTAATGAGTTGGACAAAATTCAGGTGAAAGTTGAACTCAGAGGCACACAGTTCGGACTGAAGCCAACTGGGAATCCAATGCCTAAAACAATAAAACTTGCAAATGATGGATACAAATGCCCTTCACCGACTCGTCGTAGTGAGTACTTAAAACCCTTTTTTTTCTTATATACTTTCATTTTGATTTCCTAACCATAACAATGTTGTTCATCCACAGAAGCCTCAATGTACGTATGTTGTGTGAAGGACCCAAAGTTAAAAGCTAATAAAACTACAAAAAAAAAGTTCTTGCCACGACAAAAAGGAGACCTTTTGATTTCGTATGATGTTAGTCAAGCCTACAAAAACAACTACCTTGCTCAGGTAACAATTGAGAACCGTCACCCTTTGGGACGTCTGGACCATTGGAACTTGACTTGGGAATGGATGAGAGGGGAATTTATAAACTCACTCAAAGGTGCTTATGTTCGAAAAGTTGATATTTCAGGCTGTTTAAATGGTAAAGTTGGGGAATACTACGGAGATATGGATTTTTCTAAAGTATTGAACTGCGAGAAAAAACCCATCCTTTTTGACTTGCCGGTGGAGAAAGCCGATGACGCCCAGATGGGGAAAATACCATTTTGTTGCAGAAATGGCACCCTTTTGCCAGAAACCATGGATTCAACCAAATCAAAGTCAGCTTTCGTAATAGAAGTCTTCAAAATTCCACCTGATTTGAACAGAACAACCATATACCCTCCCCAAAAGTGGAAAATTGTGGGGGATCTTAATCCAGATTATAGATGTGGGGCACCTATCAGAGTGGAACCTGCTCAGTCCCCCGATCCCACTGGAGTTGAGGCAGTAAAATATGCAATCGCTAGCTGGCAAATTGTTTGCAACATCTCACGGCCAACCAAAGGCAATTCTAGATGTTGTGTTACGTTCTCTGCTTACTACAATAAGTCAGCTATTCCTTGCGACACTTGTGCCTGTGGGTGTGAAGATACAGCGAAATGCAATCCGAACAAACCGGCAATGCTTCTTCCTCCCGAGGCCCTTCTCGTTCCATTCGAAAATAGATCGGTGAAAGCCAAAGCCTGGGCGCAGATTCAACATTTTAAAGTCCCGAAGCCATTGCCTTGTGGTGACAACTGTGGGGTCAGCATAAATTGGCACGTCTCCTCGGACTACAAACAAGGATGGGCGGCTCGGCTTACCCTTTTCAATTGGAAAAGTATCAACTTCGAAAACTGGTTCACTGCGGTTCAGTTCAAGAAAGCTGGTTCTGGGTACGAAAGGATGTTCTCTTTCAATGCAACATTATTGAAAGAACTCAACAATACCATCTTCATCCAAGGCATAGAAGGGATGAATTATTTGATTGGAAAGAAGAACGGTTCAGACCCAGAAAATGATCCCGATGTGCCTGGAAAACAACAATCTGTTGTTACCTTTAAAAAGAGCGGAAAGACATGGCCCGATATTGCCAAAGGAGATGGATTTCCAACAAAGGTCCTTTTCAATGGTGAAGAATGTGCACTTCCTTCACGTATTCCAGTTTCAACTGGAATCCGATCCAGTGTTAGTTTGTCGTTACTTTTTCTTTGCAAATTTGTGAGCTTCTTGTTGATACAACGTCTCAACTGAGGATTGAGGCTTAATACTCTTTAATGGACGACTTGAAACTGGGTCTTGATCTTGCGAGTTATATTGTGCCCATTTTCTTTTTGTTTAAACATTTTTGGCCCATTTTCATTTTCAGTAGGATAACAGACAGAAGCCCCCAAACAACCTTACTGGCCCAATTTACTATGTTCAAATGGTAAACATCTTTTTGAGGTGAAACAAAGATATGGTTTAAACTTTAAAGTAATTTTTGAATTTTATAATTTTTCTCAGTTCTTTTATGTCATCTTATTACTTAAAAAATTAATTAAAAACTAGAAATTCTATCACACATGTATACATGTGAAAATCGCATATTTAGAATATAGATATATGTTTAAAAATAACATATAATAAAGAATAAAATGTATGGTTTAANGAATTAATAATAATAACACGTGAAATGTGTACGATATTAAAATTTTAAAAAAAGATTAAATTATTTATCATTGTGTATCCATCAATCTTGAGTCAGTGTTTGGTATCATATTTGATGCTCAATATCTTTTTCAATTATTTTATTTGAAGATGGGATAAACCCCAAAATTATACATGAACCATGGTTTAATTTGCAATTGTATACATGAACTTTGATTTTGTGTAATTTTATACATGAAAGTTTGATTTGATCCAATTCTTGTAAATTATTAACACAACTATTAATATAACATTATTTTATGTTTATATATTGCGTACATAAATAATTATATTTATCTAATATAAAAATGAATTGATATATTTATTTCTTTAAATGTGTATAAATAAATCAAAATTAAAGTTTCAAGTATGCATTTGAACCACAATTAGACTTTCATGTGTATAGTTGCACCAAATTAAAGTTTATGTATACAATTGCACATTAAATCAAAGTTCA
>CM025150.1:29643505-29658123 GCA_013467495.1 Gossypium gossypioides
ATTAACCCACTAAAACACAACTACTCAGAATTTTGCCCTAACACAACTCTTAGCCGAAATTGGAGCAAACATACTGTCTCCATGCCATTGTAGAGAATTGAACACAAGACCTCCTTCACACCAACAGTTCACTTATCCACTAGACCAGCAGTCCCATTTTTTTAATTATTTGCTAAATTTTACTTAAAAACCTACTGACCAAAGATAGGGCTTACTTATAAAAATACCAAAATTTGCCCAAGTCCTGGCTTGAACTTGGGACCTCTCACACACCCAGAACACTTAACCACTGAAGCAGATACACAGTTGTGTCACACCTTCGCAAGAACAAAAATAAAAATTATGGGGCGTTAAAGGGAGAGTATGAATCAAGTAAGTGTGAATGAATCCTGGTAAGTGAATTCTCAGTAAAACGTTTATTTGTGATGCCTCTGTTAGGGCAATTATATTGCTAACCAAATTGGCAGATCATGATATAAAAATAAGTGCAAGACCATGTGGCTGAGACCTATGACAATGTATGATATTAAAACGCTCATGGTGATGCCTCTATAAGATGAAGGCTGGATTGGAAGATCGCGACATGAAAATTTGATAGTCCATGTGGCTGAGACCCATGGCAATATATGACTATATGAATATTCATGGTGATGCCTTCGGTAATATATAAACCATACTGGCATAACCCATGGCACCTTTTGTGAAAGTCCGTCAAGATAGTAAACACATGAATTTGTATGTTGCCTATATGGTGTGATCTGCTAAGCCTTTGTGGTATTTTATGTTTGGCCTTTATGGCAAGTTCTATTTCATCTCATTGGCCTATTTAGTGATGTTTGTGTCGTAGAATCTTGTTATCCACCCTCATGGTAAGTTCTAAATAAGTTCTGGGATTTCTCTGATAGATAAGTCTTTCATAAGGGTATGATGCATCTGAAATTGACTTGATTGGATTAGTTCTGTGATGTAATTGAATAAGTCTTAAAGGAAGTTTGCTAAAAATAAGTCTGTATCTGTATGTTCAAAGAAGGTATCTGCCATGTTACTTTATCAGTTTAGAATATGAGCATATTCGTGGTTATGAAAAATATAAGTGTCTGTTGGTCTGAGTTCGTTGTACTATGTAAAGTAGAAATCTAAGTTATTTGGTATGCGCCATATTTGAATAGAATCATGTCTAATTTTTGGATTTTATGGAACCTAAGCTGTGTGTCATTTGGGGTGTTCTTATGTCTTGTAATAGAGGTTTTTGGAATCCTTTTTTAATTACTTAAATAGTTAAGAATCAGTTTAAGCATATGTTAGGCTTTGAACTAGGATATGACCTGTTTAGTAGACTGATAGTATCAAACTCAGTATTGGAATCTGTCAAACGTGAATCTATATAGTAAGTAGCCATCTGTGAAAAATATCTATGAACAACCATTCTGGGAAAATCTTAAGTGTTGGTTGAAGAGAAAAACCACAAGAAGTGGACCTTGTAGAGGTATTTCCTTTGAGAAGTATCTTCGGGGTTATATGAGGAAAATATAGAGGAATATTATCTAGTAAGATCTAAAATCAACCAAGTTGTAAAGTGGAAGCTAAGACGTTAAGTTTGATTAATGGCGTATAAGTGCAAGTTTAAATATTATGAAATTATCTGCCCAAAATAGAAATAATTGATTAAGTATGGAAATTGGCGTACAGGCACATAACCAATATCATCGCATATCTGCCAATGTATTATGTATTAAAGCTCACTAAGTTCATGTGACTTACAGGTGTTATGTTTATATTTCAGGTATTGTTGAAAAGTAAGTATGCCAAGAGGGATGACACCGAGAATACGCTAAGGAAGTGGCGATCCGAGTTTTTACACATACAGTAGACTATTTAGAAAAGTGGCATATAGTGGTATTACGCCTTAAAGAGCCTATATTTAGTAAACTTATGTGTTGTAATAAGTTATGACAAGTATGATGTATTACATTATTTTTAGACACTTTTCTTTGTTTCTTCAATAATGGGACCTTAGATAAGTTAATAAGAAATATGTCTTAAGTTAAGAGAACACATTAACTATTTTTTTTTGAAAATTTTGCCAAGTATTTGTGAAGTAAAACCCGAGATCCGGACCAGGTGAATCGGGTCGAGTTAAGGGCATTATAGAGATTAAAAACCATAAGTGGAGGAAACATATTGATAGAAAGTATCACATTATAAGGGAGGCAGTTGTAGACAGAATCGTGGATGTAATTAAATTCGTGTTCGAGGAAAACCTTGTGGACATGTTTACCAAGACTCTACTATTTAGGAGTTTTGAGAAACACACAGAGAGCATAAGAATGCGGTATATGACTCATCTACTTCACTAAGGCAAGTGAGAGATTGTTGGATTTTGTGCCTTAAGTTTAGTATATTCACTTGTAAACTTGTAATTTTTTGAACAGATTGGTTAATAAAATAATTCATGGATTACATTAATATACTTTGCATAATGTCCTTATGTGGTTTTTGCATGCAAAGCAAAATAGAAACAAATATTAGCTCACTAATTTTCTAATGTTTAACTAATACTAAGTGGTATTACGTGGTCAGATCGTAATACGAAAAGACATATTATATTAATAGACGAACCTAAACAAATCCTTAGTCTAACAAAAAATTAACAAACTGATTAAAAGACTAATATGTCGTTTATCAAGTCCAATTGGGAATATGCCTTGTCTTGGGCATTGAAGCGGATGACTCCCAGAAGATAGAAACATATATGTGACTGACTAGAGTAACAGTACATCAAACTAGATCCATGGAGAATAGATCTTGAATATGTTTATGGATTTATTCACTTTTGACGTTCATAGTGTGACATACATTATTCCTGAGTGGATGATGGACTATGTATGTGTGACTCGTATACTTTGATGTAAGTTAATGCCTGAGTTGAAATAAATAAGGAACCAAAAGCTAGTGCGTTGGGTATATGAATTCTGTAGTATGTAGCTTCATTCAAAATAGTAGAATTCATTGCCCAAGATGTGGGTAAATGATATCCTCTCATTGGCATTACATGATAAATGAAAAGTAAACCTAACTATGGGCTGTGTAATGACCCGAAAGTTAGTCTTGTCAAAAACTGTGGTTTCAGAACCCCATTTTAGATGTTTGAGTCCTAAAGTATTATTATTTACTATTATTACGAGGTTAGTATTAAGTTCAATTAAATTTTGGTCCCTTAATTATGTCAAATGGATAGTTAATTAAGGTATAAGGACTAAATTGTAAAATTGGTAAATTTTATCGCTATGGATTTTTAATTAATTGAGGGATCAGTTGTGAAATTAGACCAAAAGTATAAATCTAAACGGTGGTGAAAACTAGTTTCCATCCACCAAATTAGCTAATTATGTTTAGTGTTACTTGACTAAGGTTAATTAAGCTAATGTTAGTTAATTAATAAACTAATTATACTATATAAACCAAAAATTAAAGGCCACCATCTTTTGCTTTTCTTCTCCTCTCCCCAAAACCATTAAAAAAACTTAGAAAATCCATTTTTGAAGCTTCAACCATTCGACCCTTGCATGGTAAGCTTAACTTTTATGTTTTTGAGGTCCCGGGAGCTTGATTTAGCTAGCCCGAGTACCAATTTGTAAAACTGTTAAAGTCTCTAAAATTTTCCATTAATGAATGCTTGAAGAAATTGGTATTAATTTGTTATATTTTAAGCTTAGATATGAAAAAAAAGACTAATTTGTAAAGTAAAAATTGTTAGTTTTGAACACATAGACTAAAATGTAAATAATTTGAAATTGGTATGAAATGTCTATAATTATGGTGAAGACTAGTTTCCATCCACCAAATTAGCTAATTATGTTTAGTGTTAATTGACTAAGGTTAATTAAGTTAATGTTAGTTAATTAATAAACTAATTATACTATATAAACCAAAAATTAAAAGGCATCATCTTTTGTTTATCTACTCCTATCCCCCAAAACCATTAAGAAAACTTAGGAAATCCATTTTTGAAGCTTCAACCATTCGACCCTTGCATGGTAAGCTTAATTTTTATGTTTTTGAGGTCCCGGGAGCTTGATTTAATTAGCCCGAGTACTAATTTGTAAAACTGTTAAAGTCTCTAAAATTTTCCATTGATGAATGCTTGAAGAAATTGGTATTAATTTGTTATATTTTAAGCTTAGATATGAAAAAAAGACTAATTTGTAAAGTAATAATTGTTAGTTTTGAACATATAGACTAAAATGTAAATAACTTGAAATTGGTATGAAATTTCTATAATTATGGATAGTAGAGGGTCTTAGAAGGATCTAATTGAGATCAATTTGGAAATCGAAGCTCAAATTTGAAAGTTATGGTAATTTTGATTTTAGGGACTAAATTGAATAGAATACAAAAAATAGGGGGAATTTGAATATTTAAATTTAATTGATATATGATTATAATAGAATGAAATAAGAGGGTTGTAATTGATAAATTGAACTAAATTATTGTATAGATCGAAAATTAAACCAAACCAGGGATAATTGGGAAAATGTCAAATTGCTAATTAGTCCTCAAAGATTTGGTTGTTTTCTATTTAGACTAGGTATGATTTTATTTAAATTTTTGTAAATTTGATTTATGAATTTTTGTATGTTTAGTAGTAGTTTGAAATGTTTACAATTTGGCACAAAAGGTGATATATGGACTAAATCGTACAGTATTGATAAACAGAATGTGATGAACTGTAATTTTAAGATATTAGATGAATTGATAGTTGATTATGATTGATTGAATCATATTGGTATGGATTTGAATTTCTTTTTAGATAGAGGATTAAATTGAATAAAATTGAAAATAGTGTAACTAATGAAATTATGAAATTGGCTTGAAATTAAAATGATTCATGCTATTATATGAATGAAATGATTATTTGATTGATAAATTGAATATGATGAATGGTGAATTGAAATATAATTGAAAATTTAATGGTTATTAACCTATTAACTATTCGGGCAAATTTGGATATAATTAGCATGTCATAGGATAGATCGAGTATGGGTTATTTTGACTACAAGTCTATGAGTGTAAGGCACATTTGTACTTCTATTATACTTATGAGAATAGGGTGCAACTTATTTACTTCAAACTTGTTCGATGAGGCATTGGGTGTCAAATTTGGTATATTGGTTAATATTGGTGTGTTGGTTGGATCCGTGTATCCGTTCGAGTCTGAGTCAAGTTAATAGGGGTATAAAATGTAAATGAGATAAATGTTATAGGAATTGAGTTGATAATATGATTTGATGATCCAAATACATATTGTGATTTATGAAAGATGGTGCGAACCAAATATACGAGCCCGAAGGACCGATATGGAAATATGGTGAATCTATAAATTCAATTTGGAATTCGAATAATGAAACAAAATAGTGAATGACATAATATTGAAATTGGATTATTGTTGATGGTAGATGGAAAATGATATGAAATTGATATTGAATTGAATAAATCTTGTTTATAAGTGATCTGGAATGTTATATATGTGTTGTTATATTAATTTGGTATTAGTAGATTTGGTTGAATCCTAGATAAGATTTGATTTTGGAAAGGCTATGTTCTTATTTATGTGTGTATATTTTGGTAATATGTTATGTTATATGTCTAACATTAAAAATGGCATAATTGAGTATGGATTGACATGGTTAACATGATGATACTAAAGGGATGTATGCATGTTTGAATGAATTATGATTCAATAGGTTGAATTGATATATTTTGGTGCAAAATTTGAGGTATGAAAGATGAAGTTGAATTGAATAAAATAAATTGGTATGTTTTGATGTTCAATTGATGATATCTTGAATTAGTTGAATGGTGATGATATGGTGAGATGTTGAGGAGTGTTTTGGTATAATTTGTGTAGCTTTGTAGGGTGCTCTTAAGCACCAATTGTGGTTAAATGGATTTTAGGCATGAAAGAGGACAACAAATGCAAGATTTTGACATATCTGGCAATAAGGTATTGGTACCTTAAATAAGATATCAGTACATTATGTTTTTCATCAATTTTCAAACATTGAATGTCAAAATGTTATTCATACTGGACTAAAGTATCGATACTTGATATCAGAGTACCGATACTTTATAAGGTTATTGATACTATTGAAATATTGTTTTAAACTTTTGCAAAACAAAATGCTAAAATGGTATCAATACTATGGTAAAGTATAAGTACCTAGAAAGAAGTACCGGTATTACGAGTTGAGTATTGATACCTTATGATTTAAATCAATTTTTCTAAAACATCAAAGCTTAGATTGATATCGGAACTTATATAGGGTATTGATACCTGATCTAGATATTTTGAAAATATTGCAATTTGGTCCTAACTCATGCTCGGGTCTACAAAAGAGCTTTTGTAAGCTCAATTAAGGCTCGAATTTAATTGTGCATCTTAATATCTAGGTATCTATGACATGATTGAACATTTGAATGATTTGTTTATGGTATACTTGGTTAGAAATTTTAAAAATGTTACAAAAAGGTCCTTATTTGATCCCGAGTTGTGTTTACAGCATTCCGGTTGAATTTATGTTGTATTATTGTTGATTACATTATTGGTGATGTGGAATGATGATTTTATTATGCTTTTTTTAGTATTTGCTCCGGCATCGAATGCGACACCTTGTTGCTTAGAACCGACAATCGGGTCGAATAAGGGGTGTTGCATGTCGTTCATCTTTGTGTGAATGACTTGATTACTAGTTGATAGTAATTGACTTTTCATGAAAGAAGATGTAATAGTTACCATGAGATAAAATAGGATCATATTAGGGGAGCGGATTTATCCCAAAAAGATTAAGTATATCCTATGAGGGTAACACAGTTATGACAATGCCATTGGACGAGCACTGATCGAGTTGATTTCGTAATGGTATGCCATTAGGGAGAGCTCAGTCACAATACTATAGTGAAATGACTTCGTGACTAAATATGCTTATAACTAATAGGCGAAAAGCTAGAATTTAATTATAAATTGTGTGAGCCCTAATTGCATATGTCCAATTGGTCCCTTTGCTAGCTCGTTGAAACCAACAATGAATTGGATGTTGAATCAAATGAACATAAATGGATAAAAATGATAAAGTTGGAGAAATGAGAAATATTTGGAAATGAATGTGGTTTTCTCACTTTATGGAAATGACATGGAAAATTAATCTATGGTTTTTTGAATTATTATTTATTTAATTAAATCATTAAATTTTGGAAATTAAATTAAATTAATTGGTCATAGTGAATTCGTTGAATGTAGAAATATTAGATATATTTTCTCATAGATTCTTTTATGGTAGAGTTGTCATGATTTTAACGGAAATAGAATCAGGCTGTGAAATTTATTTAATTGAGAAATTAATTTATTTATTGAAAGTAATTTATAAAGTTTATTTTGGAAAATAGAAAAACATGTATTGGATTATATTGAATTATAAAGTACTGGGTTAAAATTTCAAGAAGTACTTATAATTAGATTTGGAATAGGAGAGGTCCAAAAGCCCTCTCATGGTAATACATGGGACGACAAACCATAGTATATTGAACTAGGGTTACCACCGCTCTCTCCTAGTTGGACTAAGATTTTATTTCTCTATTGAAATATACTTGATCTAATCCAACGAGGGTTTCACTTCTCCTCTTTATAAATAGATGACACTGGTAGGGCTAAATACAGAAGAAGTTTTACACAACTTTGAGATATTATTATTCTACTCGAAAATAGTGAGAATTTATTTTCTAAGTATACATTATATTTTCTACAATAATAATTCTACTGGCTTTTACTAAAGAGAGATTTTTGCTTTCCTACTAAAAGTAAAGTAAATAATTTTTGGTTCTGTGTTTGATTTGAATTTGTTTAGTTGAAAGTCGAGAACGATAAGGATCCGTTTAGCCGAAAACACAGGTGTAGTTCCGGGTAAATTTTATTGCTATAAATATAAAAAGTCGGCTCCGTTTTCAAAATTTTAATTTTTCGCTATGTAAGAAAACTATTTTCAAACCAGATTTTTTCCAATAATTGGTATCAAAGCCAGGTTGTGCTATTTCTATAGTACAAAATGATACCAAAATTTTTCTCTCTTATTCATATGTGATTAATTTTGATAAGATGTGAAATTCTTGTAATTATATGCATGTGTAGGGGAATGTATGCAAATGAATTTATGTTATTATTTTGTTATATATGATAAAGTAATTTTGTCAAAGTTATGATTATTAGAAAATTAAATGTAATTATTATTAATTTCTCAGGTATGTATAAATTAGATCGTGGACAATCATCTCCACGGATGATTTAAAATTATTATTTTAGAATAAATTATGCGAGCAAAAAATAAACATATGACCTCTGTAACCTATATTTTTTGGCGGAACTCAAACAACTGAGATGCATCCAGGTTGATCGAGATGATGCAAATCTGACCCAACCAAATCGACAATGTTTCGACAACAGGAGGTTGTCGATGGTTTGACGGTGATAATCATTGGCAATGGTCGATGGTGGTGGTCGATGATGGTGGTCAGTGGTGGTTGGTGACGGTCTAACGATGACCCAAGATGGTTCGACAGCTGACAGTAGCCCAGGGATGACGACAAAAAAATGGCGATGGAAAAATGATGATGTTAGTGACGTGAACCAGAACTGCAATGGAAGTTTTTGGTGGTAAAATAGAAGATCCAAAGTATGTTTTGGGGTGAATTTTGTAATTTTACTTTTTTCTAGGGTGGAATCATGGATACTTTCGCTGTTCAGGGTCATTTAATTTTTATGCTTTTATATGTGATAACGTGATGATATTTATTTGATTGCGAATAAATATTCATGCGTATGTATGATAAGCAGGCCATATAGTTTAGGGAAAGAATGTCACATGTAATTGTCATATATATATCGATCATGCATGATTGAAATCAGACATTAAAAACCTTGTATGTTTTTAAAAGATTGAGTGGGAGAAGGTCCCTAAATAAGATCTACGGCCTCTATCCATGGTCTATTGGGATGACATGACAATTGAACTAACCCACGGTGAGATTTTCCCAAGATGACTCATTTTTTGTGCATGATGTGATGGGTGTTGATTTGATGGTTATACACTCAAGATCTTCTAGTTAAGTAACTTCTCAAAAAGCTATGCTTAAGTTTGAATGATGGCCAAACATTATACGATTATTAGTACGCTTGAATGCCTAAGGAATTCAGTTCATTTGCTAATTGGATGGAAATCCATGTTCTTACTAGTTGGTCAAGATTGCCCCAAGATGACTTGATTCAATGGGTGTAGGAATTATTATTGCAAGGGTTTATAAATGTTTTCAAGGTTTAATGTAAGATGCATGCATCGTCTTAATGCATATTGTAAGTTGCAAAATATTTTCGAATATTTTCTTAATACAAAGGTATTAATCATGAATATTTTATTTTCAGTTCAAAAATGACACCTACTCTTTTATCAAATATACTCACTGAAAACAAACTAAAGGAAAATAACTATAATGAATGGAAAGGAACCTAATGATTGTCTTAAGCTGTGAAAAACCAAAGACAATCCTTGTTAATAAATGCCCTTTGGCCACTCAAGCTAAGGCTAGAAAATGCTAGGAGGAGTTTGATGAGATAACTCATTGCTATATGCTGGTAGGCGTGACTAGCACCCTTTATAAGCAACTAGAGAGCTATAAGACTGCCAAAGCGATTCTAGACAAACTAGAAGACATGTTCGGAGCCCAAGCTGCCTTGGATCTCAAGCGAATCCAGGTCTAAGACTTTGACAAGCTATTAAACATATACTCAAGTATTTACTAAGAATGAGGGATTATAAACTTATGTATTCTAGAGGAAATCTTACTACTATCGGCTATACCAATTCTGACTTCCAAAAGTGTTAAGATTCAAGGAAATAGACATTGAGCTGTGTCTTTGTCCTAAGCGGTGGGTCTACAGTGTGCAGAAGTGTCAAGAAAAATTGTATTGCTGACTCCACAATAGAAGCTGAATATGTGGATGCTTCTGAAGCTACAAAGGAAGCAATATGACTTCAAAAGTACCTTACGGATCTTGAAGTCATTCTTGGTATGGAAAAAGCTATGAAACTATTTTGTGATAATAGTTCCGCAATAGCTAACACCAAGAAAACCATAAACCACAAGAGGACAAAACACATGAATAAAAAGTATTACATTATAATGGAGGCAATAATAGAAGAAATAGTGGATGTAGTCAAGGTACATTAGAGGAAAAACTTGCGGACACGTTCACCAAGACTCTAATAGCTAGGAGTTTTAAGAAACACGTAGAGAGCAAGGGAACGCGAAATATGACTCATCTACTTCACTAGGGCAAGTGGGAGACTATTGGATTTGGTGTCCTAAGTGTAGTATATTCATTTGTGTACTTGTATATTTTTTCGAATAGATTGGTTTAATAAAGTTATCCATAAGTTACATTAGTACCCTTTTCATATTGCCCTCAATAGTTTTTGGAAACAAAGAAAAATAGAAGCAAATATTGACTCACAAGTTATCTAATGTTTAACTAATACTAAGCAATATTACGTGGTCGGATCATAATACAGAAAGAAAACTTATATAAGTATATGGACCTAAACATGTTCTTAGTCTAATCGAAAATTAACATATCAATTGAAAGACTAATATGTCATCTATCAAGTCCAATTAAGGAGATTTTTTTTCTTAAGCATCGAAGCGGATGACTCCCAAAAGATAAAGATATAGATGTGACTGACTGGACTGACAGTACATCAAACAAGAGACAAGTTGAATAAATGTTGAATATGTTTGCGGATTTATTCACTTGTGATGTTCATAGTGGGGCATACCTTAATCCTGAGTGGATGGTGGACTATGTACGCGTGACTCGTATACTTTGATGTAAGTAAAAACCTAAGTTCAAATAGATAAGGAACCAAAAGTTGGTGTGTTAGGTATATGAATTTTGTAATATGTAGCATTATTCACAATAGTGGAGTTCATAATCGAAGAAATGGGTAAATTATATCCTCTCATTTGCATTACATGATAGATGAAAAGTAAATGTGGCCAGGAGTTGTTTGTCTGTATGATAAATGACTTTATTTTGATAGTGACTAACTTCTCATGAAGGAAGATGTAGTGGTTACCATGAGATAAAATACGATCATATTGGGAGAATAGATTTATCCCAAAGAGATTAAGGATATCCTATGGGAGTAACAAACTTATGGCAAGGTCATTGGACGAGCACTGATTGAGTAGCTTTCGTAATATTAGGAAGAGCTTAGTTATGATACTATAGTGGATTGACTTCGTGACTAAATGAGTTTATAATTAATAGGCAAAAAGATGAAACTTAATTATAAATCATTCGAGCCCTAATTACATATGTCCAATCGGTCCCTCCGTTAGCTAGTTGAAACCAGAAATGAGTTGCATATAAAACCAAATGAATAGAAATGATAAATTTAGAGAAATGGGTTACATTCGAAAATAAATATGGTTTCTAACTAAGTGTGAAAATGACGTGATAATTAATTTATACTTTTTGAATTATTATTTAATTAAATAATTGAAACTAAAAAATGGAATTAAATTAATTGGCCATTGTGAATCCGTTGAATATGGAAATTAAATACATTTTCTCATAGATTCTTTTACGTTAAAGTTGCCATGACTTTAACAGAATTAGAATTGGGTTGAAAAAATTATTTAGTTGAAAATTTAATTAATTAAAATTAATTTAATAAGTAATATTTATTTTTGAAAATATAAAAACATGTATTAGGTTAAAGTAAATTATAAATTGTTGGGTCAAAAGTCCAGGATGCACATATAATTGGAGCCAATACATATAATTGGAGCCAATACAAGAGAGGCACGAAACCCTTTGTAATACATATAAAGGGTGGAAACCCTAATATATTTAACAAGGTTGTGTCACCCTTCTCTCCTAGTAGAACTAGGAGATATGTTTTTCTACCATATAAGTATTATTTATATTCTATTAATTGAACCAAGATCATTTTATCTCTCCCTATAAGTAGATGACACTTGTAGGGCTAAAAATATACATAATTTTGAAATATTATTTTTCTGCCCAAAAATAGTGGGTATTTATTTTCTAAGTATAGATTCTACTTTTAAGGAATAACAATTCTATCGGTTTTTATAGAGAGAGAGATTTACTTTCCTACTGAAAGTAAGAAAATTATTTTTGATTCTGTGTTTGATTTGTGATTGTTCGAGCCCACACTTGAAGCAATTTGTGGTACGAGAATAGCAAAGAAGGCCGTTTGGTAGAAAATCAATAACGTTAAGGATCTATCTCGTACAAAGCACAGGTACTTTTCGGGAAAAAATTATTGTTATAAATATCACAAATCAGTTCGATTTTCAAAATTTTAATTTTTTTGCTGTGATAGAAAATCATCTTTAAATCGGATTTTTAATAATTGGTATCAAAGCCAAATTGTGTTATGTTCATAATAAACCAATATCAATTTTTTTCTCTTCTATATGTTTGGTTAATTTTTTATAAGATTTGACATTTTTATAATTATAAGCATGGTTTGGGTTATTTATGTGAATGAAATTATTTTATTATTTATATGATAAAGTCATTTTGTCAAAGTTGTGATTCCTAGAAATTTAAGTGGTTATAATTATTATTTTAATAATTTTTGAGATATGTAATTAGATCGTGGACTATAATCTCTATGTAGGTTTTATTAATTTATTTTAGAATAATTCATGTGAGCCGTAAAATGAACATAAGTATTATGTAACTGAATTTTTCTACAGATTCTGAAGAATTGAGACGCATCCAAGACTGATCAAGATAATGCAAACTCGACCCAACTGATCGAAAATGATTGGCAGAGGTTTCAATGACGGTGGTTCGACAGCGATCGACGAGAGCGACGAAGATGGCTGGTGGCAATGATGATCGAAGGCAAACCAACGATAGTTGAACGGGGTTGATGATAGTGGTCAGCAATGGTCTGATGACAGTGGTCCGACGATGGTGATGATAACGTCAACCGTTGCAGCAATGAAAGTGTGTGGTGGCGTCAATAGTACGACAATAGATCCCTTCGATGTTTTTAAAGTCATTTTTGGTTTTGGGAAAAACTCCAAAAAGTAGGATTTATTACTTTCACCCAGACTTCCCAAATTATGCTTTGGGGGTAATATGTGTAATTTTATTTATTGTTTTCCAGGATGGAATCATGGAAACTGTAGTTTCACTTATGATAGTGAAATTCATAGCCTAACAAAGGATAAATGATATCATTTCATTGACATTACATGATAGATGGAAAGTAGCGTGGCCACGGATCATTTGTCCTAAGGCAAATGACTTAATTACTATTTGTTAGTAAATTACTTTTCGTGAAGGAAGATATAATAGTTACCATGAGATAAAATAGGATCAGATTGGAAAACTTAATTTACCCCAAAGAGATTAAGAATGTTTTATGAGGGTAACACACATATGACAAGGTCATTAGATGAGTACTTGATAAAGTAACTTTTGTAATGATATATATTAGGGAGAGCTCAGTCATGTTACTTTAGTGGAATGACTCCATGACTAAGAAATATTCTTATTAATAGACGAATAGTCAAAACTTACAAATTATATGATCACTAGTAATACTTTTCCAATCAGTCCCTTTACTACCTCGGTATAACCTTGATGGTTTACATTGATCGATGACATGGAAAAACTGAAACAAAGAACTAGAGAAATAGACAGCATGTGTCACTATTTGCAGTGAATGTGTTTTCTAGCTATAAACAAGAGATGACTCAAGAATTAAATTAATTTCTTCAAAATATTATTTAATTAAATAATTGTATTTAGAAATGAAAATTAAATTAATTAAGTCATCATAGTTTCATGAGAATAAGTTAATTCAAATAATTTAATCATAGATTCTAATACAATAAAGTATTATGACTTTAATGGAAATAAAAATGGGTTGAGAAAATAATTTAATTAGTTTAATAAATAATATTTTGGGCTGGAAAAACTTTATGAGTTAGTTTAAAGACCAGATAACTTACATAATTAACTAAATACAAAACAATGCCCAATTGGCTCGATTTAATAAGAAAGGGTAGAAAACTCTAGTCCCAGCAAGGTATTGCCACCACTTCCTTGTATACTCCTTGTAGGAGTTAACTTTTCCTGTATATTACTATTTAGTTATTTCTTATTCTGCTAAAACTCTTGTTATTTTATCTATAAAAAGAGATTAAGAGCTAGGTCAATATACACACTTCTCTACATCGATATTCTACCAAAATATAATTAGGCTATTTTCAAAATAAATTCTATCTTTTGACAAAGTTCTTCATTAGGTTTTTTAGCTTTTAATATTTCACTAAAGTGTTTATCGATTTGTGAATAAAACCTACACTCTAGAAAACCAAGTGACCGCTGTAAACAGAAAAATATATAGGATTTTTCCTATGTAATTTATTACCTTTTTACTTAAATCCGTTGGTAAAACAAAGTAATTGTTTAATAAATTAATGAAATATGTGAAAATATGAAATTAGGACATAGAAATTAT
>CM025150.1:29665347-29679165 GCA_013467495.1 Gossypium gossypioides
AGGATATTTAACAAATCTATCAGCTAATTGAATACTCATCCTAGTGGGTTTTGGTTCCCTAAGACCAAGCTCCTTGAACATTTTATAAGGCATCAAATTAATACTAGCACTCAAATCAGCTAATGCTTTCTCAATGTTTAAACTACCAATAAAATAGGGAATAGTAAAACTTCTTGGATATTTTAGCTTAGTTGGTAGTTTATTTTGGAGAATAGTTTAACATTCCTCGTTGAGTTCCACAGTGGATAGCTCCTCAAACTTCCTTTTATTTGTTAACAGCTCCTTCAAAAATTTTGCATATGTAGGCATCTGTGAAATAGCTTCAACAAAAGGTAAGTTAATATGTAATTGTTTGAATAGTTCAAGAAATTTATCGAATTGTGCATCAATGCAATCTTTCTTCAACTTTGCTAGATATGGGATCGGTGCTTTATATTCTTTAAGTATTGGTGTTTCACTGACTTTTGGTTTTACCCCCTCATAATTTTCCTTATTAGATTCATGTTACAGCTTCTTTTCAGGTTCAGCCAACAATTTCCCACTCCTTAGTGTAACTGCTTTCACATGCTCTTTTGGGTTGGGTTTGGTGTTACTAGGTAAACTACCTTGCTACCTTTCTGAAACCAATTTAGCAAGCTGTCCAATTTAATTTTTGAGCCTATGAATTGACGCTTGCTAATTTTTCAAAGCCGTCTCGATATTTTGAAAATGAGTCTCTAACACCGAAATGAATTTTGCCAACATCTCTTCAAGGTTTGGTTTCTTCTCCTGCTGATAAGGTTGTTGTTGAAAGCCTGGAGGAGGTTATGGTCTTTGGTTTCCTTGACCACCCCATGAGAAATTTGGGTGGTTCCTCCATCCTGCATTATAGTTATTACTATAAGGATTATTTTGAGGTCTAGAATTATTACCCATATATTTATTTCCTTATTCTCCATGCTAGAATCGAAGGGTAAATATTCTAAATTATTTATTCCACCTCCATTTCCGACACATTGCATCACCGGATGTACCTCCGTAGAAACACATAAACCATCAATTTTTTTATTCAAAAGTTGTACCTGATTCGATAACATAATGACTGCATCTAAGTTAAAAACACCGACTACTTTTTTCGGCTTCGTCCTCATGACTTGCCACTGATAATTATTCAGTAACATCTCCTCTATAAACTCGTAAGCCTCTTCAGGTGTTTTATTGTTCAGAGTACCACCGGCTGTTGCGTCGATTAACTGCCTAGTTGAGGGATTCAAACCGTTGTAGAAGGTTTGAACTTGTAGCCATAGAGGTAACCCATGGTGAGGGCACATTCTCAATAAATCCTTATACCTCTCCATGCATCATATAGGGTCTCTAAGTCCATCTGCACGAAGGAAGAGATATCATTCCTCAACTTAGCTATCTTAGTCGATGGGAAGTACTTCAATAGAAATTTCTCGATCATTTGATCCCATATAGTGATAGAACCTCGTGGTAAGGAGTTCAACCACTATTTAGCTTTATTCCTCAACGAGAAGGGAAACAACCGTAGGCGAATAGCATTGTCAGAAATGCCATTAATCTTGAAAGTATCACAAACTTCCAAAAAATTAGCCAAATGAGTATTTAGATCTTCGTCTTACAAACAATCGAACTAAACAAACTGTTGAATCATCTGAATGGTGTTCGGCTTCAGTTTGAAATTATTCGCAGCAATGGTGGGTCGTATAATACTCGATTCAACCCCAGTTAGAGTGGGCTTGGCATAATCGTACATAGTACGAGGAGCAAGATTCAGATTTGCAGGGTTTGTAGCAACCACAGGAGGTAGCTGATTATTCTAATTATCAGCCATCTCCTCAGTAACAATAATAACGTCCTCTTATTCTTCCACTATATTCTGTCAACTCTGTCTTGCTTCTCTACGATTTTTTTGAGCTGTACTTTCAATTTCACTATCAAATACTAATGGTACCGATGGATTTCTTCAAGTCATAAACTATCAAATAAAAGAAAAATTAGAAAATAAAAATTAAGCTAAAAGCAAAAATAAAATGCAATAAAAATAAAAATGGCTAAATTAATAAAAATCAAGTGTTCCTAATATTTTAATTCCCAGCAACGGCGCCAAAAACTTGATGGTCACTAAACTAACTAAAATTACGACAAAGGCAAGTGCACCTATCGAATAATAGTATAGCTATGGTGAGTAATGAATATCGTATCCAAGAGGACTAAAAGTACTAGTAATTACTATTTTTCTATTATTTAGCCGTCAAATTGATGAAATTGTTTTTAATCTAAAATTAACTAAACTAATTTACTAAGATGACTTGGGAAAATAATCAAACATAACCAATGAGATGGACAATACCCAGGAAAGAATCAACCTAGACTTCACCTATTATTCTACATCTGAATTAAACGATTTATTCACTTGTGTCTTGATCCGTAGAAATCCCTAAATTATGTTAATATCTCTTTTGAGAGTAAAAACAACTGACTATAAGTTGATTAATTGAAATCTCTTTTTAATTAAAACCCCTATTGTCGCATTAATTCGATCTATAGATTCCCCTATTAGATTTGACTATAATCCGGTAGATTTATGTCTTCCTATTTCTAGGATTGCATGCAACTCTACTCAATTATGCTAGATCTACTCTTAAGTAGGGACTTTTGCTCCACTGAAATAAGCACATTAATTATGAATTAATATCCTAAAAATATTAAAACATGAAATAAACATACATAATTTAGAACAAGAATCAAGTATTTATCCTGTAAATCAGAAATCAAATAATAAGATTCATCATAAGCTTCACAATAAAACTTCTAAGGAAATTGAATGGAGATATTTAATCATGAAGGAGATTCGCTTCTGAGTTCAATCCGATGGTGTTCTTCGAGTCTTTTCTTCGTTCTTCTCTCCGTGCTCTCTTAGGTCTTCATCCAATTGTTATTTATAGACTTTAGACTGCTCAGAAAGCCTAAAAATTGGGTTTTTCTGCGTGTTCGGGAAACAGGATGCGAAATCGACATGGACTAGCACATGGGCGTGTGGCCGAGGGGTAATTCATATGTATTTCCCTTACATAGGTATCATTTCCCATGTACGACCTTCGGTATTTCTAGACTCATGGTCTCGTAAATATGCATAAAATTCCTAAATTACAGGGACCAGAACAGAGTTTTATGATCGTAAAAAAACGTTCTCATATATGATATCTAACTAAAGGTCATATCTCCTTATAAAGAACCATCGATGGTTCAAATCCCTTATCTTGAATAAACGTTTTTCCCTAAAGTCCTACAAAATATTTCTCAATGTTTGGATTCAGGAAATTAGAGGGATTTGGAAATGCCGATGGTTCTAGTTCATTAGTTCTTCTAACCTTCCTTGGAGGCATATTCAATAATATTGTATGTTAAAAACTAATGAACTATTAAGCAATAATCTTAATGAAATAGTAAAAATGATAAAAAGAACGCTTAACCTCGACTTCCTTGAAACTCTTTGTTATTTCTCTCCAAACGTTTGACAATCTTGCATCCAAATAAAGCTTGAGGAGTAGCAATGGAGCTTTATGAATTTAGGGTTTGAGTGTAAAGGGGTTTGAAGATGGAGAGTGTTTAAGAGGTTTTAATGTTTAAGGATGAGTTAGATTTTGGGTTAAAGTTTGTTGAAGTTAAAAAATTAGAGGTTTTTAGGTTAAAAAACTAGGTAAAATAAGGGTTATGCATTCGGGTTGCACGCAGGTCGGATCAACCCTGCAAAAATTTATAGTGATGTCGCGACGTAGGGGTTCTGTGTCGTGATACCCCTGGCAGTTTGCCATTGTCGCCACATCGGGGTTCGATGTCACAACACACTCTAAAATTTTGAAATTATAGGTATACTATCTTTGGTGTCGCGACACACGAAGTCTATGTCGTGACATCAAGTCGATTTTCTTGATTCCTTTGAATCTGGCCTTGGTGATGCTACATGGGGTTGTCGTGTTGCGACATTGGCTCTATTTTTACTCGAACTTCTAATTTCTAGAGTTTCATAGTTCCTATAAAAATTTATTTTAATACAAGTTAGTATCTGCGCTAAATGATTAGTTTAATATACAGTAATTTAAAAAAAAATTAATCCAAAATTATTAAGTTTTAATGACGGATTCATCTGACAGCTTTGTTAATGCATATGGGGATGTTTCTTTGGTTCTTTCAACGTTAGTCCATCGCCCATCATACCACTCTACCTTCTTTTGCTTATCTCTTTCCCTAAACTTGTTCTTTTGACCTGCATTGATTATAGGAAGTATGTCCCTTGATTTGGGGTTTTTAGGGTTAAAGATAAATAATTCATTACAATGCTCCCATAAGTTCCTTTTAGTTCCCCCACTCTGTTGGTGACCACTTTTAAAAATTTTTATTTCACCAGTGATCTTCATAGTTAATTCAATTTTCTCCAAATCAATGGTGGACCTTGAAGTAGCTAGAAAAGTTCTACCTAACAGAATTGGTATATCTCGATCTTCTTCAAAGTCTAAGACTACAAAGTTTGCCAAAATGATAAAGTTGCACACTTTGACTAACACATCATCCAGTACTCCTTTCGGATGCACTAAAGATCTGTCAGCCAACTATAGTGTAATTTTTGTGTGCTTGAGGTCCCCTAACCCTAGTTTTTCATATATTGATAGAAGCATGAAATTGATGCTAGCTCCTAAATCACATAGGGCTCTATTGAAATGAATGATTCCTATATCCATAGGAATTGTAAAGTTTCTAGGTCTTTCAGCTCTTGGGGAACCTGTCTCGAGATAATAACATTACAGGAAGCGCTCATGTTAACTTGTTTACCTACTTTAATTTTCCTACGCCTAGACATGATTTCCTTTAAAAATTTGACGTACGTAGGGACTTTCTCAATTAGTTCAATTAAAGGCAGGTTGACATTTAATGTTTTGAACAAGTTAAGAAAGCTTACAAACTCATCTTCATCTCATTATGTTTCTCTTCTAACCTTGAAGGGAATGGTATCTTTACAATGGTAGGTTCTTTAATTGTCTCTTTCTTCAGTTTAATTGTTGGTTTGACTACTTCCTCTAGTTCTGGTTCATCATCAGCTTCTAAGGGTTCTTCCTAAAGATCATCAGTATTCCCCTTATTTACCATCTGATTTGGGTTCTTCAGGCTACTCAGCACTTTACCCAATCAGAGTGCGATTGCTTTCACTTGTTCATTTCCCTCTCTTTAAAGATTATCTTCAATGTTACTACGAATACCAGTGCCAATTTGTCTCTTAATCTCTCCTATCATGCTCATTAATTGGCTTATGCTTAGTCAATGTTTTTGTTGAATTGGTTCACTCAGACTGCACATGTTTCACATATATCCTCATTGACTGTGTTTCCCCTCCGATTCAATCCAAACGTTGACCACATACAGTATGGTCATTTGGGTTGACCCTTTCTTGAGGCTTCTATAAATAAGAAGGTTGATATTTAGCGCTTTTGACTTGATTAGAACTATTACCTCCTCCTTGATTTCCTTCCCATCTCAAATTTGGGTGATCTCTCCATCTGGGATTATAAGAATTTGAATAAGGATTTCCACCCCTATTCCCTATGTAATTCACATCCTCGGTAGGATTGTTAATGTAATGGAAGAGTGGTTTGTCCCCTCCATATATAGATGGTGCACTATTCTAAAACTCTATACGGTTTATTCTGTCCACTAGCTGCTGATATCTATCATCCTCTTGGACAGCCTTTACTATGGATAGTCTCTGGCCATATATGTGTTGTTTTGTTAGCCACTGGTAGGAGTTCATCACCATATTTTATATTAATTCGTAGGCATCCAAGTACATTTTGTTCATTAAGGCACCTCCTACAGCTCCATCCAATCCTGACCTTGATTGCACATCTAACCCATTGTAGAAAAGTTTTTAAAACACTCTCATATTTCGTGAAAACTTTCTCCTTTTAATTGTTTAAACATAGAAATTTCCATCCTTAGTTGGACTGTCTTGCTAATGGGGAAGAACATTTGTAAGAATTTTCCTATAAGTTCGTCCAATGTCGTGATTGATCTTGGTACCTGCGAATCTAATCAAGAAAAGTCGTTATCAATTAATGAATAGGGAGCAACCTAAGACGAATAGCGTCATCAGTGACCCGGTTATATTTTAAGGTATCACAAAGCTAGAGGAACCATCTTAGATGCTGACTCAAGTCTTCTGTCATTGTTCCTCAAAACTGCAAATTATCTTGGATCATCTGGATCATAGCTGGCTTGATCTTAAAGTTATTGGTCATGATAGTTGGCCTTGTTATACTCCTTTAAACCATATCCAGATTTGGTAGTGCATATTCCCTCAGAGTCCTCTCGTTACACGTCATGTTAATGTATGCGGGTAGCTGTGGTGTTTGTGGATCTTCTAAGTTGTTATTGTTAGCCTCGTCGAACAGTGGATTCTCGCGTGGTGGTAAATTACCTCTAGCAGGTGGTTGGTTCTACATCGATTGTTGTTGTTGTTGTTGTCAATGATTCCTTCGGATTATTCTTTCTGGATCTGTGACTGGCTCTATAGTTGTTCCCTAATACGAGTCATACACTTAACCCAAAGAGAAAAGATAAGTAAACAAAATAAGAAAATAAAATCATAGCTATAATATAAAAATTTCCTAATTATTTTATTAACATACAAAAATTAAAATTAAATCAATAATGTTGTCTCCTCGATAACGATGCCAACAACTTGACTGCCTCCGGATGTACCAATGTCCAGCGTAAAAATCCAGCACAAAATATGTGAAAAGGCGTTATCCACAAGTATACAGGTCAAGTTGTAATATAGTTACAATAGAGTAGATGAATACTCCAAGGATCGTACAAAAGAGAGGCGAGCACTAAATTAATCCTAACCTAAACAGAAATAGATTTAATTAGTACTTTACATTAATTATATTACGATAAAATAAAAAGAAAGGTTTTTCTGATCTATGTTATAATAATAATAAAAGAAAGAACAGAAACAAATAAATCACGATAAATCAAATAATAGAATATATCACATCTGGGCATGGGTGATTAGCTCACTTCAATAATCATAATCAACTGTCACTTCAGGTTTTCTTATTCAATCAACTAGCCGATATCCCAGCAGGACCTTCTGATCTTTTGATCTTCCACTAGAATAACGAGTCGGCGTGAACTACTTATCTTTCGACCTTACAATCCAGACCGATTCAAGGTTAAGGGGCTCACGAATAAGTCATACCAAATTTGGGTTAATTATCACCTTAATGACTTTCTAGGGTTGTCAGGCCTAGGGTTTAAGTTCTTCCTTTCCTAAACAGCTGATCCACTAAGAGAACCCTACAAAATAGTTATTTAATCATACTTCCATTCGCTAATCCCTCACAAGAGGATTAGTTCTCCATGGATCTCATAAAAATATAAGTTTGATATAAAGAGTAGACATGAATAATAATTCAAGAGTATAAAGTTTAGAATAAGCCTTATTTGTATTAGAATTGAATGCAGAATCCTCACAGAGTTTGATTATGTTTCACAAATTTTATTTTTTTCCCAAAAGAAAATAACAAAAAATGAAATAAACCTAAGCCTAAGAAAAGAGAACAACTAAAGACCAAATCTAAGACGAAAATTATACAATATGAAAGTTGTCCATAACATGTGCTAATTGAGCCTATTTATACACTTTAGAGTGGTCGTCATCTCATTCTTAATGTTTGATTGTGGACAAAGATGCCCCTAGCTTGTAATTATTTCCCATACAGAGGTGATGTCACGACACACTAGGTCCTGTGTTGTGACATCGAGGGCAGTATACTCATCTTCAGGGTATCTTCAAGGGTGGGTTGCGACATCCTTAGGCTATGTCGCAACACCGAAGGCAGTTTTGGAATTCTTCTATTTTGATCCCTATGTTGCGACATTCAGTGCTCCGTGTTGCAACACAGTGACCAGTATCAAGTTAGCACTCCTTCTAATAGTCTCCCACGCATTCACAAAGTATATTAGCTCACCCTTAGGCCTAATTCGGCCCCTAGGTCAATAAAAGACTCAAATTACACACTTTATTAAATGTAACTAAAATTGCAAAAACATAATCAAAATGAAAACAAAATGCTTGTGTTTAAGCTCCTGAAGTGCGAAAACTAGTTTAATCTGCTATACCGAATTACGTCAGATCAACTACTACTTGAAAATGAAAGCTCTGATGTTCGAGGGAAGGAATAAGCTATGGAGACGATAAAGTTAAAAGTGAGTTCCTAACTCCAAACTTGTTGTTATGATCTACACCATTTAAGTATGCCATGTTGCATAAACATGAAATATGATGATATGTGCATACATTGCATGACTATGAGGAAAACCTTCATGGGTTCGATGAAGTTAGAATGGGAATGGGAAGAGAACCTATTAGTTACCGCATTGGGTGAAGCTCCGAACCTTGAGCAGAGAACACTACGGTGCTCGAGCATAAAGGTTAGATGGTTTAAAAGAGGTAATGGGAGGAGGATTAGGGAAATAAAATTATGGAATGGTAACTACCATGATGACAGTATCGACTGATCTTTCGAGGCGACACCATGATAGCGGTATATGGCATAAGACCATAAATGAAAGATGTTATAGCAGTCTAGTATGTGGTACGTAGCGTAAGGCCATGGATGAAGGATGTCATGGCAGTATGGTACATGATAAAGGCATATGGCGTAAGACCATGGATGAAAGATAACATGGTGACAATGTATAAGGTATATGGTAAATGGTGTAAGACCATGGATGAAAGATGCTATGGCAGCCAAGTATAATGAGTAAGACCATGGATGAAAGACTCTATGGCATCCACAGAACAGATAGTCCTCCGGGACAGTAAACACGAAATAGAGTAAGTCCGTTAGGACAGTAAACATAGAATAGAGTAAGTCTGTCAGGATAGTAATACAAAACAAAGTAAGTCTATTGGGACAGTAAGCACGAAACAAAGATGAAGTTTGTCGGGACAATAAACACAGGGTAAGTCCAAGAGGATGTAAAGAACCAGGAAGAAAGGTATAAGACCATAGCTCAGCTACGACAACCCTAGAGTCCACCATGAAACATATGTGAAAGGTATGTCATAACCTTAAGTAAGGAGTATAGCCCTATGTGCCATTTATGAGGATCCACTCAAGTGGAAGAAAATTTGAAAGAAAACATAACTAAGGCAAGCGGATCATAAGGAATCCGCCCAGAATGATGAAGGTAGTAAGGATAGCTGAGATAACCGACAAGGCAAGGGCAAGGGCTTGACAAGAATTAAAGGAAGATAGGTCATATGAGAGCTAGTTTAACTATGGAGAAGTAGTTGAGGATCACAAACAAGTATTTGCTATAAAGAGCCACTAGAGGTAGCTTAAAGGATTTGTTATGCGAGTGATAATCTCATGGAAGGGATAGAAGTTCACTTCTAGGATAAAGACTCTGTCATGAGGACGGAAACATGTCAGGAAGCTAACTCCGAAGGGAGAACTTATTTAAGAAGGAAGGTATACTCCTATAGTTTTATGAGCGATGGCTTGTCAGGACAATAAGTCAGTTGTTCACCATATGGGACATGAGAGGTCCCTAGTTGTTCACCATATGGGACATGAGAGGTCCCTAGTCAGTCTCATGCATAAGGTGGATTATTGGAAGTAATCCCACTGTTGATATCAATAAGATGGTTTCTCCAAAATGGCAAGGTCCTCTGTAAGTCGGCACAATACGAAAATGTCAATGAGTCCTTCAGGACTAAGGTATGGATAGAGATAGAGAGTCCACTAAGGACTAGTTCAACCATGGGAATCCGCCAAGAAAGGAATAACTTAAGAACTCTTGGGCAAAAAGATATAAAGTAAGGATAGGACCTGTTGATATGGCGAGTGTTCAGGGTTATGATTAAGTTGAGAGTCCGACTAAAGGAAAGGCTTATAGTGAGCGAGTAGCTCAAAAGATCGGTGCATCCTGCCACTCTAATGTCAAATGTTCGCCTTAAGCAAGCAGGGAGTAATCTTTATTTATTTTATATTATTTTACATTCATTACCCTTGTGTGGTAGGAGTTGTTTATGGATAGTAAAGTAACTTGCTAAGTTTATTCGAACTTACGGAGTTAACTAATGTTCGTAGGACATCCGAGGATGATCGATGATGGACCAAGCCAAATGGAATGGAGATTGGAGATTGCTGGAAGTTAGAGTCATGATTATAGGAAAGGGGTACCGTTGGAGGCTTCGCCTCAAAAACGGAACAATTAAGCCAAATAACCACCCTAAAAATTGGATCTTTAAGACAGATAGTCCGTAGCAAGATTTTAAGAATTGAATTGCAAACAAATAATTCAATTATAGATAGAAATCTATGAAATTATGTATCCAGTGGCTTAAGGCTTTAATTGTAAGGTTTATTATTTTTAAATTTAGTACTAGACAGTTTTACTTTTAGACTGTTTTATAGCAACTAAGTTAGCAAAATTAAGAACAGGTCCATTGTGATGCTCTATACCCGAATCCGGCGAACAAGTCGAGTGTGGGGTGTTACAATTACAAATTCAACTAAATCTTTGCATACATTCAAATGTTCTTATACAAATATCTATTAGATTTGGTGCCCTAAGTGTAGTATATTTTTTATATACTTGTATTTTTCAAACAAATTGGTTTAATATTAACATCCATTAATTACATTAATAAATTTTGTATATTGTCCTCAATGTTTTTGAATGAAAAACAAAATGGAAGAAAATATTGACTAATTGGTTATCTAATGTTTAACTAATACTAAGCGCTATGACGTGGTCAGATCGTAATACGTAAATACAGCTTGTATTAGTAGATGAACCTAGACATGTCCTAGCTTGTATTAGTAGATAAAGAATTGAAAACTGGTGCGTTGGGTATACGGCTTCTGTAATATGTAGCATCATTCACAATAGCTGAATTCATAGTCCAACTAATGACTAAATGATATCCTCTCATTGGCATTACATGATAGATGAAAAGTCATGTCCATAGGTCGTTTGTCTTTGTGATCAACGACTTAATTACTATTTGATAGTAATTGACTTTTCATGAAGGAAGATGTAATAGTCTCCATAAGATAAAATAGGATCATATTGGTAGAACAAATTTATCCCAAAGAGATTAAGTATATCCTATGGGGGTTTGACAAGGTCATTAGACAAGCATTGATTGTGTAACTTTCATAAGGATATGTAATTAGGGAGAGCTTAGTCATGATACTATAGTGGAATAACTTCGTGACTAAATAAGCTTATTAGTAATAGGCAAAAAGCTGGAACTTAATTATAAATTATTTGAATCCTAATTACATATATCCAATTGGTCCCGTTGCTAGCTCATTGAAACCATAAATGAATTGCATGTAGAACCAAATGAACAAAAATGAATAGAAATGATGAAGTTAGAGAAATTTCACAAATGAATTCATTTTCAAACTGAGTATATTAATGACTTAAGAATTAATTTAAGGTTTTCAAATTATTATTTAAATAAAATAATTGAAGTTTGAAAATGAAATTAAATTAATTAGTCATTATGAATTCATTGAATATGAAAATTAAATATATTTCCTCATAGATTCTTTTATGGTAAAATTGTCATGACTTTAACGGAATTAGAATTGATTTGGGAAAATTATTTAATTGAGAAACTAATTAGTTAATTTGATTAATTAATATTTGTTTTGGAAATATAAAACAAATACTAGGTTGGATTAAATTATAAAATTTTAGGTCAAAAAACCAAGAAGCACATATAATTCGATTCAATACATGAGAGACCCAATCTGCCTCACATAAACATGTAAAGGGCAGCAACCCCAAAGGAATTGAGAGGGTGTGCCACCCCCCTTCTAGTTAAACTAGAAGACTATTTTTCTATTAAATAAATATTATTTGTGTTATACTTATTCAACTAGGATTCTCCTATCTCTCCCTATAAATAGATGATACTGGTAGAGCTATTAACACAAGTTTTTATGCATAAATTTCATATATTGTTATTCAGCCAAAAAGTAGAGGAAATTTATTTTCTTAGAATAAATTCTATTTTTTGGGAATAATAATTTCTAGTGGTTTCTATTGAGAGAATTACTTTCCTACTAAAAGTAATATATCTCTTTCGGTTTTGTGTTTGATTCTTTTTATTTGAGCCCACACTCGATGCAATTCGGGGTATGAGGATAGTGGTGAAGGTCGTCCGGTTGAAAGTCGAGAACGTTTCGGATTTGTCTCACGCAAAACACAGTTACTTTTTGGGAAATGGTTTATTGTTATAAATATCAATAACCGGCTCGTTTTCAAAATATTTAAACTTTCGCTATAACTAAAAATCGTTTTCTTAATCAGATTTTTCCAACAATATCAACTAATGAAAATATATTACAACCTCATTTCAAGGGTGACGCGAAGCTTCCTAATCAAACCCATTAACTTCTTGATGAATTCGATACCTACACGTTCAAGCAACTAACACACTAATCTCGAAGAGCTTAGTAAGTATAGTCAAATTTCCTATCTTACCCTTATTGGATCAACATTGAGTCTTTTATAACATAGATTTAATCTTATTTTATGCTTTCTTCAAGATAATTTCAAATTAAGACTTAAGTACTTGCAATGAGGTTCATTTAAAATGTTCAAGCCATAGACTAAGGAGGTTATTAATTGTCAACACATGTTTACTCATTAAATTAGTACCTATTCAAACCAAACTTGTCTTAAGTCCATTTCCAATCTATATACACTTTCATTAATAATTTCATATTCATTCACATTTCGCATACTTACCATATCGAAAATCAATTCCTTGCTTCCTATTAAGGCAATAGCTCTCTAGTACCAAAATTTTCATTATCACACATACTAACATTTAACCCACTATAATCAATTAATAATTTATTTCACATTTCTTCCTACATACTTAACTCATATTTAGGTTTATGGCATTTATTTTTATCCTCATTTAACAAATTACTAATTAATCTCGCCATTTTCCTATTTTAGTCAAGTCACTATATCCAAGTTTATTGTTAATGCATGACATACTTATAAATTAATTTTTCTTTAATTATGAACACATAATTTTTAGTAAACACTAGTGGAATATAACTCGAATACTCGGGATTCCAATAGATCATACCCACATATTTTGCACTAATTGTGCATCAAATCTAAACACACCAACATATAAGGCCCAAAGTGCACCAAAGTGCTATGTCGTAAGGTTATATATCTCCATTCAAGAAACATATTTTTCATTCAAGTTGAGTGCACATCATGGTCCACATATTGACACATAAATATGTACACATCATTCAAAATATCACATTCTTATCATTTATGCTTCATATAAATATATATAGATACACAAATCACATATTTTCATTTATCCCTTAGGTGACCATGTCACCATATCAAATTATCAATGTATATTATATAATCCCAAAGACCAAAAATCAAATTAATATTAAATGATTGTTAATTCACTTCATTGTCTTTCCATTTGTATATCACATATTAGCTTTTGTATCCCTAGTTGATTCTTATTTATTCATCCATATATATTCTAACAATAGAATTTCACATGACATTTAAAGTTTCTACAATTCATCACTAGTTCATTCCCATGCAATTAAAACTAAGATTTAATCAATGGCTTTTTAAAAGTAATTGTGATATAAAGATGGAACAAACTTTTTTGTCCCTTATATATGCCCTTTTGGTTCCCTTCCGATCATAACTTAACACATGTATTAAATCTTTTAT
>CM025150.1:29759212-29770654 GCA_013467495.1 Gossypium gossypioides
ATCTTTTCATTGTTTAATTGAGTTTATTTCATAAAGCTTATTTATATTTTAATTAATCATATTTTAGTTGTAACTAATCTCAATTTACATATTTAAGCTTAATTGTTAATTTTGTACATTAGGGAATATAAATTTATAGATATAAGTTTATGTTTAATTAAGTTGAAAGTGGTAAATATTTGTTTTGAATATTATTTGCATGAGTAAGTTGAAAAATAATTTAATTTGAAAAAATTGAAGTAAAGACCAAATTGTAAAATTTGTAAATTTTTGAATTCTAAGGTTTTGAGTAGTGAAATCTGAAACATAGATGTAGTAACTAAGTTATATGATTATGAAATATGAAAATTTGGAAAGTTGAGCATAAAATAGTAAAGTTTGAAACTATAATGGTTAAATTGTAAATATTTCAAAACTTGAATTTTAGGACTAATTTATGTTATTTGAGAATTTACAATTCTAAAAACTAGAATATGAAAGTTTAACTGTTCAAAAATCAATTACTAATTTTTAGAAATTTTGACAATTTTAATTGTAAGGACTAAATTACAAAATCGGGAAATTTAAAAAAAAGGGACTATTTAGCAAAATTTTACAAAATGAGGATTAGGGTTGAACTGTAGAATAAGAAAATCTATTTTTGAGGAATTAAATTATAGAATAGTATAAATTTGGATTTTGAGGACTAAATCGTAAAAAATATAAAATTAGAATATAATGAACTATTTTCTTCGATAGTGAAGAGAGCTTCCCCTTTGTTTCTTTGAAAGCTTCCCCTTTTTGTTTCTTTGACAGTGAAAACAGTTAATAAAGTCTTATCAGTTTGGAAAATGTCTTACAAAAAAAAAATGGTAAGATATTTTCCTTAAAAAAGTCTTGATTTTACCCTTTTTAGGAGAATGATTTTCTTTGGTAATTCATTTTCCACAAAACAAACACCGTAAAATAATGAAAATATTTTACGGAAAATATTTTACATGCAAACAAAAAGGACCCCTAATTGACTGTTTTTCATTTTTTGTTGAAGGCTTCTTTTGACTTATTTTTTCTTTATGATAAATGCCAAAAGTAACATTTTTTAGCCTCATTCTTAATGTGTTTTTAGATGATTATTCAATTTAAAACGGTGAATTTTATGTTCATAATCCTTTAAATTCATATTTCTATACTTAGGAGAGCCTTTGAAAGCAAAAGGAGCAAAAAAGAGTGGAAACTGGAAAATCGGAGCAAGTTTCAGGAGCCATACGGGATGGACACACGGCCATGTGAGCTATATGGGTTGCCACACGACAATGTGCCAAACCATGTGGAAATCGCAAACTGCACTTTGGAAACGCAGAAAAACACAATTTTTAAATTTTTCGGGTATTCTAAGACCTATATATGACAAAGATAAGAAGATAGGAGTAAGCTTTAGAGAATATTGAAGAAAACAACTTGGAAAACACCATTGAAGCCGACTCTGAAGCAGATTTCCATCAAGATTGAAGATCTCCTTTTGATTTCTTTCAAGTTTATTATGGGTTTTCTTATTTCTTGTGGTTATACTATCTTTGAGATATTTTTATTTGCGATTATGAATTAATTTTCTAAATACCTAGGGAGATGAACCCTAGGATGGATTCTGTTATTTGATTTCTATTTTTGCCCAATAAATACTTGGATCTTGTTCTCAATTATGTGTGTTTAATTCTTGGTTTAAAATTTCTAGACTATTGATCCATGTTTGATGTGTTTAAATCAGAGAAGGAATAAACCCTATTTAAGAGTATATCTAACATAATTGAGTGGAGTTGCATGCAATCCTAAAAATAGGAAAACATAAATCTATTGGATTAGAGTCAAATCTAATAGGTGATTAATAGATCGAGTTAATGCGATAATAAGGGTTTTAATTAGAAAGAAATTTTAATTAATCAATCTAGAGTCAGTTGCTCTTAGTCTTGAAAAGAGATGTTAGCATAATTTAGGGATTTCTACGGATCAAGATACTAAGTGAAGAAATTGCGTAATTTAGATTGATAATGACATATGAAGTCTAGGTGGATTCTTTCCTAGGTATTTTTTCGCTTATTGGTTGTTTACTCACTTATTAGTTACTTTAATTAATTAATTTTAGTTTTAATCAATCACTCCAATTTATCGGTTGAATAATAGAAAGACAGTAGTTACTAGTACTTTTAGTCTTCGTGGGAACAATATCTGTGCTCACCGTAGCTATACTATTAATTGATAGTTGCACTTGTCTTTGTCGAGTTTTTAGTTGGTTTACGACTACAATCAAGTTTTTGGCATCATTATCGAGGATAAAATATTAGGAAAACTTTATTTCTATTAATTTAGCTATTTATTATTTTTTAATATTTTTTATATAATTTTTACATTCTAATTTTTCGTTTGTTTGATTCTGACATGTTCTTTTGGTTTATGACTAGAGGAAACCCATCGAAACTATAAATTTTTTATAGTGAAGTTGAAAAGATTGCTCGCAAAAATCGTAGAGAGATTAGAGAAGTACGGTAAAATCAACATAATATATTAGACAATCAAGAGGAAAATGATATTACTGTGGAGATGGGTGTTAGTCAAAATAATCAGCAGCTTCTTGCATGTAACACCCTGATTAATTTAAGTTTATTTTTGTGGAATTTGACACAAATATGTATTTTCTTCAGTGGATAAATGTTTTGGGTGTGTGTATGAGGTCTTGGGTTCAAGTCTCACTTTTGCAAATTTTGTAGTTTTATTTAATCCTAGCTTTATCCTTGGTGGGTTGGGTTATATTTTATCTTTAGTAACTTATATCAGAATGAGCCTGTTGGTTCGAGTGGTAAGGGGGTTGTTATGCTGAAGGTCTTATGTTTGAATCCTGGTGTGAGTGTGGGTGATATTTTTTGTGTCGGTAGGCTGAGAGAGTTTGGATGAGATTGGAAGTCCACTCTGAGTAAGTGGGTAGTTGAGATTGAGATGTTAGTGGGGAGTTGGGATTTATCTAATTTGGTTTTTATTTTTATTTTGTTTTCTTTAATTTTTCTCTTTTCTCTCTCCTTAAGAAATCAGACTTGAGTTTTTCCCTTTCTCTGCTTTTTTCTGTCAATTGACAAATTCTTTTCCCTTGCTCTCTGCTTTCTGTCACAATTTTATTATTCAATCTCGGTGTTTTAGTTCTTCGGTGTTCTTGTACATTTTGGTAAGTGGTGATAGAATGTTTTTGCTCGGGTTAGAGAGAAATTTCCTTTAAATCCGTTTAGAAAGATGTTTTTTCTGTGGGTATTGAATTTGTGTTTTTGGCAGCAAAGAATAGAGAGGTGCGGGGTTCTTCTCTTGCGGAATCGTAATTGAAGTCGTTCGAAAAATTGGGTAAATGTTGAACACTCGAATTTCACCGTTGTCAATTTCGCTAGTTCGGTTTAACTTTGAGTTTAGATTGATTTTGGAAGATTTGTTATATCAATTTAAGATGCTAGTTGGCTCGGGAGTGATTTCGCATCAAAATCGTACTAGGTGTGTACTCCTAATGCGAAAAACTGAGTTTCGGCGAAGCCGAAAGTGTTGTCTGTCGACGCCACACGAGCGTGTGCTTGACCGTGTGGTTGGCCGTGTATAAGACATAGCCATGTGTTTGACGAAGGCGTGGACATGCGCAAGACACGATCGTCTGACGGTGTGAGTGTGGTCGTGTGGGCCACACGAGCTAGGCCAAATTGGCTGTGGGCCCACACGGGTATGTGGGTTTTGGGCCAGGCTGTGTGGGCCACACGGGCAAGGCCAATCTGGACGTGTGGGCCTACACGGACATATGGGCCCATAATTCTGAAATTTTTCTAAGGGTCGCGCGGGTTGTTCCGATCAACTGTGGGCCTATTGTAGGGTCGGTAAGGGCTAATCAAACCTTAAATTATGTGATGTTATAGTTTGCTTTGAGTAGGACCGATATGTATGTCTGGCTGTTCTGTTTGAATATATATTATTTATCTGTATATAGGAATGTTAAGCATGACATTTCTGTATTTGTACTCTGTATTATGATTGGGGTGGGAATTATATATGTGGAGGAAGTGATTTGTATGGAAACTATTCGCCTGTACTCTGGCAGCTTGACTGCATATTTATCTGTCATGGGTTGCATTAACATTATATGGTGTGTAGGGATAGGTGGGTGTTTTTAACCCCACATGGTGTGATGAGATGGTCAGAGATGGTGTGTGGAGGATGGGGGTAAGATTCTGCTTATCTGATTCTGCTATCTGCATCTGTCATGAACTTAGGTCCGAATCTGTATCTAACTGTATATGAGATTTTCGTATATACTACATGTCTATTTCTGTTGGGTTACACACTAAGTTTACAAAAACTCACATCTCTTTGTTGTTCTGTGCAGGTAATCTACAAACTTAGGCGGATTGGTACGACGAAGTCTCACGGTGACCACAAGTTCGTGAACTGTTTTAAATATGGTTTTTATTTAAATTAAAGATTATTTTCTGAAGGTTTGTAAATATTGGACTCTTCAGACTATTTGATTTTTATTTTTGGTTTTGGATGTATTTTGACTCTTTTATTACTACGTTTGACTAGAATCACGATTTTACGAAAACAAAGGTTTTCTAAAAAAAAGAACTGGATTTCCAAAGTATAACGATTTTTAAGACTTCCGCTGTAAATTATGTTTTGAAAAATGAATTAACCAATTAACTCTTTTAGTCATAGCTATATAAACGAATATGGGATTCAAAACTTGAATGATTTATCGAACAACTATACGAAGTTTTATCGAAGTAACACTGATTTCAAAACCCTCATTTGTAATACTCCCTGATTCGACCGTAGCGTCTAGGCCAGGTTTGGGCTGTCACATTTAGTGGTATCAAAGTCAAGTTGTAAAAATCGGGATGTGAATTTTTGGTTCCAAAATTGTGGTTTAAAAGAGACTGTTTTGAAATAATTTGGGTAATTTTGAGTAAGTATGTGGTACACCAAGTCTTTGACGCTGATCCTGTAAGTATTTTTAAACTTAGATAGAACTTTCTATAGTTAGTACTTTTTGAAACTGTACTGAGTTAGTTTGAGACTGAAACCTCTGAAATATTTTTGAACTTTTGATAATTTAAGCATAAGATATCTTCTAATAAATACTGGAACTGATGCATAAAATTTTATATTGTAGAGAAATTTGAAATATACGATGAGCACTTGTAAAACTCGCAGTCGTGGTATTCGTAGGCGCGGTAGGGGGGCTCGAGCTAAATCTTCCTCTCTGGCAGTATGCCAAATTTAGATACGAGTGAGACACTGGTTTCACCTACTACTAAGACTGGGTCTCAAAGCCGCTCATCTGGGGAGGACGCTCTGTCTCAAGCCATGTTGAGAGTGTTGGAAAGGGTCACTCGACCCCATTCTGGATCTAGGGGCCGTAGGTCGATAACTGAACAACTTCGATCCAATGGAGCTAAGCTGTTTAAGGGTGTCACATTTAGTGGAGTCACCCCTACTGTGGCTGAGTATTGGTTGGAGGCCGCCGAAAGGATTATGAACGACATCGACTGCACTCCTGAGCAGAAATTGAAATGTGCAGTTTCTTTGCTTCGCGATAAGGCATATCAGTGATGGTTGTCGGTTTAGGAGGGTACCCAACCGGATCGTCTGAACTTGGATTATTTTAAGACTACTTTCTAGGGAAAGCATGTAGGTGCAAGCTATGTTGATGCTCGTAGGCATGAGTTCATGAATCTCACGCAATGTGATAAATCTATGGCCGAGTATGAGGCCGAGCGTCTGAGATTGAACCACTATACTCGAGACATGGTGGCATCTAAGTACGAGAAATGTGTCCATTTTGAAGATGGTTTGAGAGACAGTTTGAGGGTTCTGATTACTCCACAGAGGGAGTGAGAGTTTACAGTTCTTGTGTATAAGGTGAAGATCACCGATGAGGTTAAGCGCGTGGGGCGCTAAAATAGAGACCGAGAGAGAGGTAATAATAAGAAGGATTCAGAGCCCTCTAGTTCAGTTCAGAGGCCTAAGAAATGGGCTAAACCTAATGGGCCTATTAGAGTGGGGGTTCCTGTTACTCTTACTGGATTCAGCCTTGTGGTGATTGTGGTAGGCGCCATCCGGACGAATATTGGAAGAGCTAAGGGGCTTTTCTGCGGTGTGGGTCTTTGGAGCATCGTATTAGAGAGTATCCACATCGTTTGATCAGATGCAAGCTTTAAGACCGAGTTCTGTTCAGCCTTAGAGGGCAGTACAGCAGCCACCTAGAGGTTATGGACCGGCTAGGGGTGGCAATGGTATGGGCTGAAGATAGAGAGCACCGGGCAAAAATGCTAGTCAGACTAAGACGAGGCAGCTTGCATTGGTTTGTGCTACTCGACCCCAAGAGGATAGAGACGCCCCTGATGTGATCACGGGTACGTTCTTTATTTTTGATGTTCCATATACTGCTCTGATAGGCATAGGTTCTACACATTCCTATGTAGCTAGTACTGTTTCTGAGAACTTAGGGATTTCTGTTAAGGGTACTTCTTGTGAGATTATTGTACTGAGTCCGTTGGGGCAGTTTGTACGAGTAAATAGACTTTATAAAAATGTTTCGTTGGAAGTACAAGGGGCTGTATTTTCAGCAAATCTAATGGAGCTACCGTTTAGGGAGTTTGACTTAATTATGTGGATAGACTGGTTAGTTGAGCAACGAGTTAGTCTGGACTGTGCAATTAAGAAGGTTGTTCTGAAGACCGTAGATGATAAGGAAATAGTGGTGATCGGTGAACGTCAAGATTATCTGTCTAATGTGATCTCCGCTCTTGTGGCTGAGAAATTGGTTCGAAAAGTGTGTGAGGTGTATTTAGCTTACGTTAGTGTTTCAATTTTTAGGGACTCTTCTTTCAGGGATATCAGAACAGTAAGAGAATTTCTGATGTTTTTCCTGAGGAATTACCAGTTTTACCTTCGAATCGGGAAGTTGAGTTTGGTATTGAGCTTCTACCAGGTACAGCTCCGGTATCCATCGCTCTATACCATATGGCACCGAAGGGGTTTACAGAACTTAAAGCTCAACTGCAAGAGTTTCTGGATCGTGGTTTCATCTATCCTAGTGTGTCTCCGTGGGGGGCACTGGTTCTATTTGTAAAGAAAAAGGATGGTACCATGAGGATGTGCATTGACTACCGGTAGTTGAATAAACTGATTGTGAAGAATAAGTATCCGCTTCCGAGGATCGATAATTTGTTCGATCAGTTTCGAGGGGATATAGTGTTCTCGAAAATAGATCTTCGGTTTAGGTACCATCAGCTTAGAGATAAGGAAGTTGATATTCATAAGACGACATTTAAGACTCATTATAGGCACTATGAGTTCCTAGTTATGCCCTTTGGTTTGATGAATGCTCCGGCTACATTCATGGATCTGATGAACCGAGCTTTTCAGTCGTATCTGGATCAATTCATCGTAGTCTTCATTGACGATATTCTGGTTTACTCTAAAACTGAATATGAGCATGATGAGCATCTTAGAGTAGTGCTTCAGATACTTCGAAAGAAACAACTCTACGCTAAGTTGAGCAAGTGTGAGTTCTGGTTGCGAGAGGTAACTTTTCTGGGGCATGTGGTTTCTGCTGAGGGGATCCAAGTTGATCCTAGAAATATTGAAGTTGTGCTTGATTGGAAGCAGCCTAAGAGCGTATCTGAGATCCGCAGTTTTCTAGGTCTTGCGAGTTATTATTGGTAGTTTTTTGAGGGTTTTCACTAATTGCAGCTCATTTGACTAAGATTCTGCGCAAGGGTATTCCTTTTGTCTGGATTGATGTGCAACAATCAAGCTTTGAGAAGCTCAAGTTTGTTCTGACTCAGGCTCCTATTCTGATATAGCCTGAATCTGGTAAAGAGTTTGTGGTATACAGTAATATGTCACAGTCGGTTTGGGATGTGTACTGATGCAAGATGCTAAGATGGTGGCTTACGCGTCCCGTTAACTTAAGTCACACGAGTGGAATTATCCGACGCATAATCTCGAGTTAGCTGTTGTTGTATTTGCGTTAAAGATCTAGAAGCACTAACTGTAAGGTGAGAGGTGTATCATCTATACCGATCACAAGAGCCTCAAGTACCTCCTTACTCAGAAGGAGTTGAATCTTAGGCAGCGGCGATGGATTGAGTTGCTTAAAGACTATGACTGCATGATAGAGTATTATCCTGGTAGGGCTAATGTGGTGGTCGATGCTCTTAGTCGTAGGGTGATGACTGATTTGAAAGCGATGTTCGTTCATTTTAGTCTGTTCGATGATAGGGTTAAGCCGACTTGGATTGGGTAGATTTGAGAAAAGTAGACATGGGATGAGTCTTTGGTTATGCGGTTTCGTCAGGTTGAGAGTGGCAGTACTTTTAATTTTGGATTGAATAAGGATGGAGTTCTGTGTTTTCGAGGTCAGGTTTGCGTACCGAATGATTCTGATCTGAGACAGTCGATTCTAAGGGAGGCGCATAGTAGCCCTTATACTATGTACCCTGGTGGTAATAAGATGTATTGAGATCTTCGTGAACTGTACTAGTGGCCCGGTTTAAAATGAGAGGTAACAAATTTTGTTGCTCGTTGTCTGACGTGCTAGTAATTTAAGGCTAAACACCAGTTGCCTTCAAGTTTACTACAACCTATTAAGATTCCCTTATGGAAATTGGAACGAGTGGCGATGGACTTCGTTAGTGGGTTGCCCTTGACACTCACTAAGAAGGATTCTGTTTAGGTCATCGTGGATCAACCCATTTTATTCCGGTTCGGACGAACTACTCTCTGCAAAAGTTAGCAAAGCTCTATATTTTTGAGATTATAAGACTGCATAGGGTTTCAGTGTCGATAATCTCCGATAAGGATCCTCGTTTCACTTCCTAGTTTTGGAAGAAACTGCACGAAGCTCTGGGTTCGAGATTAGACTTTAGTACTGCGTTCTATCCTCAGACCAATGGTCAATCTGAGAGGGTGATTCAGATACTGGAAGATATGCTTCAGGGCTGTGTAATCGATTTCTAAGGTAGTTGGGAGAATTTTCTGCAGTTAGCTGAGTTCGCCCACAATAACAGCTTCCAGTCTAGCATCCAAATGACACATTACGAGGCTTTGTATGGTTGTAAGTGTCGTACTCCGTTATGTTTGACTGGGTTTGGTGTGCGACGAACTTTGGGTCCTGAGTTGGTTTTTATGACTAAAGATAATGTTAGATTGGTTCGGGATCGTCTGAAGGCGATTTTTGATAGACATAAGTCTTACGCGGATTTGAAAAGGAGAGATATCGAGTATTCTGTGGGTGACTTCGTATTTCTTAAGGTTTTTTCATGGAAGAAAGTTTTGAGGTTCGGTCGTAAGGGCAAGATGAGCCCTAAGTTTATTGGGTCGTATCGGATTCTAAAGCTTGTGGGACCGATCACTTATCAGTAGGAGCTACCTCTAGAATTGGACTGTAACTATAATGTGTTTCACGTCTCGATGTTGAGGCGGTATCGATTTGATCCGTCTCACGTTGTCTCTATTGAGGAGATCGAGGTTAGATCGGATTTGACTTTTGAATAGTAGCCGATTCAGATTTTGGATCGAGATACTAAGGTTCTGAGGAGGAATTCCATACCATTAGTGAAGGTTTTATGGCGGAATCATGGCACTGAGGAAGCCACGTGGGAACCTGAGGACTTAATGCGTCAGCAGTATCCTCATCTGATCAGATCAAGTAAATTTCGAGGTCGAAATTTCTTTTAGGGGGTAAAGTTGTAACGTCCTGATTAATTAAGTTTGTTTTTGTGAAATTTGACACAAATATGCATCTGCTTTAGTGGATAAGTGTTCTAGGTGTGTGTATGAGGTCTTGGGTTCAAGTTTCACTTTTGCAAATTTTGTTTTTTTTTTTAATCCTAGCCTTATCCTTGGTGGGTTGGGTTATATTTTATCTTTAGTAACTTATATCAGAATGAGCTTATTGGTTCAAGTGGTAAGGGGGTTGTTGTGCTGGAGGTCTTGTGTTCAAATCTCGGTGTGAGTGTAGGTGATATTTTTTGCCTCAGTTGGCTGAGAAAGTTTGGATGGGATTGGAAGTCTGAGTGAGTGGGTAGTTGAGATTGAGATGTTAGTGGGGAGTTGGGATTTATCTAATTTGTTTTTTATTTTTATTTTTATTTTTTTTAATTTTTCTCTTTTCTCTCCTCAAGAAATTAGACGTGAGTTTTTCCCTTTCTCTGCGTTTTTCTGTCAATTGACAAATTCTTTTCCCTTGCTCTCTGCTTTTTGTCACAATTTTATTATTCAATCTTGGTATTTCGGTTCTTCAATGTTCTTGTGCATTTTGGTAAGCGGTGATAGAATGTTTTTGCTCGGTTAAGGGGAAATTTCCTTTAAATTCATTTAGAACGATGTTGTTTTTTCTATGGGTATTGAGTTTGTGTTTTTGGCAGTAGAGAATTGGGAGGTGCGGGGTTCTTCTCTTACGGAATCGTAGTCGAAGTCATTCGAAAAATCGGGTAAGCATTGAACACTCTAATTTCACCATTGTCGGTTTCGTTAGTTCGGTTTAACTATGAGTTTAGACTAATTTTGGAAGATTTATTGTATCGATGTTATGTGTTGGTTGGCTCTGGAGTGATTTCGCATCAAAATCGTACCAAGTGTGTACTAACGCGAAAAATTAAGTTTCAGCGAAAGCCAAAAGTACTGTCTGTCGACGCCACACGGGCGTGTGCCTAGTCGTGTGGTTGGCCGTATGTGAGACTCAGTCATGTGTTTGACGAAGGCGTAGCCGTGCACAAGACACGACCGTGTTACGGTGTGAGTGGGACCGTGTGAGCCACACGGGCTAGATCAGATTGGGCGTGTGGGTTTTGGGCCAGGTCGTGTAGGCCACCCGAGCAAGGCCAATCTGGGCGTGTGGGCCACACGGGCATATGGGCCCATAATTCTGAAATTTTCCCTAGGGTCGCACGGATCATTCCTATTGACTGTAAGCCTACCGTAGGGTCGGTAAGGACTAATCATACCCTAAATTATATGATCTAATATTCTAATAGTATACTCTGAGTAGGACCGATATGTATATCTGGCTGTTCTATTTAAATTTATATATTATTTATTTGTATATGGGCATGTTAAGTTTGACATTTCTGTATTTGTATTCTGTATTATGACTAGCTTATGGTAATGACATTTCTCGTTGATTTCTAAAGACAATATTTGAACCTTAAACACTTTGAGTGCTTGAGTGAATCTTAGTGAGGATGTCAATTCTTGTTGATTTTGAATTTGAGGTAATTATTTAGATAAGGGGAGACACCTACGTTTTTGTGCTTTAAAAAATTAGGCTTGGATTGCTTGAATCTTTAGTTTCCTTTTGGTTGAATTTCTAATGCATGATTGTTTGCGAATTATCTTGAAACATTATTGATGAAAATGAAAAATTGAGAAAAGTTAATT
>CM025150.1:29972363-29987755 GCA_013467495.1 Gossypium gossypioides
CCCAAAACTCCGTCTGACTCCAATTTGGACGGAGTAAACGGAGCTCCGACGGCGTGCTCACAGGTAAGATCCCCCCTTTTCTCTTTTTGTTTCGTATGTATATAAAAAAGGAGCAAGAACAAAACGACAGAAGAAAAGAAAAAAAGGTCGAAAATCACCTTCAAAAACTCAGTCTTTTGCTTTTGATTTTCTTTCCGTAATTTTTTGATACAGTATGCGTAAAAAATTTACAATGGTTGGCTGTTTCCTTTTATAATCGAATATTCAAAATAAAAAATAAAATAAAAATACAATGTTTTTTCTTCTCTGCTGCGCTGTTTGTTTTATTTGCAGGTAGTGCGTACGGAGGCTGTGGACGTGGCGTGTACGGAGGTGCACGTGATGAACGGCTCGGCTGCGGCGCATAGGCTTGGCACGCGCAGAGGAGGGTTTGGCTGCTGCGGTGTTGGGAGTCGAATGTTGCTAGGGTTTCTTGCTTCTGATTTGAGTTTTGGGCTGATTGGGCTAGAGGTTTTTAGGCTAGTGGGCTAGGTTAAATTTAGGTTTTGGGCTTGGGTTAATTGGGTTTGGTTGTAATTTTGGGTTTCTGTTAACTATTTAATGGACTTATTTATGGAAATGGACTTTTAATTTTTGTTTTTATATTGGTTTTTATTTATTTACACGGGCCCAGGCAAATTGGGCTATTACAGTGAGATATTTGATGCATATCTATCAGGAAACTTCATTGATTTTAGAAATGAACAAAATTTCTTTCCTCTTTTGATAAAGTGTAACATGCAAGAGGAATCAAGTACGAACCATCTAACAATTTTTTCAAATGTAGTTCTTTATTTTTTTTCATGTTCTCTAGATCTAACCTTACACTTACAGTATCTAAGTTGTAGCATTCTTTATTTTCAAATGCAGTTATTTCTTTCTCCCTTCAATGTTCAACAACATTCTTAAATATTATCACAAATATTTTTCTCGATAAGCATGGCATTTAAGTTGTGGCGTAACTTCATTGTTTTCCAATAAGGCAGCTCAAAGAAGATGCTCTTCTTAGTCCACTTCAACTATTCATGGGTTTTTTTTTTTCTTTTTGTTTGGATGTTTTCCAAACTTATTATCTTGGAGACCATTTAATTGTCGTAGTAACTCATTCCCAGATAACTTCTTTGGCTTTGATTTGTTTTCTACCTTATCATTAAATATTTTGCTTTTTATATTCATTTATAGTCCATAAAAAAACAACATACATTTAAAAATACTCATTCTTGTAAGCATCATAAGCCCATACCCCATTTTCCCATAGATATTTCAACTCATCTATCATGGTTTTAAATAGACATCTATATCTTTTGTTGGTGAGTTTCATCCAGGAATAAGTAATGACAACATCATGAAAGTCTCTATTATACATTTCCAAGCTGGAAGATTATACGATATAACTATAACTGGCCATATGTTATATGTAGAGCTCATTATCCCAAACAGATTGAAGCCATCAGTTGCTAAGCCAAGTCTAACATTTCATGGATCATGTACAAACTAATCATTCTCATTGTCAAAATCTTTCCAAGCATCTCCATCTGTTAGGTGCCTTAATGTATCATCATCAACAAGTTTTCCTACATGCCACTGCATATCCTTAGCTATTTTTTTAGACATAAACAATCTTTGGGGCCTTGGTTTTAATGGAAAATAACGTAAGACTTTTTAAGGTATTTTCTTCTCAATAACCTTCCACCTTGATGTTTCACATATTGAACAACTGTATCTATCTTTAAACTCCCCCCAAAATAGAACACAATCATATTTTCATTCATGAATAGGAATGTAACTAAGTCCTATGTCTCCTAGTGTTTTGGTTGCCTCATGACATGATGAAGGAATTATACTACTAAGGAAAGCCTCTCTTAAAAGTTCTAATATCATATTAATTGCGTTGATCCTCAATTGATAAGAAATATTTATGTGCAACAATTTTACAATAAATGAAAACTTACACATGGTTGTGTAATCTGGCAATAATGCATATTGTGCATCATTCAACAGTCTGATAAATTTTTTAGCTTCTTCCTCATTGAAATAATTATTAGAACCGCTATTAAAAACACATCTTCTAAGAAATCATGCAGTCTATCATCTAAAAGTTTAACATTGTGAGTCATCCCCTCATAAGTACTACTCCGAATAGTGAAACCAAATTGCTCACCATGATAAACCTACTTAGTATAACTTTTTGATATACCTTTTAAAATTAAATGACCTTCCATATCTCTTTGACATCTAATATAAACATTTATGCACTCTTGACAAGGACATCGAATTTTATATTTCAGTCCGATCTTTCTATGTACGAATTGCATGAATCTTTCAACTTCTAACACATATTTCAAAGAATATTTTTACTCCATCATCCAACTTTTGTCCATTCCACTAAGTTACGCCTAATATGAGAGAAGATAAAAAATATGAGGAATTAAACTATAAAAAAAAACCGCATAGTCCATGATGAAATAGCTAAATTAATATAAAAAAAGTAAAAAAAAAAAGATAAATCCTAAAACTAATGATAAGAACAGTAAATATCAACAAATAAAAAAAAACCCAAAGAATTGCTGAAAGCGATTTAGTTAGGTAATTTAGTCCTAAAAATTAATGACTGGTAATTTTGTCCACTAGCATGATAGAAACTATGCTAATTGTATTCATACGGGGAACATAAGCATAATGTTTCATAAACATAAGGACTTACAAGGAAGATAATTCAAAAACATAATAGAACCTCATAATTAAAGGAACTCAAGATTGTATTGTTCCACAGTTTACAATAGGACAAATTAAATTTAAACATACGTAATATTATTCGAAAGCATAAAATTAAAAGCCCAATCATTCAAAACTTGAGAAATATCTCTTCAGTTTATGCCTACAATGGTAATTGCATAAATATACAAAGGATATTAAAAGTTAAAAACTTCTATATCAAGTTGTTTGTAAGAATAAACATATTTAATGGTATGCATATTTCAATTCATCTTGTTCGATATTTCAATGCTATTTGCTTTGATTAAATTTCATAAAATACATTCTTAAATACGTTCAAAGAATAACGGAATTTCATAAACCCATTCATTGAACAATGAAACTTTTAGAATACTCTAAGTTCAGAAACCGATTCCAAGAAACACAAAAATTCTAAGAATACTACAAATTCTCAAACCCATTCCAAGGACATGCTACGGGAAAAAAATTTGAATTAATGAAACGGTGGCGTTTAGTTAATGAAAATGGTGCATAGAAGTAGTATGCTAAACGGGGCGTATTGGATAAGTTAAATAGGGAGTTTTAGATAGGGCCTAATCAGCAACAATTATATTGTTTTGTAACCAACTTGTTTGTTTTATTGTTTTTCCTTTCCTTTATTATGTTGCGTAGAATCAGAAGAAGACAAGCAGAAAAATACATAAGATTTATTCTCCCTAATTTCCTCTCTTTTATACTATTTCTATTATCAAAATTTTTCTATTTTCTTCTTAACTTTTCGAGCCACATCAGAGGTGTCAGAGCTAGCACGACCTTCATGGCTGGGGAAATAGTCACCACACGCCTGCAGAAGGAAGTTACGATTTTGTAGTATGAGATTACTAAGATGAAGGAGGAACTATCTCTCTTATATACCAAAATGGAGGTGAAATGGAGGCTAGATTGTAAGCTTTTAAAAAGAGATTTAAAGGGGATATCTAATCGCTTCCGAACGTATTGACGTCTAGAGTGTGAATATTGCTACAAAATATATGGAATTGAGACGGTGTCCGCAAGTATATGGGTTAGGTTGTAATATATTTTGTTTAGAACGAAGCACTTGGTAAGTATTCCGAAGATCGGACCCGAGGGATTGAAGTTGGGGGAAAAGCTACTATTAAGCCAATTACCAAAAATAATTACTAATCTACTTGATTCACAAATTAATAGCGTTAATCAGGAACCAAGACAATAATAATAAACTAAATAAATTCAAATAAACCTAAATCTACTTCTAGGTTCATGTATTGGCTTTTCCTATTCCTTGTTTTGACTACACGAGTTCCTTTAGCCTAGATCTAATTGTTTTACCTAATTAATTATTGATGTATGGCTCTATTCAACCAACTAGTCATCAACATGAGTTCGTAGGTCGTACCAGGGTCAACTACGAGAGGAAGAATTAGTGGTTAGGACATTTCTTAACCGTTATAATCAGCTTATTATTTTAGGGAGAAGACTAATTTTTGAAGATCGGTTCAGAGATCGAAATTCATCGTGTCTAGGGCTAAGGCTTATTATTTCTATTATCAAAATTCAAAATTTATTTCTAATTTAATATTTAATTACGATATAGTCAAGTATTTATTATAGCTGTCTCCATTATTTCATTTCTAAACGTTTCAAAACCCTACTAATTTATTTTATTTGGTAGGTTCTTTGGAGTAGTGGGCACGACTATCGCCACGACAAAAATTCTGTCTACGAGAACAACACAAAAGTTGATAATAATATTCAATCCCTGTGGACTTGACCCTACTACTCTTTACTACTATTTAGAGTTCCTTTATTGTAGGAATTATTTTTATTTGGTGGTTTCGACGCCCATCAAATTTTGGCCCCGTTGCTAAGGATTGAAAATGTTTTTCTAACTTTTGTTTGTTTTCCTTATGACCAGATCAAAACTGGAGGCCCTAGAATTTGTACCAGAAATAGATAAGTTGGCCCGACAACTGCTAAAAGAATAGATGACCAAACAAACTATACGCCAACTCGCCGCAGCCCCTATGTATAACTTATCTGGCGGGAGGAACGCCGTTTGAGTTGAAGTCGAGTTTGATTCATCTATTGCCCACTTTCCACGGATTACAAAACAAAAATTCGCATATCCATCTCAAAGAATTCCATATGGTATGCACAAGCATGAAGCTTCAAGGAGTAACCGAAGACTAAATTAAACTTCGTACTTTTCCTTTCTCATTAGCCGACTCTACTAGAGAATGTCTATTTTATTTACCTCTGGGATCTGTCAATACATGGTCTGACATGTCTCGTTTATTTCTTGAAAGATTCTTTTTAACAGCTCGAGCAGTTGAACTAAGGAGAGACATTGTAGGAATCCGTCAAAAGGAGACTGAATCGCTCTGCGATTATTAGGAGCGTATAAAAAGTTGTGTGCAAGTTGCCCACAATATAGACTGATTGAACAGTCACTCTTGCAGTATTTTTATGAAAGGTTACTCCCAATGGAGATGAAAATGATAGATGCTGCAACTGGGGGGCACTTGTTAATATGACGCATCAGAGAGCAAAAGAGTTGATTTCAACCATGGCTGCTAACTCTCAACAATTTCGATCAGCCACAGAACCCACGAGACGGGTGAATGGGTTAAGTTCCCTATCTTTAGAAGATAAATTTGATAAGCTAACTAACGTTGTTCAAAATTTTCTTACAGATAAAATGGGCCCAGCACGGTTGTGCAGAATTGGCGCTAAGCCAGACCACCCAACAGACTCATGTCTAATTTTACATGAAGATTCAACAAAACAAGCAAATTTTGTTGGAAACTTTCCAGGACTGCACCAAATGGGATATGACCCTTACTTGAACCCATATAATTTAGGGTGGAAGAATCACCCAAATCTAAGTTATGGGTCAAATCCTCTGAATCAACAATTATCCTCTTTGCCATTAAAGTAAAATTATCTTTTCCAGTGGTTTTTATCCTCTTTGAAGGGCTTTTTCCACGTTAAGTTTCTGTGTTCAATTTCTTAATTTCTTTCACTATTTTTACTTGTTCGTTGCTTAATCGGGTCGATCCCCAACAAACTGACATGCATTTGTAGGAGTTAGATAAGCAAGTGAGTAAGCTTGCGCTCACGGTTAGCCGTTTGGAGTGTTAAGTTAAGCTGCCGTCCCAAACTGAACCTAATCCTCGACACAATGCAAGTGCTATGACATTAAGGAGTGGAAAGGTTTTGGAACCCATACCTAGCACGAGTCGTGCCCATAACTCTAGTCGAGATGAGAAGAAACTTGACACAGAGGCTCCAATAGAGTCAGTAGCACAAAAATCATTTGCAGTACCACCTCCACTTCCTGGAAGACTTGTCCAATGCAAGAAGGAGCGAGAAGAGAAGGAGATCATCGACACCTTTCAAAAGATAGAAATCAACATAGCTCTTCTTTATGTTATTAAAAAATTTCCACAATATGCAAAATTCTTAAAAAAATTATGCACGGGTAAGAGGAAGCTTCTAGGCAATGAAAAGGTAAGTGTCAGAGAAAATATCTCTGTTGTTTTATAAAGGAAAATACTGCCTAAATGTAAGGACCAAAGTATGTTTTCCATATCTTACAAACTAGGTAGTGTTGGTATTAAAAAATCCATGTGTGACTTAGGCGCTTCAATTAATGTTATGCCTTTGTCAATTTATAAACTACTTAACGCAGGTCCTTTGAAAGAAACAAGTGTAATCATTCAGCTTGCAGATAGATCTGTAGTACATCTAGAGGAAGTGCTGAAGGACGTTCTTGTTAAGGTAAACGAACTAATATTTCCTGTAAAATTTTACATTATCGACATGGAGGATGACAACTCAGCCAATTCTTCTGACATATTTCTTGGGAGACCATTCTTAAGTACAACACAAACGAAGATTGAGGTGCAAAGTGAGATACTCGTTATGGAGTTTGATGGCAAAGTGGTGAAATTTAACATTTATGAGGCTATGAATTGCTCTGGCAGGATTTCTAATGTTTCTAATGTTGACATAATTGAGCCTTTAACTTAATTGCATTTGAAATATCATGACGAGGATGAATTATGAACTGTTCTTTGCAGAAGTTTAGATTTTGATGCCATGAAGGAACTAGAGGAGTGGAGATTGTTGAAAAGTCAATTCGTGAAAAGATTGCTCATACGGAAGCATCATAATTATGAAAAAATTTAGGTAAAACCTTTGAATTGTCCATCTATTTTGCAGGCTCCAGAGTTGGAACTCAAACCACTTTCGGACCATTTGAAGTACGCTTTTTTTGACGAAGGAAATACCTTATCGGTAATAGTCTCGAATAAACTCTCGAAGGTAGAAGAGGAAAAATTGGTACGAGTTTTTAGAGATTATAAATAGGTGAGCAAATGGACGATAGAAGACATTAAGGGTTTGAGTCCCTCTACTTGCATGCACAAAATTCCAGTTGTAGATAAAGTAACTCCCAAAAGAAAGACTCAAAGACATCTCAATCCGCCCATGATGGACGTGCTAAGGAAAGAAGTTCAAAAATTAATTGATGTTGGGATGATCTATCCAATTTCTAACAGTAATTGGGTCATCCCAGTCCATGTAGTGCCGAAAAAACTGGCGTGACCATAATCAAAAATTCGGCAGGTAAGATGGTTCCCACTTGGGTCCAAAACGGGTGGAGAGTCTGCATCGATTATAGGAAGTTGAATTCTTTAACTCGAAAAGATCATTTTTGACTTCCTTTTATTGACCAAATGTTAGAACGTTCAGTTGGAAATTCTCATTATTGTTGTTTTGATGGTTGCTCGGGTTTTTTTTCAACATTTTAGTGGCCCTGGAGGATCAAAAGAATAAGACGTTTATGTGTCCTTTTGGCACGTTCGCTTATAGACGAATGTCATTTGAACTTTATAACACATCAGCCATATTTTAAAGGTATATGGTAAGTATATTTTCTGACTACATTGAGAAAATAATTGTGGTATTCATGGACGACTTTACTGTGTATGGTAAGTCTTTTTAAGGTGTGTTTGTCAAATCTTGCAAAAATTTTGGAAAGGTGCCTAGAATTTAACCTTATTTTAAACTATGAGAACTGCCATTTTATGGTCAATAAATGATTAGTTCTGGGTCATATCATTTCTGCTAAAGAAATTTCTGTTGATAAAGTAAAAATATATAATATTAACTCACTCTCATACCCCACAACTATGAGGGAGATCCATTCTTTTCTTGGTCATGCAGGTTTTTACAAGCGGTTCATTAAAGACTTTTCACAAATTGCATAACCGCTTTGTAAACTCTTACAGAAGGACAAGTTATTTGAACTTGACCGATCATGTAAGGATGCGTTTGACATGCTAAAATATAAAATTATCTCAGCCCCCATAGTTCAGCCACCAAATTGGAACTATCCTTTCGAATTAATGTGCGACGTAAGTGACCATAGTGTAGGAGTAGTCCTAGGGAAAAGAATTGAGAAAGAACCATATATTATCTCCTATACATCTAAGACCTTAAATGCAGCCCATAGCAATTACTCGACCACTGAAAAAGAATCTTTACTTTGGAAAAGTTTCGTTCATATTTATTAAGGACTAAGATTGTTGTTTTCTCTGACCATGCAGCTCTTAAATATCTGATTAGGAAAAGGAAGCAAAACTGAGGCTTATTAGATGGATATTACTTTTTCAAGAGTTCGATCTCGAAATAAAGGATAAAAAAGGACGCAAAAATTTGATAGCTGACCATCTGAGCCGAATACCTCCATCGATAGATGTCACACTTCTCAAAGACAGTTTTTCCTTGGTAGGTAGACATGATGAATTACCTTGCTGCAGGTATAGTCTCTTTTAATTTATCATGATCTGAAAAAGATAAGATTAAACGTGAATTATGATACTATGTTTGGGACGACCCCTACCTTTGGAAATACTATTTTGATCAGGTAATTCGACTCTGCGTTGTAGAAAATCGGGTAAAATTGATTCTATCTTTTTGCCATTCTTACACATGTGGTGGACATTTTGGCCCTAAACGAACTGCACATAAAGTACTTGAATGTGGACTATATTGGCCACATATTTTTCGTGATGCATATTTATTCTGTAAAACATGCGAAAAATGTCAAAGGGTAAGAAACTTGAGCCAAAAAAATGAAATGGCTTTAACATTTATATTTTATATATGAGGCATCGATTTTATGGGACCTTTTGTCTCATTATATGTTAACATTTATATTTTACTTGCAGTTGACTATGTGTCAAAGTGGGTGAAAGCTAAAGCCACTCGTCGTGCTAATGCCAAAATGGTAGTGGATTTTCTAAAGAGTTATATTTTTCCAGATTTGGCATATCGCGAGCATTGATCAGCGATCGGGGAACACATTTTTCTAATAAGGTAATCGAGAAAATTTTGAAAAAAAATATGGGGTAGTGCAACGAGTTGTTACAATTTATCACCCTAAATCAAACGGTCAAGCGAAAATGTCAAATCGAGAAATCAAGTTGATTTTAGAGAAAACGGTTAAACCAAATAGGAAAGATTGGAGTTTGTGACTAAATGATGCACTGTAGGGGTACCGTACAACTTATAAAAGACCCATAGGTATGTCTCCTTATCGATAATTTTTGGTAAACTGTGTCATCTTCCGATAGAACTAGAACATAAAGCGTTTTGGGCAGTTAAGCAATGCGACAAGGAGCTGGAAGCTGTATGTAAGTATCGTAAGTTACATATTTAGGAACTTGAGAAAATTCAACGAAAAGCGTATGAAAGTGCCCAAATTTATAAGGATAAAATCAAGGCATACCATGATCAAAAGATAACCCGTAAGCAATTTGTGGCAGGGCAGAAAGTATTACTTTATGACCCTACGCTAAGAATATTTGCAGGTAATCTCCAAACTAAGTGGTTAAGGCCTTTTTTTATTACTCACATATTTTCGCATGGTGCAGTCGAGGTCAAAAGTGAAGAATCCAGAAAAATCTTCTAGGTCAATAGGCAGCGATTGAAGCCCTTCTATGAAAATGTTCAAGTCCACATGGTTGAGGAATTAGTCCTCGAAGAGCCGGTTAAATAAATTTCCAGGTTGTCGAGCTAACGACGTTAAACAAAAGTGCTATTTGGAAGGCAACCCAAATTTATTTTAATTTATTGAATTTTTAAATTTAAGTTCAATTTAAGTTGAAAATAAAATAAATAATAACCAGATTATTATTTAATTCAGTTAATGTGATACTTTCAGGTATGTAATGAAGGTTGTCAATTTTCCCAAAATCGGATACTGATGGTGGTGTGGGCACGCCGTTTTAAATGTTGACAATTATTTACCTACAAACAAAACCCAACACTCCTAACCAAAATAATTAACCTAAAACCCAAATCTACTTAACCTACCTACCCCATACCTAAATACCAACCCAAATGAAAAAAAAACACACAATAAACCCAAAATAAGTCCAATCCCACAACACCCAAACAAGACCAATGAAAACCCAAAAGAAAAGAAAAAAAATAAAAAGAGAAGGCAAGCAGTTGGGCCAAACGGCTAAATAGGCCCAGGAGGTGAAAAAAAGAAAAATAGGGAATAAAAGGAAAGAGGGCCGAACGGCCAACATTGGCCCAAAGAAAAGAAGAAAACAAAGAAAACAAGAAGAAGGGGAAAATGAAGGCCTAACAGGACAAAAATAAAAAGAGAGAGAAAAAAAACCCAAACCCCTTTACCCTTCTTCTCCCTTTCCCTTTCTTCTTCATCTTCTCCACAAAAAACAAAACCCTAACCCCTTTAACACCACACCACCGTCACCATTGCTACACACTGTCACCATCACTGAATACCGTGGCCACGTCGTCCGACCTTCGAACTACACACCCACTCCACCACATCAAGTAAACACCAAAGAAAGCCGATTTACAAGCCGTCACCCATTTCATTCCCCTTCTGGTCACCACCATTGTCGACTATTGTCACCATCGATCTTGGACATCACAAAGTCACTGTGGTCTTGCCACTTCTCTCATCACCAAACAGTGCCCTTTCTTTCCTTGTCAAAACTATGCATTGTCCACCAATCGACAACCCTTCTCTCACACATGTACCACTGTATTCCCTTAGCCCCTAATCGATGTCGTTTCTGAATCCCTCACCACCCTTCAAAAATTAGAGCAACCCATATCACTACTGTCGCCGACCACCACCATCATTTGTCAGCTGTCAACCACCGTGAATCGCTGTCGTGAGCAATAATAAACAAACGTGTTTGTTCCGTCGAGCATGGTTTGAATTAGGAACCAAACAGTTGAAGAGATTCCATCTTCGCTCAATCGTAGACAAAACCAGTTTTTAGCGCCACTAGTCATCGATTTAGACGATGATGGCTTAGAACTGTCTCCACCCCCTTCAAGACGATGAAGCCCAACTCCAATCGAGACAGAATGTTCCCAAAGCATTCCTGTTGTTTCTGAAAGGTCGATTCCCAATTTGCAACCTATTTTACCTTTACTAACATATTGTTATGCAGGTCGTTCGGATGAGGTCGGAACTTCCAACGACCATGGCAAAGATACTTCGACTAGAAATGAGTATGTTTCTCAACGTTGAACACGATCGTCCACCACTCGAGCCCACCGACCATCGATACATGAGGCAACGGCACCTCCACACAGCAGTAATGATGTTGTTGGAAATTTGAGTCCACCACCTGACTCGATTGACGAAAATGTTTGACTATCACGAGACGGTCAACATAATAGGCAAGGCTGTGCCTATATTGTTCTCACCGAAGGGCGATTACGAGGGTCCTTGAACTTTTCGACCCTAGAGCATTGCGTAAGATACGATAACATTCGACAACATCCACTCTCGGTCTGTAAGCAAATTGATCTTTACACCCTCAAATATTTGTGATGCTATGATGAGCTATTTTGATGCTATTGGTTGGAGTTCATTTGCAAATATTTTATGTAGTGCATATAATGAATTAATTTATGGATTCTACACAACATTTCGCTTCAATATTAATGCATTACGAACTGTTGAAACGCAAGACATTGTCTGTTTTTAACATTGCCATGGGTTTCGTTGACGCTGACAAAATTCAAACCGATTCCTACCATACTGCTTTGTTAGATACTCCAAGCAACTTTGATACTCAAGATGTTTATTGTGATTTAACTCATTCTAGAAATAAACTTTATAATCCAAAGACCTATAAGGACTTGTTGGTGCATGAACCCGCTTTGAGATATATTCATCGGTTTTTAGGTCGAAATTATTTGTCATCTGTTTGAAATAAAATTGATTTTTTTTGTGGTGTATGAATTTTGGATTTAAAGTTAATTTAGGATATTGGTTTGCATAGAACTTTCATGTTGTTTTACGCTCTAATCGACCACTAATACTTGGCCCTTATATTACAAATTTAACCTCTAAAATTTTTCCCTCTGAAGTCGATTTCTCGTCCTTAACATGTGCATATACTATGGATAGTTTAGATGAATATTGTTTGGACTTCATGGTTTTCTTGTCGAAAACCCTACTGCGTATTATTTTATTCCTCTAGGTACACAAACTACTTGCGGTAATAACGTTTTTCGCCAATGTCCAAATTTCACTACTAGAGAGCAAGATGAACAACCTCCTTCATGTATAGAGGCACGTTTAAGCCGAATTGAAGCTCGACTTGGAACAATGAAAACCAAAGTCTCCACAATCCTCGACATCCTGCAAAGTCGTTACTCCCAACACCGACAACATCGTTAGGAAAACATGGGGAGTCTTTTTAACCTTTCTCTTTGCTTGTTGTTTGAGTTATTATACTTTATGGCATATAAAATATGCTTTAGAACAAGCATAGATTAAGTGGGTTGAAATGGTAAGTATGCATGGTTGATTGTCTTTTTCGGTATGTTTTTCTTTTGCATATGTTCAATCTTATGCTGGATTTATTTGCTTATTTGTTTGACATTGAGCCTCTAATTCCATTACTTAGTCAATTTGGACAATTGGGTGATTTTTGAATTAAAGTGTTTGAATATCTAAATTAATTGACATGTGTGTTTTAAAGTTGATATATGTAATTATATTTTTTTTCATGAAAATTGACTGTTTATAATTGCTTGGTAAAAATATTATATTTTACTTGTAAATAAATATATAAATAAATAAAAAGGCTCAAGTTATGAATGAAGGTTTCGAAAAAGTGACCGAATTTAGTAACCGGGGTGAGGTGCTTGGATTTTCATCTCATATCGCGTAAAAAGGTTTGAGTGACGAACCAAAAACTTGCAAACATTTCGCTAACCAAGCTGCTAAAAAAAAGGGACTGTTTGGAGACGTGTCGAACTGAGTAATCGGGATGGGATGCTTGGGTTGTCATCCTAGTTTGCGTAAAAAGGTTTGACTACATTCCAAAAATTTACTGCATGATTAATTGAGAATAATACCTTGCAGATTTTGTTTCAAACTCAATTTAGTGAAATGATTTAATTTACATGTTTCAATTTTATGGACACTTGTTGATCGAACTAGGTATTTTGAGCACTTACTCATTTTTTGCCTATATTGTTTTTATTGATCATGGATGTGAAAAAGAGGCTTAATTTATGATAAGTTATTGAATAATTTATAATCTATGAAAGTAAAATATGCTTGAGGGCAAGCATGAGCTAAGTAGGGGGGATTTGATAGCTTGTTCATTTTGCACAATTTTTGTGTTTTGACTCAACTTATTCTCGAATTAATTCCTGCTAATCGGTGAATTTTGTGTTTAAATATTGATAGGGACGAAATTCGGGCACTTTAAATCAAAGTCAAGCAAAGAAAGGACTAAATTGAAGCATAGAAAAGATAAGAAGGACCGAATTGTAAATTTGGAACATTTGAGAGGCTAGTTAGATTTTGACCTTGTAAAAGCCAAAATTAGTAACTTAAATCTGAAATTATTTTGTGTAGTTAGTGAGCTTAAGCATTTAAATTAAATTATTCTTTTTCCTTTCAAATTTTATTTGTGTAGCATATTGTCATTCCATTTCCATTTGCTTGTTTCTTTGCAAAATTGTCTAATTGCTTTCCAAATCCCTTCCATTTCCAACTTTCTCCATTACCATCAAACTCATTTTCATAATCAACAAAGCATGATTAATTTCATGTTTCACTAAATTCTAACTTAGCTTTATGCTGGCATTCTTTCCGGTCAGTAATCGTGAGATACGTACTCGTACTAAAAAAAATCCTTCCAATCGATATTCACTATTTTTTCAAAATATTGAGATTGAAAAAATCATCCTTTAAAGTTAACTCTATTTCGAGTAAAAAAGCGTGTTGGCTTGGAGTTGTGTTTGCGGATAGTTGGGGAAACGAGTAAATCGTGCTTTATTTGAATCTCCAAGAACAAATTAAAGGAGATAGTGATTGGGTTTAAACGTCCCGCGTGGTTGAAGCCGTTAATCCGAGTTGGGTTCTTCAAAACGCAAAGCTATTGGAATATTTAGTCGCGAATGCACGTTTCGCGGTTAGAGAATCAGCAATGGTTGGTTCGCAGGTTATACCGAGGTCAACTACAATAGGTAGAATTGGTGGCTAAGACGTTCTTGACTGTTATAACCAGCTTATTGTTTGGGGGGAAGACTAATTTTCGATGATCGGTTCAGAGATCAGAATTCACTATGTCTAGGGCTAAGGCTTATTATTTCTATTATCAAAATTCAAATTTTATTTCTAATTTAATTTTTAATTTCGATTTACGCAAGTATTTATTATAACTATCTCCATTATTTCGTTTCTAAACATTTCAAAACCCCACTAATTTATTTTATATATTTTTTGGCAGGTCATTTGGAGTCGTGGGCACGACTATTGCCACAACAAAAATTCTGTCCACAAAAAGAACACGAAAGTTGATCATAATATTCAATCCCTGTGAACTCGACCCTACTACTCTTTACTACTGTTTAGAGTTATTTTATTGTAGGAATTATTTTTATTTGGTGGTTTCAACGGCCATCAAATCTTCCGTTCCCTCGCATCTCCACCATTTTTTTTGGAAGGGAAAAAGAATAATTTAATTTAATTGCTTAAGCAAATTCAGGTGTGTTTTTTTTTTCAAGTGCACCACCACCCTACCTATTTATACAAAATACACATACTAATTTTAGGCTTTTTCCACCTACCACTAACTACACAAAATAATTTCATATTTAATTTTCTAATTTTGGCTTTTACAAGGTCAAAATCTGACTAGCCCCTCAAATGTCTCAAATTTACAATTCGGTCCCTCCTCTTTCCCATGCTTTTATTTAGTCCTTTCTTTGCTTGTCTTTGATTTAAAGTGCCTGAATTTCGTTACTGTCAATATTTGAACACAAAATGCATCAATTAGCATGGATTAATTCGAGAATAAGTTCAGTCGAAGCACCTAAATTGTGCAAAATGAACAAGCTATCGGGCATAAAATCTGACGTTTAAGCACTTAATTTAAGATGTAAAAATGTCATTAAAAACATGTAGCTTAACAATTTCAACATCAATATGATTAAGCACAACAAATGCCTTTGTCCATGATTCTTAAACCAATCATAACACCAACATCAAGTGCTCAAAAATTCAGTAACTCATGCTCCAATTAACAATC
>CM025150.1:30018955-30049818 GCA_013467495.1 Gossypium gossypioides
CTTGGGTTTTGGTTCTTGGGTTCAATTAGGGCAATTGTTTAGCTTGAAAATTAATTTCCCAAAATATCATATTTATTTTAATTAATTTGATTAATTTAATTTTACTTTATCAAAATTAATTTTTTTAAAAATCACTAAGATTTTTCAAATTAATTTTTCAAGAAAATTCTTTAATCAAATTCTCTAGTTGAACAATTCTCACGACCACCTAATTTAATTCCACATCGAATAAATCGACTCAATTAAATTATTTTTAAAGTCATAGAATTTTCTTCTGATTCAAATGTAGTCTGATCGAGCTTTTGTTGAGCTAGTGGAGGGACCAATCGAACTTATACAATTAGGCTTGAGTATTTACAATTATGTCTAGAAGCATTGTTTTGATAATTCGCAATTTACTTAATCATGGAGTCAATCCACAAGAAGTAGCGTGATTGAACACTTCTTATTGTATACTCTTTACAAAAGCAATTCATCCAATTGTTTTGTCCAATAACCTTGTCATGTGTGTGTTACTCTCATATGGTATCTTTGATTCCTTTGAGTTAAATCCATTCACCCAATACAATCCTATTTCATCTCATTGTCACCTTTGTGTCTTCTCAATGATTAATATGATCACTGTCAACTAATGACTGTGATAAATTGCTCATTCGAGGACTAGTAACCTATGGTCACGTTCCATATTTAACAATCCAAACAACATCAATGAGAGGATATCGTTAACTTTTTAATCGAACTATGAATTCCATTGTTGCTAGTAAAGCCATGCCATACACAAGTCATGTACGCAACATATTGGCTATCGACTCGATCATCTTTAGAACGTAAGCCTTCACTTATATTAAAACACATGAGTTACATACACATGGTTAGTGAATAACTTAGTGTAACACCTCTCACCCAATCTAATCGCCGGTTTCGAGTTACGGGATGCTACAATTGTTGTTGGAGCATATAAAGACAATTAACATTCAATATAACATAATTCATACAATCATAGTCAATTCGGTTCAATAATCATCTAATACAATCTTTCTAAAGTTTAAAACGAGCTTGTGTATGCTTTAGATTCAACTCGAAATTTACTAAGAACTAATTTGCAACATTTTCAAATTTGTAACCAATTATATTATAAATAAACTCTCTAAATGTTTAATCACGACATGAACACTTAGATATTATGATATACAATTAAAATTTGAACCTTAGTTGAATCTATGAAATCTTTTTTAAGGACTTGGGCACAAAATATGACCAAATTATAAGGTTTTCAAAGTTTCAGAACAAGTATCAATAACCCTGTTAGGTACTGATACCATTTTGATCTTCGAATTTTCATTAAATTATTTTAAAATCATAAGGTATCGATACTTGGATCAAATTATCGATACTTCCTTATAGAGGTTCCAATACCTTACCTTGGTATCGATATCAAACTGACATTCTGTTTGTTGGAAAAATTCAAGGAAATGATCAAGTACCAATACCCTATCTCAAGGTATCGATACTTCAGTACCAAAATGGTAACAAAACATCCACTTTATGCCTATTTTATGCCCAAATCCATTTTGTATTGAAAGGGTGCTTTAAGCATATATCAAACATGCATAAACCACTCCAATATACACACTAACCTATCACTTAACATATACCAAGATCATACAGATCACTTGCCTTTATTTGGCACCAAAATTTCTTCAACATTTTAGTATAAGCATAACTTACCTACCATATTTTTAGTCATTCACAATCATATAAAATACAATGCCAATTTCATAATCAATTCATACCAACACCTTAGTCATGCTCTATGATTATGAAATTTTTCATACAATTAATACATGTAACATTTAGCCATCTACCATCTTGTTCATATATCATATAGGCCTTACCAATCCATAAATCAACATTCATCAAGATTCGAATAAGATTACCTAAAAAATAACACTTATATTGGCCCTATATACATGCAACATATCTGAGATTAAAACAAGCAAAAAATATACCAAATCAATGGTAGGATAGTGTGAGCTTCGAGGTGATCCAACTGGCACATTTTACGACCAACAATCTAAAGAAAAAAGGGAGATAACATGTAAGCATTTTGAATGCTTAGTAAGTTCATATGAAAAATTACTTACCTTGATTTTACAACAATGTATTAATTAAAACACATTAGCATTAAACATGACATCTTTTGGCATCCTCAACATTCATATACATTTCAACAAAACAACCAATAGGTTAGTTGTTTACACATCAAGTACTTACAATACAAATCACCTATACATATTCAACAATTCAATGTAACATAATATATGTCATCCCAATCGTACTCATTTCATGAACATATAATTCAAATCCTATTCATGCCACATTCCAATCATACTCATTTTGCTACATAAAAAACTTTATTGAAATATATCAACCATTACATTTTTGTTAATATCACTTTCATTTTTTTCTTTCACCTATAGAACTGAAATAAATTGAACTCGGATACACGAGATTGATTTGAGGATCTACAACATATGCTGCTAACACTAGCTTCAGAGAATCCGCAACATATGTTGGATCTCAAGCCATCGAATTAATCCTTGATTACAACACCTGTTTTCCTTTTAAAACCATAATGACATGTCATTCGTATTCCAATAGATTACTAAGTTCACACAGCTTTAATTACCATTTCTGTATCAATTCAATCTCTCTAAAACAATTTATACATATCGTATAATTCATATAATCAGTTCTTTACCATTCTATAACCTCATTCTTTATGTGTTTTTAGGTGATTATTAAATGTTAATTGTGAATTTTATACTCCTAATACTTTAAATTCATGTTTTAATGCTTAATAGAGCACTTGGGAGCAAAAGAAGCAAAAAATGAGTAAACACCAAAAAATCACGAGAGTTGGGAGAATTGAAAGAGTTGAGCTGTCATTCTAAGAATCGTGAACTTTAAAAAATTAAACTTTAGAAAATAAAGATTTTTAGGTTTTTCGGGCATTCAAAGACTTATATGTGACAAAAATAAGAAGATAAGAGTGAACTGTTAAAGAATATTGAAGAAAACAACTCGAAAAACACCATTGAAACCGACTTTGAAGCAGATTTCTGTGAAGATTGAAGATTCCCATTTGATTTATTAGGAAGTTTTCATGAGTTTATTTATTTCTTTCAGTTATATTATCTTTTGGATGTTTCTATTTTCAAGCATGAACTAATTTTCTAAATATCTAGAGGAGATGAACCTTATAATAGATTCTGTCATTTGATTTTTATTTTAAGCAATAAATACTTAGTTTTTACTCTCAATTATGTGTGCTTAATTTTTGGTTTAATATTTCTAGATTATTGTTCCAAGTTTGATGTGCTTAAATTGGAGGTTGAATAGACCTTGTTTAAAATTAGGTCTTGCATAATTGAGTGGAGTTGCGTGCAATCTTAGAAATAGGACGACATAAATCTACCGGATTAGAGTCAAATCTAATAGGGGAATCCATAACATGAGTTAATGCGATAATAGGGGTTTTAATTAGAAAGAAATTTCAATTAATCAACCTAGAGTCAGTTGCTCTTATGCTTGAAAGAGATATTAGCATAATTTAGGGATTTCTACTAATCAAGATACTAAGTAAAGAAATTGTGTAATTTAGATTGATAGTGACAGATAAAATCTAGGTGAATTCTTTCTTGGGTATTGTTTCGCTTCTTGGTTGTTAATCGGTTATTTTCCTGATTTGTTCTTTTTTGTGTTCGTTAGTTAATTAAATTAGCTAGTTTTAGTTTTAAAATCAATCACTCGAATTGTTCGGTTAAATAATAGAAAGACGGTAATTACTAGTACTTTTAATATTCATGGGAACGATGTCTTTGCTCAACGTAGTTATACTATTAATTGACAGGTGCACTTGCCTTACTCAAATTTTTAGTTAGTTTCACAACGCATCATATCAACTCATTGTTGCCATATAATTCATACTTTACAGTTTAGTCCTTCAGATGCCAAAATCACTGAAATTACACTTGTATATAAATTAATAAGTATAAATACACAATTCAAGCATAATAAGAGAATACAGTAAATCCCATATGAACTACCTAAAAAAAATGATGACACAAAGTCGGGGACTAATATGCAATTTTCCTTTTTCTTCAATATCTTTTGGTTGATTTAAATTCTGATCTATAATAATTCATTACAATTTCTTTATTCCAATTATCTTATAACATCCTATTACAGGAATATGACAGATAAATTTCTTTTTTCAAATGTTCCCTAAATTTTTACATTTTATTCAATTTAGTCCCTAAAACAAAAATCAACAAATTTCACTTTACAAATTAGTCCTTTTTCGCATCTAAGCTTCAAATCTAACAAAAAAAATCAAAAAAATCAAGAAATCATTAGTGTATACTTTTTAAAACTTTAAAAGTTTCACAAATCAATCTACGGGTTAGCTAAATCAAGCTCCCAAGACCTTAAAAACATACAAATTACAAGAAAAAGAACTAAATTAAACTTACTAATTGAGGGACTTAATCTTGGACGAACTTTGAGCTTCAAAAATAGTTTCATTTGTTTCTTTTTTTTTCCTTGAAAATGGTGTAGAGAAGGAAAATAAAGATGATAGCTTCCATTATTCTTTTGTTTTAAACTTATTTTATTATTTAATTTAAAATTTTAATTTTAATTTTATTAATTCATTCCACCAAACTATCCACTATTATTAAAAATAGCCTAATTTCCACATTAACCCTTGGTTAAATATTATTTAACTTATAAAAATCAATAACGATTAATTTTTACCATGTTTACGATTAATCCTTTTACCTTAATTAATCACTAATTCGGTAAAATTTCCTATCAAGAATTTAATTCCTATATAATAACTCCATAAGTATTTATTAAAAATATTTACAAGTTTGGTTAATGGAAACGAGGCCTGATACCTCATTTTCCAGCACCATTGACTTTAAGGTCAAAACACTTGTACCTTAACTAACTATCTAATTAACAAATTTGTCAAACCAAAATTCAATATAATACTATAATTGACTCGTAAATATTATTAATTAATATTTACGAACTCAATTATTGGATAACGGGGTTTGGAAACCACCTTTTCTAGTACCACTGAAAAACTGGTTGTTACACTCATGATTTAGGTAAGTCACACCATGAATGTCAAGAGTAAATTAATTCACAAACGGATTTAGGATTAATTCAACTTGGGTCTAGTCCAATGTATCATTCTTCTAATGAGTACATCTATGTCCCTACCAGTGGAGTCAACTGCTCCTATAGCCAAGACTAGTCATCTCTTCAATTGGAATTGTAAAAGGCATAATAATCCTTCTAAGTACTTGAATCAAATGTTCATTTTGATTATTTTACGAGATTACGAACTCATTTAGATTATCTACTGAAGTAGTCTTTATCGCAATGTAAACGTTCTTAAGTGCCACTTATCACCAGTTCGAACTTATACAATCAATGAGCTAATATTTGCTTGTCACAATTTCGCTATGTATACAAAATATGAAAGATAGAAACACAAAAGATATAATAGTGAAATGTGGAATTAACTTTACCTATTTATTCATCGTTTAGATACATAGAAAACAATTACATGTTTACTACAATATGGGAACATTTCCTAACAATCTCCCACTTGCCCTAGTATCTTCAGAAGATACTTTCACCACATTTATTATTCCTTCAGCTACTGCCTCTTGTATCAAGTGATACTTCCGGTCAATGTGTTTAGTCCTCTTGTGACTTCTCATTTTCTTGGTATTAGCTATTGCAACACTATTATCACAATACAATGTTATAGCTTTTTCCATACTAGGAAGGGCCTCAAGATCGGTTAAGAACTTTTGAATCCATATCGCTTCTTTCGTTGCCTCAGAAGCAACCACATATTCAGCCTCCATAGTAGAGCCAGGAATGCAAGTTTGCTTTACACTTTTCTATACTATAGCTCCACCGCCGAGGACAAATACACTTCCCGATGTTGATTTTCTTGCATCTTTACAGGTTCGGAAGTTTGAGTTTGTGTATCCAATAGGTGTTAGGTTCTTTTCAGAATACACAAGCATGTAATCCCTGGTTCTTTTAAGATACCTTAATATATGCTTTATAACTTGCCAATGCCTGATACCAGAATTCGTCTGATATCGACTAACCATTCCCACTGTGAAATAAATATCTTGACGTGTGCAAAGCAGGACATACATAATGCTTCCAACTGCTAAAGCATATGGAACCTTATATGCTATTTTTCTTCTACTATCTTAGGACAGTCATCTAAAGAAAGATGAAAACCTAATGTAGTTGATTGAGCGCCTGACTTCGCATCGATCATTGCAAACTGTTCCAGTACCTTATCGATGTATGAAGCTTGTGATAAAACTACCATTTTATTTTTTCTATCCCTAAGGATTCAAATTTCAAGAATATAACTAGCTTCACCCAAGTAGTTCATGCTAAACTGTTGAATTAACCACAGTTTAATCGATGATAATTCTCCTACATCATTTTTGATAAGTAGAATATTATCGACATAAAGAACGAGAAAGACCTTCTTTTTATGCTTTATACACTTATAAACAAAAAGTTCATCAACATTTTCCTCAAAACAAAAAATCTTGATCATTTGGTCAAATCTTTTATTCTATGAGTGGGATTCCTGCTTAAGTCTATAAATGAATCTTAGCAATTTGCAAACTTTCTGCTCCTTTCCTTTGACAACATAGCAAGTGGGTTGAGCCATAAAAATGGTTTCATCAAGGTAGCAATTCAAGAATTGAATCTTGACATTCATTTGCCAAATCTCGTAATCGATAGTAGCTGCAATGGATAAGAGTATACGAATAGACTTCAGCATGGCTACCGGAGAGAAGGTCTCATCGTAATCGATACATTTTTTCTATGTGTAGCCTTTCCCTACAAGTCTAGTTCTATGAGTTTCCACTTTCCCTTTCTCATTTCTCTTCTTCTAGTAGATCCACTTACACCTTATTGGTTTAATTCCAGATGATAAGTCTACAAGTTCCCACACCGTATTGGATTTCATAGAATCCATCTTGGCATCTGTGGTGTAACACCCCTAACCCGTCTTCGCTGGATTAGGGCTACGAAGTATTACTACACATATAAAAATAATTAACATCAATAAACCATTCAAATTCAAATTCCATTCATAACATAGTTACATTTATAAGCCTTAAATCAAGCTTACGGGGCCATAAAATAGTTTGAAAATAATTAGGGACTAATTTGAAACAAAAAATAAAATTATAAAAAAATTGAAAATTTTGGAAACAGAGGTTACATGGCCGTGTGACAAAGCCCAAACCTTGTGGCTCAGAAACATGGTCGTGTGGCCAAACCGTGTACAATTCGAAGTAAGGGTCACATGGCCGTGTCACAATCGGTGTACCCGCCCGTGTACAAATCGAAATAAGGTCACACGGCTGTGCCGCAGGTCGTGTCCTAGACTATGTGAGTATTTGAAATAAGGTCACACGACCGTGTCTACAGACCGTGTGATAGCCCGTGTCCCAGGTCGTGTGTACCTAAAATAACTTCCAAAATAAGGCAAATTAAACCAATTCCTTAGGTGCCAAACCAAACCAAAAACAATCATATACCTTCAAAATACATTCAAATAAGCTTAAAACATATCAAAAGATACAAACTAAGTGCCTAACCAATGTGCCCTTAATGGCATCACAATTTATACACCAACCGTTCACATTCAAAGCTCGCAAATACTTACTTTAAACACACACCAAACTTACAATTCATTCACATCATTCATGTCCACTTTTATCATAATCTAGTCATTCACAAGTAACATAAACCAAAATGACCAAAATGCATACATATAAACATTTACAATCCTAATGCCAAAGACATATATACAAGGGAGCCAAAATCAAGTTTACACAACATCATTCAAGAATAAAATGCATCACAAGTGATAAGTATTCAAACATATACAGAACACCTATTACATGCCATATAACCTAAAGATAAACTTGTCAAAATCTATAGATAGATCTCTGGATAGTGTGATCTTTAGGTTGATTCGATCGCCCAATTCCACAAAACAATATCTATAGAGAAACAAAAAAAAAATAACACGAGTAAGCTTCTATTAGCTTAGTAAGTTCAATGGTTAAAATGATAAAACTTATCGAATAAACTTGGCAATTATATTAACCAGATTATCAATCAATAAATCCTGCCAACCACAGTCATTCAACAAGTGAGTTTATACATATGAGTATACAAGTTGCATAATATATATTCAACCACATCAAATCATTCAATATCAAGTCACGATAATAACAGAAAGTTATACAGTCTATTATACAATTTAGTAACAAGTCATTTATCATTGGAAAGTTGCCCGATGAACGATATAATAGATACAAGTAGCGGTTATCCACTTGAAACACACTAGAAAGCTCAAACGAGCCAATCCAACCCAAAACATGCCTTGGCACCAAGTGCCTAGCCTGTAGGCTATCATCCTTCCGAAAACACGCTTGAGCACCAAGTACCAAGCCCGATGGCTTTACATCCGCCGCCGGTAACACGCCAAAATCACTGTAAATATAACACGATAGTCCACAACAAATGCTGGACATCGATATATTCAGTAGACAGTAACAAGTCAATAATCATCAACTCATCACAAGCCAATACCATACCACGAGCAATATAACCTATTGACAGGCCAATTGTACTCTATCCTACGTTCATCTGGGTCAAAATATATCATTATTTAACAACGTTCAAAACAATTTTTTACTCAATTAATAACATTTTATAACAAACCAATTTCACAATCAATATAACATTTCAAATTACACTAAACTAAACCGAACGAACTTACCAGGGCTAAATTGTAGAGATAACAAAAGTTTTAGGGACTAATCAGTAACTTTTTCTTTTTCTCAATTGTTTACTAGTTCTTGATCTATAAAGTAACTTATTTCAATTTATTAGCTTCACATTTATATAATATTCAATTTAATACATGTAACTTCCTATTTACAATTTTTCACATTTTCTCTAAATTTTTACATTTTATTCAATTTGATCCTTAAGACCAAAACATGATTATTTTCATAATTAATCCCTATACCCAATGAACCGAATTCAATTACACCCAAGTAAAGTCCACACATGCTGGAATTTTCTAAGAAAACCATGCCTATCTTAACTTAATTTCAATTTAATCCCTAAACATGAAAACTAATCAAAATCACTTTACAAATTAGTACAAACTCATCATCTATCTTTAAACCAAAACATTAACATCAAGAATACTTCAAAAACATTAATGGAAAACTTTACAAACTTTGACATTATTTTAAAATAGTCTCTGGGATAGCTAGATTAAGTTACAACGATCCCGAAATCATAAAATTTATGAGAAATCGATAAAAATAACACTTACATGCATAGATATCAAATGGCCGAGTATTCAAGCTACATCCATGGCTATTCTCTTCTTCAATTTCGACAAAGACTAAAGTAAAGATGATAGTTTATTTATTTTTAAGTTTTTAATGTTTTGATTACCTAATTACTTATTTACCCTTATAATATAACTTAGCCCATATTTTTCCACTAACTTTCTTTACGGTTTATTTAACATAAAAGTCCATCCACTCATATTTCAATAACCATTTAACACATTTAACTAATAGAAACTAAGTTTTAAGCTTTTACTATTTAGTCCTTTTTACTTAATTAACCAACCAAACGTCAAAGCTTTAAAAGTTTATAAACCAACCAAACGAAAGTACACCATACAATCAGTATCAACTGTGAATTCCATAGATTGATCACTTGAAATTTGTTCTCGTTTAGCTAATAAAGTCAGGTCATCATTTTGTAACTTTTGAATTCGATGAAGAGATAATGGTCTAGCTTTTAATTCTGCTAAAATAGAACCATCAACATTCAAAGTCAACTGATAATTTAACGGTCTCAAGGCAAATAATAATTTTTGACTTAGCGCGTCTACAACCACATTAGTCATCATCGAATGATAATCAATAAATAGATCATAATCTTTCAACAATTCGAGCCATTGTCGCTGCCTGAGGTTCAAATATTTTCGAGTCAATAAATATTTCAGGCTTTTGTGATCAGTAAATATATGACATTTTTCACCGTACAAATAATGTCGTCAAATCTTCAAAGCGAAAATAGTTGCGGCCAATTTTAGATCGTGAATCAGGTAATTCCTCTCATGTGGTTTTAACTGTCGAGAAGCGTATACTTAACTTTTTCAGCTTGCATCAACACACAACTCAATCCACTGAGCGATGCATCACTGTAAACAACATATTTTTTCCAGATTCAGGCTGAGTCAATACTGGAGCTTCTGTCAATAGTGACTTTAGCTGATCGAAACTCTACTGGCACTTATCTAACCAACCAAAATCAATATTTTTTTGTAACAAATTGGTCATTGGTAAAGCAATTATTGAGAAATTCTTAACAAATCGATGATAATAACCAGCTAAGCCTCGAAAACTACATACTTCTGAAACATTCTTCGGAGCTTTCCAGTTAACAATTACAAAAATTTTGCTTGGATCAACACAAATTCCATCCGCTAAAATCACGTGACCAAGAAATCCAACCTCTCTGAGCTAGAACTCACATTTACTAAATTTTGCGTACAATTGTTTCTGCGCAAAATCTGTAAAATGTTGAGCATGTTCGAGTTTTGTTTTAGAATAGATTAGTATATCATCAATAAACACAAGTGAGGTTGAAAAGCCTGATTGATCAGATCCATAAAAGCAACACGGGCATTGGTTAATTCGAACGACATCACCAGAAATTCATAATGACTGTAACGAGTTCGGAAAGCAGTTTTCGACACATCGACATCTTTAACTCACAATTGATAATAACTCGATCTGAGATCTATTTTCGAGAACACTGTCGTACCTTTCAACTGATCAAAAAATGTTGATACGAGGCAATGTATATTTATTCTTTATCGTAACTTTATTCAATTGACTGTAGTTAATACACAATCTTATTGACTCGTCTTTATTTTTCACGAACAACATAGGTGAACCTCAAGGAGATACACTCGGCTGAATAAAACCTTTGTCTGATAACTTTTACAACTGTGCTTTAAGTTCTTTTAACTCAGCTGGTGCCATTTGATACAACACAATCGATATTGGAGCAGTCTTAGGCATCAAATCAATCACAAATTCAACTTCACATTTTTTAGGTAATCCCAGTAACTCTTCAAAGAACACATCAGTAAACTCATTTACAATCGGTACTTGATCAAACTTTGATTCTGGTTCTCAAGTATCCAGTATATAATCCAAAAATGCCTTACAACCTTTACGAATCATTTTATGTGCCGAAATAGTTGAAATAACTCTATTAACACTGTTTGATTTATCTAACTCTACTGTAATCATTTCACCCATCTAACATATCAGATCAATTTGTTTCGGTCTACAGTTCACCACATCATCATGTAATGTCAACCAATCCATTCCGAAAATGATATCGAATTCGCGAAAGGGTAACAACATTAAATCAGCAGGAAAGTCACAGCCCTGAATTCTCAGTAGACACTTACGACATATTAAGTTAACTACTACACTTTGACCTAGTGGATTAATAACTTGAACATCAAACTCAGCTGACTCAACAGGTAAATTCTTATCCGTTACTAATGCAATGAAAATATACGAATGAGTTGGCCCAGGTCAACCAGTACATACACAGTAACATCAAAGAGATAGAATGTACCAGTAATAACACCAGGTGCAATAGCTTCTTTCGTGGCTCAGATTGCGTATGCTCGCGCAGGTGCTCTAGCTTCAGATCTGAAAACTGTATCTTTGGTCCCATGCAATTTGCTCCAGTATTATTGTTCTAACTAGGACGTCTACCTTTCTAAGGTGTAGACACTTATTTATCGCTCCGCTCATCATTATCCCCTTCTATTCTAAGGCAATTTTATACAAAATGATAGGTCGAACCGCATTTGTAACAAGCACCCAATTTGGTCATGCATTCACCAGCATGAAGTTTTCCACAATGTTTACACATTGGTCTCAGAACATTACGAACACTTCTCACACTATCAGCCAATTTAAACTAAGACTTCAAATCATGTTACCTCGATTTGTTTTTATTTGAAAACCCAAATAGTAAAATGACACAATTAAATCTTCTTTTGTTTTCTTTGACGGTGGTGCAAAAAACGACTTAGAGAAACTTCTTTTACCAAACTCCTGAGCCCTCTTTTCTCGTTATGTCTTTTGATTATAATCTTCTTCCATATTTTGTGCCCAATTAGATAAAACAACGAACTCTAAGATTTTCGTCTATCTAATTAGCATTTTAATTTCATAATTTAGTCCATCTTCAAAACAGATGCACATTTCTTCCTCGTTTGACACAACTTCACGAACATACTTCCTGAGATGCACAAACTCTCTCTTATATTCGGCTACTAATTTGTTTCCCCGCTTCAATTCAAGAAATTCTTTCTTTTTCCGATCTAGGTATCGTTTGCTGACATACATCTTTTTAAACTCAGATGTGACGAAATCTCAATTAACACTGTTTTTCAGTACCACTACTGTTAACGTTGACCACCAGTTGTAAGCTTCATCTTTAAGTAATGACACGACACATATGAGATAATCACTAGGAGAATAGGCCATTTAATTGAAAACTCATTGAATATTTTCAAGCCAATACTTAGCCTTAGCTAGATCATCTTCTGTTTTACTTTGAAACTCCTTAGCACCATATTTTCTGATTTTATCAGTAGGTTGAATTGTTTCAGTTGTTTGAGGAGGTGGAGATTCCGCAGAAGGTACAACGGGGGGTGGAGGTTGTTGAGCCATAGGGTTGGTTCACATAAATTTCGTGAACCACTGACCCGTTAAACCAAATAAGATAATTTTAACTTCATTTTTAGACATTTGTGGAATCGTTAAACTACAACTTACCTCATGTTCAGAAGTTAGAACATTGCTATTTACTTCATCACTGTCAGCATGATCAGATTCTGCCAACATACAACCTAAGTGCCTCACCAATGTGCCCTCAATGACATTGCAATTTATACACCAACCAATTCACATTCAAAGCTCACAAACACTTACTTTAAACACATACCAAACTTACAATTCATTCATATCATTCATGTCCACTTTTATCATAATCTAGTCATTCACAAGTAACATAAACCAAAATGACCAAAACACACACATATAAACATTTACAATCCTAATGCCAAAGGCATATATACAACGGAGCCAAAATTAAGTTTACACATCATTCAAGTATAAAATGCATCACAAGTTAAAAGTATCTGACCGCCTTCGGACATACTAACGTCTAGAGTGTGAATACTACAGTAAAAGATATATAAATGATGCAGTATCTGCAAGTATACAGGTTCAGTTGTAATATAATTACAACAGAGTAGGTGTGTACTCCGAGGGTGTTACCCAAGGGAGGCTAATACTAGATCAATTTTAACCTAAACACTGAAAGATCTAATTAGTACTTTAAATTAGTTATAGTACGAAAAAATAAATAAAATATATTTTTAGGATTTTTATAATAGTAAAATAATAACAAAGAACTAAACAACAAGAGATTGAAAAGAAAAATTAATCAAATATGATTATGGGTGATTAGCTTGCTTCAGTAATCCTCATCAACTGCCGCTCCGGGTTCCCCGTCAATCAACTAGTTGTTATCCCAGCATGATCTTCCAATCTTCCACTAAAATAATGAGTCGGCAAGGATTACTTATCTTTCGACCTCACAGACCAGACTAACTTGGGGTAAGGTGTTCACAGATAGGCAATACCAATTTTGGCTTAATTCCCACCTTGATGACTTCCTAGGGTTGTCAGGCCTAGGGTTTAGGTTTTTCCGCTCCCAAATAGTTGATTCTTTAAGTAACCCTATAAAATAGTTAGTAGATCATACCTCTGTCGTGTGTGAATATGTAATGTGAATGTGCAAGTATACACGTCGAATCAAGTAATAAAGTGATAAGTGAGATCGTCTCTACAGGGTACGAAATAGGTAAAAATATGGTTGAGTTATTTCTATAAACTATATTAATTAGGCTTATGCCAAAGTAAACAGAATAATGATTTGAGGTGAAGTACTAATGTATGAAATACAGAAATCAAATAATAAATAAAATGATGTGGTAATTCTACGAGACAAAGTTAAGAGAATTGATGCTGTTGAATGGGAAGGTTGGAATTACTTGGATTATATCTTAATAACATAATAATGTCATGGTAAAATCTTGACCAAATCACTGCCCAAAGTATAACTACTGCATTTTGCTTCTTTCGAGAGCTAGAATTAAAGCTATCATTCTAAGTCTTTGTATGTCTACAAGTCTTGAGAACAATACCCAACAATATTCTTCCTTATTCTGTATCGATCTTCTATGTCTAGAGTGCTACAAGTATTTGCTTGAGTACTTGCTCATATTATTCAATTATGATCCAACTTATTTAACCTTTTTAGAATTAAATGAAGTCTAAGAATATATCATGCATTCATCTATGTTTAGAGCTTGCATGCATATATTTAGAATAATCCAAACTGAATAAAATAGTAAATCTACTCAAAATATCACCATGAAATGTATCAAGATAAATCTAGTAATTGCAAAACAAATGAAACTAGCTCATTGGTTTGGGATTTAAAATAAAAAATCAGAATAACATTGAACATCATCATTAACAGTTTAGAAATCATAGAAATCAATTAATAGAGTGAAGGTAGAACTGCAGGAAGCTTTCGCCACTCCAGCTTTCACTTTGACGTTGCTGAATTTGAAAGACCCAAGCCTAATTGTTTGTCCCTTTCCTTGTGTCTCTGATCTCCTCTTAAGTTGCTACCCTCTCCCTTTTTTTTTTTGAAACTTTTCACAAGATTTTCTAGAGAGAAATCTACTCTCCCAATCCCTCTCCTAAATCATCATGTAAAATCCCCGTGTGTAGAATTCTTTTCTCTTTCCTCTTTTATCGGGTAGGTCCCATCTCTCAGCACACACTTTTTTCTCTTTCTTTTTCAGGCGGATTTATCTGGTACACATCCAGCTGGCTGAGAGTAACAAGGATTGAGTGCTACGTCAGCATTTTCCTAGAATTGCCATGGTATTTGTGTTGGCAATTCTTCCAACCTTTTGCCATGGCAATATTTCACTTCCTTAATTCTCTTCATTCTTTTTCTCTCTTTCTTCATCCTTCTTAAACCTACTGCATACGATAATCAATTCCTTTCTTTCCACCAGTAAAAGTAACATGAAATGACATTTAAGACACAATCCAAGCGTTATTATGCAATGCTCTAAAAATGACCTAAAAATGCAAATATATCTACTTAAGTACATGAATTTAATCAAACTTAGAGGTTTGAAATATAACTCTTTTCAAGAGTTATCAACCGTCACTTGCTCATCCCCCATAGAAGAATTAGTTTCTCATGGTTTTTAAAAAAAATATAGAATCAATATAAAAAGTAAACATGATAAATGAATCAAAAGTATAGCGTTTAAGAAAAAGCTTGATTTGTATTAAGAATGAACGTGAATCAACAAGTTTGATTGTCGACAAATTAGACCTCTCGAGATAAAACAAAGAACAAACTAAAACTAAATCTAAGTCCTAAGTCCTAAGTAAAGAGAAAAACTAAACTAAAATTAGAAAAGAAGATTTAAGCTAAGTAATTCGTGTCCATAATGTGTTACAAATGAGCCTATTGATTGTGCAGACCAAAACACCCACTAACTCACGTTAATTCCCATCCAGAGTCGATGTCGTGATACATCAGTACCTGTGTTGTGACATAGGAGTCAGTATATTCCTCTTGGGATATCTTTAGGGGTATGTTGCGACACCCTTTATCAGTGTTGCAACATTGAATGTAGTCTCGATATTTCTTCATTCTACTCCCTATCTTGCGACATCAAACCCTCCTTGTTTCAACATAGTGACTAGTATCAGTTAGTATGCCTTATAATGGTCTCTTGCACACTTGAAACATTCATTAGCTCACCCTTGGGCCTCATTCGGGACCAAAGATCAATAAAAAAATTAATTTGCACATTTTATAGACTTTAAGAAAACTTACAAAAACATAATTAAAACCAAATGATAATGCTTGTTTTCAAGCTCCTAAAATGCAAAAATTAATTCAATCTGCTACACTGAATTACGGCAAATCAGTATCCAAACATATACAAAACACTTATTACATGCCATATAACCTAAAGATAAGCTTGTCAAAATCTACTGATAGATCTCTAGATTGTGTGATCTTCAAGATGATTTGATCGTCCGAATATCTATAGAGAAATAGGAAAATGACATGTGTAAGCTTCTAGAAGCTTAGTAAGTTCAACAGTTAAAACGATAAAACTTACCGAATAAACTAACTTTTTAAGCTTTACTATTTAGTCCTTTTTACTTAACTAACCAACCAAACGTCAAAATTTCTAAACCAAATTTTAATACGACACTAATAAACTCATAAATATTATATGAATAATATATACGGTCTTACTCGTTATAATTGTGGTCTCGAAACCACTATTTCTGGCACCACTAAAAAAATGGGTTGTTACACATGGCCTGTTTCTAGAGCTTGGAATCAATGTCTTGCATAGCCTCTTCATAAGCAAGTGGATAATCATTTTCATGATTGATATCTTTATTATAAATACTACCATCATAGATGAAGAAATCTAGTTTCTTAGAAACTCTCTCACTGTGATGAATTCTCTTATGTTGTTGATTGTTTGTAGGTCTTTCTATAAATTTCTCGAGAATTGAACTTGGTGATTATTCTACAACTCTCAGAAGTTCCTCAAGAACCACTTTACTTCGAGGCTTAAAGTTATCCATGTAGCTTTCCTCGAAAGAAGTAGCATAAGTAAAAATTTAATCGTATTATCTTTCGGATTGTAGAATAATTCACCCTTTGTTCCTGTCGAATATCCTAACAACATGCACAATTTCGTCCGTGCAACCAACTTCTTTCCATCCTTATCCAGAACGTCAGATGGACAACCCCATATTATAAGGTGATTTAGTGCGGATTTCATTCCATGCCACAGTTCATAAGGTGTTTAACAAGAAGTCTTAGTTGTCACATCATTTAGAATATGACATGTTGGTTTTATTGCATATCCACAGAAGAAAGTAGGGAGTTCTGAATAGTTAACATTGAATAAAACAAATCAAACAAGGTTTTGTTCCTTCTGTCAGTTGCACCATTCTACTATAGAGTGTCTGGCGCAGTCAACTGGGATAAAATCTCATTATCTATGAGGTATCTTAAGAACTTGTCGGGCAAGTATTCCCACCTCAGTCAGACCAAAGATTCTTTATGGATAAATCTAGTTGCCTTTCCACTTTCGTACGAAACTTTCAAAATTTATCAAAGGTTTCACTTTTGCGATGTATTAGATACACATATCCATATAGAGAATAGTCGTCGATGAAAGTCACCTAATAATCGTAACCTCCTCAGGCACTAATGCTCATGGGACCACATAAATCAGTGCACACAAGTTATAAGGGTTGGTTGGCCATTTTACCTTTTGCATAAAAAGACCTATTAGTCATTTTACTGTCAAAGAAATATTCACATTGTGGAAGACTTACTTCTTTAAGCATACTTAAGGGACCATCTTTCACGAGTCTAGTGATTCTTTCCTGGTTAATATGACCAAGTCTTAAGTGTCATAGGTACCCCTCATTAGAGTAAGAAGTTTTAAGCTTTTTATTTACCATTTCAGTTTGAAGCATCGAATAGTTAGTTGGTTTGATAAAGTAGAGATTACTTTCCATCCATCCATTACAGATTAGAGAACAATTTCTGTGAATAACAATCTTTTTATTGAAGGTCACAAAATAACTTTCATTAAATAAACATGCTACAGAAATGAAATTCCTCTTAAAACGAGGTACATAAAACAAGTCATTTAAAAAAATCTTCCCAAAACTATAGAAATGTAAAATAACTTTTTTCACTGCTTCAATTGAAGCATAGCTCACATCTTCTGTCTGCAACAAGAGGCTCCTATCACGCAAACTTCTCATTTCGCTAAACCCCTGTAAAGAAACACACATATGGTTAGTAAATCTAGAATCAATTACCCAATTTTCAATTTATTCTTCCACTAAGTAAGCTTCAACCAAAAAGAGTTCATACCTTTGCCCTTTTTGGCTAGGTAATCCATATACTCCTTGCAGTTTGATAGGAAGGGCCAATTTCAGTTGCTAAAAAAACATTTGATCTTTTTTTCTATCCATACGAGGTGGAATCAAAGACTTAGTTGGTTTCTTCTTTCCTTTAACTTTCTACTTCCCCTTAGAGGAAGAGAGGTCAGCAACTAAGTTTGCCTCAGATTTTACCTGAACCGGCTTACCACTATTCAGTATCAACTTATAGGATTGTAATTTCTTCATTAGTTGAGTCAAGGTAAGCAAGTTGTTCCTTAAGTTGTAAGCAACCCTAAAGCAAGAAAATTCCTTGGTCAAGAATTTGAACACTATTGCAATCTGAGTGTTCACGTCCAGTTCAACCCTATTGTCCTCCTCTTCCCCAAAGAATCCTATAAGCCTAAGAATATGTTCTTTGATCTGAGTATTGGGTTTCTGCTGAGAGTTTATCAAATTTTTTATAGTGGATTTTTGAGCCAATATGACTTGGCCTCTGAGCAAATCCTCCAAATTTGCTATGATCTATTTAGTAGTACAGAAATTCTCGTGATGCTTTTTATTCTTTTGAACAAACTTTTCTTTGTTCTTTAATCTTTTTTTTCTTCTTTTTTAAACATGTGAAGAGCATGTACATCTTTTGTATTTTTCCTCAAACTTTGATCACTAAGACAAATTTAGTTAAGATAGGTGCACAAAATAGGATAAAATTAAAAAGATGATAATGTGGCTTATAATGTAGGTAATTTGTAATAAACAGGCCATTGAGCTCAAAAGTAAAGTTTCAAGGGTTAATTTAATAAGGTTGGCTTGAAAGGCTCAAACAATCTAAAGAAAACGTGCCTATATCATGTTTAGATTCTTATACCTTCTAGTATTTCGCCTCAAGAAAGTTACTAAGTCAATTCTAAAGACTTAAACCTTCATGCATGTCTACTTTCAAAGAAATAAACTTTTATGGAAAATATTACATAAGACTACCGAGCATACAAGCATTCCATCACTCAATATAACATAAGAATAACTTAGATAAAATCAGAAATCATGCTTGCATTTGAGCAAACTTATGAAAAAAAATTCTCCCTGAAGATTCATTCATTTCAACAATGTTCTCATTACAAAAACAAAGTAATGAATGAAAATTGAACACCAAGGAGGGTTGTAAGAAAAGAGAGGTGAGTCTTGAAGACTGCTTAAGTACCAAGTCTTCCTTAATAATCCAATCCTAGACATGTTCATTCACATTACCATACTACTTAGCTTTTTATTAGAGAGGTGGCATTAAGCTTAGTTTATTCATGCTTGCAAATTTTTTATTATGCAAAAGCAAAATATAAACTAAGAATATAAATATAAATACTTAAAAATAAATACTTAAGAAAAGAAATCCCCCATTTTTATTAATTTGTGTCATCCCCTTTTTTTCGAAATTGTTGTAGCGAGGGAAAAGGGTAGCGAGTGTTCCATGTTTTTGTCCTTATCAAATTCAGTCATGTATAACCCACTTCATGTAACACTCTAATCCCGACCCGATCACTAGGTCTGGGTATCGAATGATACAAAGACCTAAATAACTAGCTAACATATGTTAATCAAATCTTATTTTATTCTCGACTATTTAATATACACATTAAACTATACTATAATATAAATCTTCTAAAGTTACTACCTTACAAAATTATTTAAAATTTTGAATTTAAATCTTTAAAATTTCATCACTCGACTAAACCCCTGAGGCATAACCTCTAGGAGTGCCCCTTTATACGCACATTACGACTACCGCACTATTTTTCCTCAATTTGGAGGAGTCTGGCTCGGTCCTCTCCCATAACCTCTAATTTAATCATTAATCCTATAACGAAAGCAGTGGAATCATAAGTTTTGATTAAATTAGTGAGATTCGATGAAATAGGGTAGTAATCATGTTTCAAATTTCTAAAGGGCAAAGATTTAAAGTAGAGAATTTAAACTCATTGTATACTCTTAGCCTTTCGTAGATTTAACCTATGAGATCAATGCCTCCCCATTTTTTGCGGTTTACCATTGCAGAATTATTCTTTATTTGAGACATACGCGTATTCCTCTAATGTAACAGTCTTCTAGCAGTAGAGGTCCCTTTTCCTCATAACCTTGGATATGAATTCCAATGTCTATCATTAGTTGTCTTCCATTTACTTCATCGAGTTTTAGGTTCTTAACCTCCATTGTTTTTGGATATACTATCCATCCTAGGTTAGTCCTTGGCGACTTCCTTCTTCTGTTAGCCCGAGTGACTTAACCTCCATGGAGGCTTCGGTGGATTTAACTACCTCTGGCTAACCTTTATCCATAGACCCTTAGGATTTGTTCAATCATCTATTATATCATTCGTTTCAAGGTTATTCGGTAAAGATCAGCAGACTCACACCTATGAATTCTCCATAACTTGACACCTCAAATCCTCTTTAAGAGGTCCATCTACCACATTAGGCTTTTCTACCCATTTTTCTTTATTATTACATGTTGGGGAATCTTTGTTCTACACATTTTTATTTATTATCTCTATTACCTTGTCTTGTCAGTGTTTGAGTTTATCCCTTTTTGGCGATCTGTACCTAACGATGGTCTTACACTTCATAATTTTCGTGTTTACTATCCTAGCGGACTCTTTGTGATTCCACACCAAGCTATGGCCTTACACTTTAAATCCCATATTTGATGTCCTGATGGATGTCCCCGTGTTTATTGTTCCAGTAGGCTACCCCGTGTTTATTGTCTCTGCGGACTATACTAGTTGCCATAGTCGAACTATGGTCTTAAACATTAGAACTCTTTTGAGGTGTCTCTCCGTAGGACCTTATCACCATCGCGGTGTTGCCTCATAGTACCTATTGACAACCGTTACGGTCTTACTCTATGGAACCTAATATTCGTCGATATCAGTCCATCTCATATCTACTTTGATGCTCGAACACCAAAGTGTCCCCTCGTAAGGCTCGAAGCTTTGCACATTACAGTTTGTACTCGGTAACACCATATGATAGTATCTAACAAGAATTTCATTTTTTCCTATTCATCCGCCAATTCCCCTAGTTCGCCATTCCAAACCTTGATGCTCAAACACCACAGTGTTCCCTCCGTAAGGCTCGAAGCTTCAAACATCACAATTTGCACTTAGAAACATCGTATGATGGTATCTAATAGAAATTCTCATTCCCAAGTCCTAACTTCATCTAACCCATCAATAATTTCCCTCTATATTCTTCGATTTATTATAAGCACATGACATAGACATAGACATATAATCACATGACATAATATCGTGGAGTACGTCAAACTTATATGTAATACCACAACCAATTTATGTATATCACACATTAACGGGTACTTATTTATTTACACCATCATATACGTGACAACATTTTCAGAAAACTCAAAACAACTTGAACACAGACCATTCATCGATGTATTATCAAAAATTATTTAGAGGTAGAGCACCGAATATCACATTGTTTCATTATTATTTACAGCATAGCTTGTCCAATCATTAGAGCTTCATTTGTCCTTGTAGCTAAGCATAACAACCACTTATCGGTTAACTTGAAGGCATTCAAACCTTAAAAACCCATAATCCATAATTATACAGAAGTTTTGAGAGTTCTTACTTTACTTCTATCTCTAATCCATAAGTAAAAAGAAGTAATGAAGCTTACTAGTTCCTCATTTCTTTATTACCAGACTTGGCTTCTCTCGATGGTTGCAACATGTGGCACGGCCTTCACAAACCATTACCATTACTCAATCCTAATTATTTTTTCTCCCATTATGGAACCATTCAATTCCCTAAACCAGAATTGAAATCTAACATTTCCCAACTAGCCACTTAAGTTTCTAAATATCTTATTAGAGCCCGTAAATTTCTATTTCTATATAACCGGCTCCCATACTCTTCTTTTAGTTCAGGTCCTTAACAGAACTGAGTGTGACCCTTCAGCTTATTGAAGATAAAGATGTTGAGACAATTATAACAATTCACTATAGAACCAAAAATATGGCAACTAAGTTAGATGATGTTAATCATGGAAACGCACTAGATGAAATTCCAAGTCCATTTAGACAACTTGTGAATATTTTCTCACTAAGGTGTCAACAATATGAATTTTAAGAACCTTACATAGAGATACCATCAACATCTTTAGAGAAATGGTTTTTAGTATGCGGGTTAGATTTACATCTAAATGTACATTTGGATGATCCTTACAAGTTTTCCACACCATTGATATCTAATAGGACTCAATATCTATATTCAACCTTAATTAAGGAGTAGGTTATCGAGATTTGGTTTATGAGCAAATAGTGTAGAACATCTGATTCTAAACATCACACCAATTTCAAATGAGAATGTTGTCAGGTTAGACGCAGAGGATGTTGCATACTATGATGACATTATTTCTAGATATATTGATCTTTATGTGACGATATACTAGATGACATCAATTGTCAATAAGACAATGATGATTTCAATTTCGAGTGAGGCATTCCAACCAATACTACTATGAACTTAGTTATTTCTATTGGGCCACTAGTCGAGTTCTTCCATTGTATGAACCTCTATCACATATGTGCATCATTAGCATTACTGTGATGTATGACTTAGAATTTCCTAAATATCCTCATATATTATGGAGTCATATGATGAAATCTAATTCCAATATTGGAGATTTATGCATAGGGACATAATCTTCATCGAAGGAGGTCATGTTGGAAAAAAAAATCTGATTTGAAAATTATTTTCTTGCATAGCGAAAAATTAAAATTTTGAAAATTGACCCGATTTATGATATTTGTAGCAATAAACCTTAACCGAATACGTACTTGTGTTTTCTAATAAGCGAATCATTGATGTTTTTCGGCTTTCAACCAAATGATCTTCTCCGCTATTCTCGTACCATGAACTGTTTCAAGTGTGAGCTTGAACCAATTAAACCAAAACACAGAACTAGAAAAAAAATTCTTTTTGGGGTGAAAATGAAAATTCTCCTTTAAAAGAAACTAGTACAATTGTTATTCTAAAAAAATATATTTAAAAGTTAGGAATAAATTCTCTCTATTTTTCGGCAGAATAACAATCTCACAGAAGTTGTGTTAATAGCTCTACCAGTGTCATCTATTTATAGCAATAAAAGGTAGAACCCAATTAGAGTTTTAGAGATTTATTTTGAATAGAAAAACAACATCCTACTTAGAGTAGGAGATGGGTGAACGGCTCACCCTTGTACTTCTACTAGGGTTGCTACCTCTTTTATTTTATATAACAGGTTTTGGACTTTTCTCACATCGAATCCAATTACGAGTACCTCCTAAGCCTTTTTGACGTAGTACTCTGTAATATGATCCAACCCATTTCATTTTTTCTATTTCCAAAAATAAAATTTAATATTTACATATTAAATAATTTTCTCATCTCAATTTTACTCTAGTAAAAATTGGACAATTTTACCCCCGATAAAATTTTGATGATTTTCCCCCATTAAAATTTTGAGAAAATCCGCTCAGTATGTCACAACTCACCATGTTCACTATGACTAAATGATTTATTTTCATTTTTTCGAGCTTCAAAATAGTCCAAAAATATTAACTTATTCTTCCATCATTTTTTAATTAATCCTATATAGGATTGCAAATTTCTATTTCCATTTTTAGAAACCTACATTCATTTCTAAATGATTTCATTTATCTATTTCGAAGAAAACCATAATCATTCATGAATGTTTCCCATTTCTCTTTTTCTATTCATTCTATTCATTTTTATTCAAACACGTAATTCATTTCTGGTTTCAACAAGCTAGCGGGGGGACTGATTGGACATATGAAGTTGAGGGTCAAATGATTTATAATTAAGTTTTGGCTCTTTCCCTATTAATTATAAAATCATTTAGTCATGAAGTCATTCCACTATAGTATTGTGACTGAGCTCTCTCGAATGACATTCCATTACGAAATCAACTACTTAGTGCTCATCTAATGACTTTTTCATTAGTGTGTTACCATAATAGGATATCATTAATCTCTTTAGGATAATATTCATTTTCCCAATATGATCCTATTTTATCTCATAGTAATCATTATACTTTCCTTCATGAAAAGTCAATCACTATCAAATAGTGATCAAGTCATCCATCACAAAGACAGACGACCCATCAGCACGCTTACTTTTCATCAACCATGTAATGCCAATGAGAGAATATCATTTACATATGTTTTGGGCTATGAATTCCACTATTTTGAATGATACTACATACTACAGAAGTCGTACACCCAACACACCAACTTCAGGTTACTTATCTATTTGAACTCATGCTTTTACTTACATTAAAATGTACGAGTCACGCATACATAGTCCGTCATCCACTCAGGATTTAGGTATGTCACACTACGAATGTCACAAGTGAATTAATCCATAAATGGTAGACGACATTTTGGGTCATGTCCAATGTACTATCAGTCCAGTCAGTCACATCCATGTCTCTATCTTCTGGGAGACATCTGCTTCAATGCCGAAGACAAGAAATATTAGTCTTTCAATCAATTTTCTCATTTTTTATTAGACTAAGAACATTTTTAGGTTCGTCTAGTAATACAAGTTGTCTTTCCGTACTACAATTTGTCCTCGTAATACCGCTTAGTATCAGTTTAAACAATAGACAACCAGTGAGAAACATTTGCTTCTATTTTGCTTTGTGTGTAAAAACCATTTGAGGACAATAATACAAAGTATATTAATTTAGCTTATGAATAATTTTATTAATCAATCTATTTGAAAAAAAATACATATGTACTTAGATGAAAATACTAAGCTTACGACATCATATCCAATAGTCTCCTACATGTCCTTGTGAAGTAGGTAAGTCATGTTTTGTATTCTTGTGTCCTTTCATGTATTTCCTAAAGAGCTCTCTAGCTATAAGAGTCTTGGCTAAACAAATCCTCGGGGTTTGTCCTTATATGTGATCTTTGACTACGTCTACCATTTTGTCAAACACTATTGTCTTCGTTATATGTTTTGTCCTTGTGTGGTTAATTCGGGTTTAGCTATATCCACACTATTATATTGTCATTACTTTTTTATACCTCATATTCGACCCTCCATAGTGAAGTTAGTAGTGCAACCTTGCTTGAATCTTGTTCACACTATGGACCCATCATCTAGGACAAAAGCACAGCCTAATGTCAATTTCCTCGAATCCTGGCACGTTTGGAAGTCAGAATTAGTATATTCGATAGGAGTGAGATCTCATCCGAAATACACAGGCATATAATCCTTCATTCTCTGTAAATACTTGAGTGTATGCTTAACTGCTTGTCAGTCTCTTGGACATGGATTCTCCAGATATCGACTTACTAACCCCACTACAAAACATATAACTAAGCGTGTGCATAGCATAGCATACATGAGACTTCCTATTCCTAAAGCATAAGGAAATTTTCTCGTGTTTTCTCTTTCTTCCGTTGTCTTAATATAGTCCTCTAAAGAGAGATGAAATCCCGATATGTAGCCTGAGACAGTGTTACCACTTTGTTATTTCGATCCCTTTGGATTTGAATACCTAGAACAAAATTAGCTTATCCTAAGTCTTTCATGCTAAATTTTTGGGTTAACCATAGCTTAACAAATGACAATGTCCCTACATCATTTCCAATGACTAGAATGGCATTGACATATAGAACGAGAAAGACCACCTTTCCATCCTCTAAAAATTTGTAAACACAAGGTTCATCTATGTTTTACTCAAATCCAAAAGTCTTAATCGTCTAATCAACTTTTTGATTCCTTGAGCGAGATGCTTGTTTAAGTTCATATTTGGATCTAAATAGTTTGCAAACTTTATGTTCGTCTCCTTTAGCTATATACCTATTGTGTTGCATTATATAGATACACTTTTTAAGATAGCCATTCAAAAACATTGTCTTGACATCCATTTGTCAGATCTCGTAATCAAGAGCCGCCACAATGGATAGTAATAGGCGGATTGACTTGAGCATGGCAACTAGAGAGAAGGTTTCTTCGTATTTGATATTTCTTTCTGAGCATAACCTTTTGCTACAAGTCCAACCTTATAAGTTTCCACTTTTCTATTTGTATTTCTTTTCCTCTTGTTGATCCACTTACACCCTATATATTTTATCCCTTTCAGTAAGTCTACGAGTTCCCACATTGAGTTGGAAAACATAGAGTCCATCTCACCTTTCATAGTTATTTCCTAGATCTTGGAATCAACACTCTGCACCGCTTCGTCATATGTGAAGGGGTCATCATCTTCCTATTTGGCAGACTTAGTGTTAAAGACACTTCCACCAGATTGGAAGAACTCAGGCCTACGAAAAACCCTTCCAATGTGACGAGGCTTTCTATGTTGCTGATCATTTGCAGGTCTACTATTAGAAGCTGGTTCTGGAACCGTTTTATTAGGGTTTTGTATATTTCCTGAAAGCTCCTAGAGTACCTCTTTACTCCGAGGTTTGAAGTCATTCATGTAACTTTTTTCAAGGAAAGTATCATGAGTTAAGACTATAACAATTTGCTCTTTCGGGTTATAAAACAAACCACTCTTTGTTCCCTTTGGATATCTTACAAACATGCACAATTCTATCTGTGAGCCCAACTTCCTCGTATCTTTATCTAATACGTGGATCGGGCATCCGCAAATCCTAAAATATTTTAGACTTGGCTTTCTGCCATGCCACAATTTTTATGCAGTTTTCGATACTGCCTTAGTTGGCACATATCCATAAAAAGAGATTGGCAGCTTCGAATAACTTAAAATCAAATGTACCATGTCTAACAACGTTTGATTCGTTTTCTCTGCCATGCCATTCTATTGTGGAGTGTCCGGCGCAGTTAACTAGGATAGAATCTCATTGTTTATAAGGTGCCCTAAGAACTCATTAGATAATTATTATCCACCTCGATCAGACTGAAGTGCCTTTATAGGTAAACCTAGTTGTTTCTCTATTTTCGCACGAAACTCTTGCGATGCATCAAGTATACATACCCGTATTTGGAATAGTCATCAATAAAGGTTACATAATACTCGTAACCACCTCTTGCACTAACACTCATAGGGCTACATACATCAATGTGCACAAGTTCTAGGGGTTTTCTAACCCTCGTTCCTTTTGCATTCAAAGAACACTTAGTCATCTTACCTTTCAAGCAAGATTCACATTGTGGAAGATCAACTTCTTTAAGCAAAATTAAGATGTTGTCTTTCACAAGACTAGTGATTCTTTCTCAGTTAATATGACCAAGTCTCAAATGCCAAAGGTATGCCTCATTAGAGTGAGAAGTTTTAATTCTTTTATTTGATATTTTAGTCTCAAGCAGTGTGTACATCTTTGGTTTTATAAAATAGAGATTATTTAACATTCATCGATTAGAGGTAAGATTTCAATTTCTAAATATTGCAATTCCATGGTTAAAAGTCACGGTCAAGCCGTCTTTATATAAACTTGCAATGAAAATTAAGTTTCTTTTGAAACTTAGTTATGATGTATTTTAAAACAATCTTCCTAAAATTATCAAAATAAATATGTACATTTCCTACTACTTCAGCTGTCACACCTGTCCCGTTCTCGATCCCCAACAATAACCTCTTATCTCTAAGATTTTTTGTCTCCTAAAACCTCTGTAGAGAAACACAAACATTATTAGTAGCTCCCAAATCAATGAACCAATGGTCTATTGATTCTTCCACTAAACAAGTTTCTATCATCAAGAGTTTCATACCTTTGCCTTTGGTAGTTAGGTATTTCTTCCACTCTTTACAGTTTGTCTAGAAATGTCATTTCTTGCTGTAAAATAAGCATTTAGACTAAAATAAGTCTTTAGGTTTTTTAGTTCTCTTTCTTTCCACCTTAGTCTTACCTTTTTTAGTACATTTTCCCTTCCCATTTAAGGAAGAAGCGACGTCTATATTCACTTCTGCTCTTTAGACTGGTTGACCATCATTCAACATCAACTCATAAAAATTATAAATCCTTCATGAGTTATGTAAGCGTCAAGTTTTTGTTGCCAAGTTTATATACAGCCTGAAAACCACCAAAATCCTTTGACAAGCTTTTTAACAACATCTCAATTTGAGTGTTCTGATCCAGATTGGCCTCATTGTCTGTGGTCTCAGTAAAGTAGCCCATAAGAGTGATCATATGGTCTTTGATCGAAGTGTCGAGCTTTAGCTATGCATTCATCAAGCTAGTTATGGCAGGCTATCGAGCTAAGGTAGCTTTGCCTTCAAACATGCCTTCTAACTTATCTAGAATCGCTTTAGCAATCTTACAGCTCTCCAGTTGCTTATACAGAGTGTTAGTCACACTTGTCAGCATATAGCAATGATCTATCTCATCAGACTCTTCCCAATGCTTTCTAGCCTCAGCTTGAATGGTCGGAGAACACTTAGTATCAAGAACTGTTTTAAATTTCTCTTAGCTCAGGATAATTATCAAGTTCCTTTTCCATTTCTTATAGTTATTTTCGTTCAGTTTGTTTTCAGTGAGTATGTTCAATAAAGGAGTTGATGTCATTTTCGAACTTAAAATAAAACATTCGTATATTAATATCTTTGTATTAAGAAAATGTTTGAAAATGTTTTGTAACATTACGATATGCATTAAGATGATGCATGTTTCTTACATTAAACCTTTAAAACATTTGTAAGTCGTTGCAATGATAATTCCCACACCTATTGAATGAATTCACCTTGGGGTGATCATGATCAACTAGTAAGAACATGGATTTCCATCTTATTAGTACATGAACATAATTCCTTTAGGCATTCATACATACTAATAATCATGTAATGTTTGGTCATTATTCTAACTTAAGTAGAGTTCTGTGGGGAGTTACTTAACTAGAAGATCTTGAGTGTATAACCATCAACTCAACACCTATCTCAGCATGCACCACAAATGAGTCATCTTGGTACAATCTCATCTAGTAGCATACTGTGACTAGTTGTCCTCTTTGAAGACAGAATTTCTTATTATATCACATGATAATACCTACCATAGGGGCTGGTCCAACTATCATATGATTATAAGAAAATTATGCTTACTTTCAGGAAGTCTCCTCAACGAACTCCACATTACAACATCTACCTTAAGGTAGGTCCATTTCATGCCATCACAAGAGACCATTGATGGAGGTTGTAGGTCTTGTTTAGGGACCTTCTCCCACTCAATATTTAAAAAAAAAACATGCAAGGTTTTTAATTTCCAATTTCAATCATGTATGATCAATATATGCATGACAAGTACATGTGACATTCTTTTTTAAACTATATGGCATGTTTACCTTATGTATGCATAACATGCTATGGCAATTTTATGATGTTCAAATTCAATTATTTACAAGAGTCAATCAAAAAATTTTGATTCTCTATAGTTTTTCTTTTAAGGGAAAAAACGAATAAGTGAATGTGAACCATGCACCAAGTAGATTCTTAGGAAAGTGAGGTGATTTGTATTTGACCACTAAAAAACCAAGCATTTCCTTGCCAAATCCAATCCTAGACATGCACCTTCTAATTACACACAATAATCAAATAACCTAAAGAAGTGAATGGAATAATACAACACATGTATTTTCTTATTACCACACTTTTTAACATTAATAGATCAACTATGGATCATCTCATACATATATATCACAATTATATCATAAATAATTATTAAATAGGTATATAAAGAGATGGGTAATAAAATAAAATTGCCCGGCAAGGTTTTCATGGTTATATTTCTAGAAAATAAATGAAAAGCAAAAAATACATAGTTTTTTTTTATCACAAGGCATTCCTTATGTCTTCAACCACCATCGTTCCATCTTCTCCTCATCATGGATTCTTTTTTTGAAAAAATTACATTTATGTCCTATGTTTGTTTCTAGCTCACAAGAATTCTATAAATAAATAAATAAAATCTACGTGGAGATGATAGTACAAGTCTATTTCCTAAGAACCACAACCTTGGCAAAAAAATAATTATATAACAAATATATAATATTGCATTCATTCACATGCATTCCCCTAAACATGCAAATAATTATAAGAATGTCACATTTTATCAAATATTAATCAAACAAGATCAAGAGAGAGATTCAATATCGATTTACACCATAAATATAGCACAACTTGGCTCTGATACCAATTGTTAGAAAAAATCCAATTTAAAAATGATTTTCTTGCACAGCGAAAAATTAAAATTTTGAAAATTAACTCGATTTTTGATATTTATAGTAATAAACATTAATTGAATACGCACCTGTGTTTTCTGATAAGTGGATCCTTGTTATTCTCTGGCTTTCAACTAAACGATCTTCTCTACTATTCTCATACCACGAATTGCTTCGAGTGTGGGCTTGAACCAACTGAACCAAAACATATAACTAGAAAAAATGTTCGTTTTGGGGTGAAAACAGAAATTCTCTCTTCTTTAAAAGAAACCAATAAAGTTCTTATTCTAGAAAAATATATTTAAAAGTTAAGAATAAATTCTCTCTATTTTTCGGCAGAATAACAATCTCTCAAAAGT